>OX465278.1:32800000-33142500 GCA_949987645.1 Tachina grossa | reverse complement strand
TTATTTTATTTTATTGTATTTTATTTTATTTTATTTTTTTTTTCTTTTATATTATTTTATTTTCTTTTATTTTATTTTAAATTATTTTATTTTATTTTATTTTATTTTATTTATTTTATTTTATATTATTTTATTTTCTTTTATTTTATTTTAAATTATTTTATTTTATTTAATTTATTTTATTTTATATTATTTTATTTTATTTTATTTTATTTTATTTTATTTCATTTTATTTTATTTTATTTCATTTTATTTTATTTTATTTTATTTTATTTTATTTTATTTTATTTTATTTTATTTCATTTTATTTTATTTTATTTTATTTTAGAGAAAAACTGTATCAATTTCTTGATTCTAAAGAGTGTCCCACATGGTTTTTACTTAACACTAAGTTAATAAATTTCGTAAAATAAATATATACAAGACACATGGAAATTTCGAAATGAATTAACCCCATTATATTAACTGTGAATACATAAATTACATTCACCCTTTATCTCATTTTAAGTGGTTTTTACTAATTTTCTACAGTAATTTTTTAATACAAAAATAAAAAATTAGTGCGAAATCACATTTAACATGGTAATGGAATAAATGCTAATTGAAAGTATTTATTTGTATCTTGGTATCTGGGGTAACCACACACATTTAGTAATATTTAAATTTATTAATCAATTTTAAAATTGCTGTAACAAAGAAAAAGTGTAAAAAAAGTAATTTTCAAATGAATATGTTTTGTGGAATCGTATGAAGAAAACATTTAACATCTGTTGAAATGCTCCGTTTCAACAATTAATTCATTTGATGTTATTTTTTTAGCCGCTTCTTCTATTGCTGTTAACAATCATATGAATACGAGTTAGATATAATTAAATAAAATTAAAGACTTTAAATTATTTTCCCACCGCGAGTGCATGCAGGTCTTATTAAAAAAAACAAAACAAAAGTTTTAAGCAAAACAATTTAGATGTGCAAGATTCAAATTGAAACTTTTTAATTTAGCTCATTACAATTCAATTCGATTCCATTTTAACGGCTTAAAATCAATTAACGGTCATCATTAAGTTAATGTGTTAAACAATTTAACAAATATCTATTTACATTTTGTGCAGATTTTCAAAAAAAAAAAAAAAAAAATCATTTTTTAAAGTTGCAAAAATTTTTGCTCTTTCTTTTGCGATTAAATTATTTACTTGCACAGTAAGAAATATATTTATTCCTAGTACAGGGTATTTTTTTAAAGTTGAGGCTTAAGTATTTTTTTAAGATGATTTATATTAAATTATGAGGATTGAAAACATATTAAAACTTCTCTAGATTAAGACAAAGTAAAAACATTTGTTTTACCTAAAAATTATGATATGACTGCCACTAATGTATAAGTGACAAGAAATAATTTTAATCTCGTGTATGTACATATATTTCGCGTCATAAGAATAAAATTTTCTAAACTTTGGCTTTTTTTCATATAATGACATATATTTCTTTAGTTGTGAGTTTAAAAAAAAAATTTTTTTTTTAAACCAGGCTTGAAATCGTTACATACGTGATCGTATCGGCAATCGTACGAAAACAAATTAAATGATACGTTTATCGTATAAACTGAATGGGATTTCAATACGTTCACGTATGTCCTAATCCGAAAATTGTGTTTTTACGTGACGAGTTGTACGTTCACGGATGTAACGATTTGTCCCCAGCTTTTACCCGCGGCTCCGCTCCCGTTGATTTGATATTTTGGAAACTGTACTTCAAATGTATCTGTCTCACTGAAAAAAAAAAACGATAAAAACCGTCAAAAAGGCGATAAAAAAATTAAAAAACCGAATAAAACGCGTTTTTAAAACTGTTCAAACAATCAAACCCGCTACGAAAATTAACCCAACCAGCCCAAAAATGTGGTTTTCGAAAAAAATCCAAACTCAATATAAAAAAACCGGTTTCGAACCGGCCAAAAAAAAATCAATGTTGGCCACTTGCTATGTAGCTTGCCATTGCTGAAATAATTTTTAAAGTCGTTTTAGCGGTTTGAAAATCCGTACCAAATATAAAAAACCGGTTCCAAACCGGATAAAAAATAGAACACATCTGACGCTGGTAATGTAGATTTCTGTTCGTGAAAGAATTTTCAAAATCAGTTCTGGCCGTTTGAAATTACGTGCCAAATATAAAAAACCAGTTACAAACCGGTAATGTAGCTTTCTATTGGTGAAAAAAGCTTTCAAAATCGGTTTAGTGGTTGGGGCAAACAAACTCGACCTATTTGTAAGGATAAAAAAATTAACGCAAGTTTTTTTTTTTATTAAAAACTCAAGACTCTATTTAAAACTATTAATTACATTCGAGGGCCTTTAAAAAATTACTTTAATGACCAGTTTTTTTGTTTAAATATTTCAAAAAAGTTTATAAAATAGTTTTTTATTAGGAATAATTTTTTAATCGTGCTTATGTTTAGTATTTTTCATTGTTATAAAGTGAATTGTTTTTATTAGTTAATGTGATTTTCTAAAGAAATCAAGAAAAATTTAACTAACGGCATTTTTCAGTGCCGCCACGCACTTCATCAGCATTTATGTCTATTTACTTGAGAAAGGAAATTGTTCTTTGGAAGTTGTTGTGGCGGCCCAAAAACTGCAAATTCGAAGACTTGTACATTTATTTAATTTTATAGAAATGATTACTAACATAAAAAAATATGCGGAGAACCGGTTGTTCGGCTATCTAGGCAAAAATCCGGATCATCATCATACATTCGATTAATTATTTGGCAATATGCATCTTTAATTAGTTTTATTCATTTGTTTTTATATCTATGACTTCATTAGGATAAAGTTTGTATCGCTTTGTGAGCGATAAATATTCTGACAAACACTTAGTAGAACGGAACAATTAGCTGTTTTCGAAAGCCACTATACCTTCATCATCTTCCTTCAGCATCTGTTTTTTTTTATTGAGCAAGAAACGTTCATTTGGTACCATGTCACAGAATACACAGAAGTGAAGAAAGTGACAGGTAAAAAAGCTCCAATCAGGTTTTTGTTAAAATTCGTGGAAAAAAGAGAAAAGCATAGTGTATTTGATACTATAGTGTATTACTACCTACCAATTAACACGGCTAGTAAAAATTTATTGCACTAGAAAGACGTAGGAAAACAAAAACGACGACAAAATTTGAGGGAAAACGAGACAAACAGAAAAATACCCATATCTTCCGTCTCGTGACACTTCTGTATGTTTTGTGACCATGTCTTGCTTGCTCTCTGATTGGTTTGAATACTTAACGCTTTCTAGATATTCACCCAGCAACCAAATGAGAATTTTAAGGTACATTCATGAACATTAATGTTAACAAACAATGTAAAAAAACAATTATGCTGTACCCTATATTTATTGAGTTGGTATAAGCCTCTTTAGCATTTGTCGTGGCTTAACGGCTCGTTACAAATTGTACATCGTTTTATTCAAAAAAATCACCCTTTATGGCAAAAATTGCATGCCACAAGGTTTGATTTACAAAAAAGATCTAATATATATATAAACAAATCGCTTTATGCAAAAGCCATAAGAGTGTTTTGTCTTTGAAATTTCGAGCACATAAATCAATTAAAGGAATTTAAAATTGACGGTGATGATGAAAACGTGGTTTTTATTGCATTCAATTTTCAAAAACAAACTTATTCGATTGATATAAATTTTGTTCAAGCATATCCTAGTATTGCTACGTACATATGTACATGCATGTGTATATTGACAATATGAGAAAAAACCCCAAAAAAGTTTATTAAACTGCTGTGCTCCACATTTCATGCTGGTCGGACGTATTGCACAACATTATTTGAATTTGCTTATATTTTTTTTAGTTGATTTTTTTTTTACATATAAAGTTTTCGCAACATTTCTTGTAGTTAAAAATTGAAAATAAATTTAAACTGGTCCAAAAGTTACCAAAAAAAAAAAATTAAAAGTATTGATAGAAAAAAAAAACGAATGGCAACTTTTAACTGCTGGAGTCACGTTGAAGACAAGTTTATGTTGATATTTTTTTTAATTAAATAACTATATATCTGGTATAAACACCCTACGTAGGCAATACAAATTCTTTATTTTATATATTTATTTAACGTATTAGCAAGATTTTCCTAAAAAACAACTGAATGTATAAAAAGGTACGTTTGTCAGAGAACCAAATTAAATAAAAAAAAAACATTTGCTTAAATTTTATTTTGTTTTGTGCAGTCAGTGAAAGAAAGAATAATTAACAAATGAAAACAAAGAGGTTAATTGCGCTCTTTGGTCTTGTTTTTGTATGTTATTAATAATTTATTCGTCTTCTTATGATTAATGAAGTCTAGACACGATCAAATAAAAGTGTCAATGAAAAAATGTGACGCTTTTCCGAAGACGTTTAAATAAAATCATCAATCATTCTTTTAAAATCAAAATATCAATATTTTTTTGATTCTCATAAATAACTGATGACAAATTGTACGTGTAACCAAAAAAAAACACGATTACACACACACAACCTTTCGATTGATGGTTTAATTTGATCGTCTCCTGGGCACTTAAAACGTTGCAATAAAATGTAAATTGCTATATATTGCATTCGCTTTCAGCTTGTTTTAATACGCTAAATATTCAGCACTCAATTAGGGCAATTGATTGTTTTTAAATCAAAGATGTCCCAGTAAAAAAAAATGGAAGTCATTCTGAAGGAACCACATTTTCATTACTTCCAAAAACTCCATATTTTTAATATGCCGATAGTTAGCAGAAAACCAAGTAAAAGTTAATTTTAATCACACAAAACCTTGTAGTTTTTCTATAGTTTTAGTAAATACTCACCAAAATGTTCAAAAAATCGATTTTTTGAAAGAAATTTGTGAACTAATTTTGGCCTAAAATTTAGAAGTTATTTGCTTAAATTTACATGAAAACACTGTTTCGCGCTTAAATTCATATAAAAAGAAACGAATTGTTAAAATGTGTAACTTTTTAAAGTTTTTCCTAGATGAAAATATTACCATAGAACACAAAAAAGGAAATTTTTCTTAAAATCGCTTCTAATTCGGTGACTAGGCATCGAAAAAGAGAACTTCTTGCAATGACAACCTTATATAAAAATCATTAGATCGGATCGAAATTTGAACTACTTCCAGACTGCAAATTCTACATTTTCATGACTTCTTTGGAGTGCCTTTTTTTACTGGGTGTAGTTTCTTTACGGAATTTGAAAGCCTGATATATACTTCTAAATTAATAAAAAAATTATAATCCCAAGACAATGACTTCACTGTACATATTGCTGCGTGTTTAGCCTTTAAAACGATTTTCCATGGACTCGAAGATTTGCAAATAAATAAAAGACCCCAGTGTAGTAACAAGGGTTAATAATTACACTAATTTTATTTATTAAAACTTAAATTTGACGTGATTTAGCCATAATGCTATAGCCATAACCAAACCAAAATTCAATTGGTGTCTAAGGTAATAGATACGGCGTTATGGCAGTGTTATGCAGTGTTGCCTATAAGTTTGGTTAGAACAGCTGTTTTCGATGGTTATGGTTATGGCACATCTGATTGAACCTTATATGCACTTAAACTAATGTAATCTAGAGCATAAATACATACACATAGCTTAAATTACTTAAATATATCTGCACAGCCTTGCCATATTTATTTTTCAAAAATCTTCAAGTCGAACCGAAAAAAAATCTCCTTTTGTCACCAAATATCTTTTTTGTTATTTTATTGAATAAAAATGAGTTAAAATTTACTTTGTTTCCTGTGAACTATTAAAAGTAAGGCCAAATAACAGAAAATATCTACTGTATAGAATATGTGTAAGATCATTATGAAGCAAATCTGAAAATTTGTAAGTAGTTTAGTCAAAAAATCCCTCAATGATATCGCGCCATAACCGCCAAAATAGCTTAAGTGACATAATTTTCGAACCTCAATTTATGACCAAAATTGATTATTTGCGATTGTAAATAGTCGATTTTCGTCAAAAAAACGAAGTCCAAAAAATGTGTCGCTTCAGCTAGTTTAGCGGTTATGGCTCGATGTATTAAAAGCAGTGGTGCCAACTTGGTGCTTTTTTAGTGCTTTTTGAAGGCTCAAAACGCCAAATTTTGAGTGTTAGTGCCAAACTAAGAAAAAGCACTGAGTAGTGCTTTTGAGAAATTTGTGTATTTCTTAGAATTAATTTAATAACAACTTGGTGTATTTATTTTTTCAATGTAAATAATACTTTTTTCGTCTGATATATTTCATTAAATAGAGAATAGCTCACACAAATTTTAAACATTATTAAGCATTACTAAACGTCAATTGTTTCGATATTCACTACTTTTTCATGTTAGTGCTTTTTACGCTTTTAAGATTTCAAAATTACGCTTTTTATGGGTTTTTTAATTTTGAAAAAATAAAAATCTTATTTTAACATATCTAAAAACTTCAAAAATAAGATAAATCTTCACATATGGTAACACTGCATATGCAGGTCTCACACAACTGGCTGTGCTAGTATTCACTCACTCACTTTTTTAAATCTTCACTCAAGACAACAAGACTTCACAATAAATTTATGGTAAAGTGTCAACTGAACTGACTTATGGCAAATTTACATTTGGCACACATGTGTCCAGAAAAGCGTAACCACTAATTACTGATGAAAAGCTGTTTGATTCAGACATGTACTTATTTATTGATTTAATTAGTTTCCAATTATGTTGGATTCTACAAAATTAACTGATGATTTTTTACTGATCTGTCAGCAGATGTGTCGCCCTTTTTATACTTTACACAAGGCTTCCAGAATGTGACAGCAGCGTCTAAACAATCTCAGCTGCATTTTTAATGTTTATGTACTAATCGAGTATATAATGCAAGGGTTAACTGTGTACATATGTGTGTATGAAACAGAAGTTGTATTTTTATGTATGTGTGCTACGCATGTGTATTTAGTTTTTTAACAAAACGAATTATGGATAATTCGTTTTGTTTAACAAATGTTTTATTTATAAAAACATTTGCATTGACTCTGTTCGAATATTTTTGCGTAACACTGTATTTACATACCAACTTTTTAGTTAACAACTAAAACATAATGATTTCAAATGCTTGAGACTAAACTAAACTAGGCCACAAAAAGTGCCACTAGAATATATTAGGTAAATATGTACATGGCAACAACAAGGCAACATAAGCCAAAGACGTTTTTGCTTTATTAATGTATTGAAGTATTTGATATGCAAGAGGGCATGTGTGAATAAAATGTTGGTTGCAACAACAAAAAAGGTGTTGTATAAGTCTAAACATGCACAAATAAAAAAAAACTATTAAAATATGTCGCCGAAATTTTTAAGGACCTCCTCTATTAATAGAAGAAGGAAAAGAAAAGGTAGTCTTGTTTTAAGGCTCAGTTAGCCGACTGTTATGTAATGCAACTGTAACGTAGAAAACAGCTGATTGATATTTTTATATGAAAAGTAGATTACGTTACATTACATCTCTATAACCATTTTCATTACTTTTCACATAACAAAATCGATCAGCTGTTTCTTACTGGTGCAGTTACATTGCATTAAAGTCGGCTAACTTTAGCCTTTAGACTCGGCAGTTTTTCTTGAAGCAGTTCTCTTCAATTCTCTTTTAAAACTGCTCGTTTGTTTGCCAACAGACGGTTTCTTGTTGAATTTTTCTATGATTTTAGTGCAGCGAATGAAGTAACAAAAGAGCATTGAAGTAACTTTTTTTCTATAAGCACGTCAGTACCCCTCTTCTTTCTTCTTTCCCCTCTCTCTCCCATAAACTCGACTTGCTTCAAGAAAAACTGCCGAGTTTAAAACATGAGTTACTTAATATTTTCTTGCGAGGCAAGAATTCTTACAAAAAAAAAAGTGCAGTAACATGTCTCTAAAAATTTAATTAAAAAATTTAGTTAGATTAAGGAGAGGCAATAATGTCCTGATTGAACGAAAAATGGAAAATACGTTCAAAGGAATTAAAAAAAAATTATTGAAGTAAAAAAAATTAGCAGAGTAGAGAAATCGCTAGAAATAAAATAAATGCAACACGTAAAAAGCGCAAAAACGAAAAAATCGCATAAATTTAAAAAAGCTAAGTCCAAATATAGTTGTTATTGAAAAATCGTCATAACAAAAAAAAAAAAAAAAAAAAACAAAAAAAAAAATAATAATAATAACAATAATTGAATAAAGTTCTTTACAACGGGAGATCGTTAAAAAGAGAAATTGTCCAAAATGAAAAATATTTCCGCGTGGAACAAATCGACAAGACAAAAAAAAAAAAAAAAAATTGCCAAGAAGAAAAAAAATTTAACAGTGCAAGAAAATCACAAAAGTGGAGAAATCGCAAAAACAAAAAATGCCGCAATTTAAATAAATTCAATACATTTTAACTCAAAAATCGCTTAAAAATAAAATTAATACAAATCCGATTTTTTTTATAAACATGGAAAAGCCATTAAAACTGAAAAATCGCAAAAAAAAATCCAAAATTGAAAAATATTGCCGGTATAGATCTATCACTATAGGGTGACAAAAAATATAAATATAGGGTCCGCCAGACAACTTTTTTTTTGAAAATGCTATAAAAAAAACTACTGAAGCTTCGGCTGCGTGGCACGTAGTGCCGTCCTGTTGAAACCAAATGTTACCAATATCCTCCTCTTCAATTTTTGTGAACAAAAATTCGTTCAACATGGCCCGATAACGATCGCCATTGACTGTAACGGCCACTCCTTGCTCAATGGCCCAATAATGCCTCTGGACCAAAATCCGCACCAAACAGTGACTCGTTGTGGATGCGTCGGCGTTTCAATGTATGCGTGCGGGTTTTCTGTGCCCCAAATGCGACAAATTTGCTTGTTTTACATATATATCGCTAAAAAGAGAAATTACCTTTAATGAAAATTTACGTCGATATTGAACGATCGCCAAAACGAACAAAATCGTCGGATCGAAAAAATCGCCAGAGCAAAAAAAACATCGCAAAAATTGCTAAAAATTTACAAAATTCAACCAAACTAAAGCTATTAACAACATAGAAAAGTAGTTGAAAGAACAAAAATCTTAAAGGAAAGAAAAATGATGCCAGAGTGCAAAAATCGCCAACACGATCAATATCTCAAAAAACAAAAAAACATAAAGAAAGTGTGGCACCAAAATCGCTAAAACGGAAAGAAATTTTCAAATAGATAGTATATCGTAATAAATATTAAATATAAACAAGTAAGAGTGCTATATTCGGCTGTGCCGAATTTTATATACCCTTTACCAAAGTGTTTTTATGTAGTATAGAGATACATACATAAGCACATACATAAAGTATAAGCAAAAAGAAAAAAATAATTTGACCTAGTTACTTTTATGTACAAAAAAAATAAATTTACAAACCCTAGAATCATTAAATTAGATTATTCTGATTTCTTATATCAATCTAGTAGTTCTTAAAAAAATATAGAAAGTGTGTTAAGTGAAAAAAAAGGAAATTAAAAAAAATGTTTTATTTAGTTACTTTAATGTCCAGAAAAAAATCATAGTTTCCAGCTCTGGAGCTGTGGTTTTTATTTTTATAATTTTCTATACCAAACTTTTCTTTTCAAAACGTAAAATATATATATTTTATAAAGGAAAAGATAAAACTTAATTAGACTTAGTTATTTTTATATATCAAAATAGTAAAACTTTTCCAACCCTGAAATCATCCTTTTTGATTTTTCTGATTTCGTGCACCAATATTTTTCTTTTAAGAATATAAGATATGTTTAATTTATAAAGAAAGGGAAAAATTTGTTTTAGTAAGTTACTTTTGTCAAAAAAAAAAAAAAAAAAATTAAAGTTTTCCAACCCTGGAATCGTGTTTTTAATTTTTTAATTGTTATTTTTTTAATTGAAATACTAATTTTATTCGTACTCAATAATAAAATAATTTTATTTAATAAAAAACAATAAAAAATTGTTTTCGGTAGTTAATTTTTTATATCACAAAGAGTGTAAGTTTCCCAACCCTGGAATCCTCCTTTTTCATTTTTCTGATTTCTTATACCAATCTTTTTTTTAAGAATGTAAGATGTGTTTAATTTATAGTAAAAAAAGGAAAAATTTGTTTTAGTAAGTTACTTTTGTATAAAAAATAAGGTTTTCCAACCCTGGAAAATTCGTTTTATTTTTTATTTTTAATCTGAAATACCGAATTCATTCTTACTGAAGTATAAAAAAGGTTTATTTTATTAAAAAAATAATAAAAATTAGTTTTCGGTAGTTAATTTATGTATCACAAAAAGTGTAAGTTTTCCAGCCCTGGAACCGTTCTTTTTGATTTTTCAGATTTCGTACACCAATATGTTCCTTTAAAGAATATAAGCTATGTTTAATATATATAGAAAATGATAAAATTTGTTTTAGTAAGTTACTTAAAGTTAAAGTTTTCCAACCCTGGAAATGTCTTTTTCATGTATTAAATTTTTTTTAATTTTTAATATCAATTTAATGTGTACTGCAGTATGAAATAAGTTAATTTAATAAAAAAAATTAAAAAATAGTAAAACCTAGTTACTTTTTTATATATCAAAAAGTATAAGTTTCCCAACCCTGGAATCATCCTTTTTGATTTTTCTGATTTGTTACACCAATTTCTTTCTTTTAAGAGTCTAAGATATGTTTAATTTATAGAGAAAAAAAAATTTATTTTAGTAAGTTACTTTTGTATATGAAAAAAATTAAAGTTTTCCAACCCTGGAAATGTCTTTTTAATTTTTTTAACCTTCTTTCTTAATTTGAAATACCAGTTTAATTTGTACTGAAGTATAAAATTAGTTAATTTAATAAAAAAAATATAAAAATTAGTATACGGTAGTTAATTTTTTATGTCACAAAAATTTTAAGTTTCCCAGCCCTGGAATTATCCTTTTTGATTTTTCTGATTTTTTAGCCCAATCTCTTTCTTCTTAGAATATGAGATATTTTTAATTTATAGAAAAAAGGAAAAATTTCTTTTAGTAAATTAATTTTGTATAATTTTGTATAAAAAAGTTAAAGTTTTCCAACCCTGGAAACGTCTATTTAATTTTTTTAATTTTTTTTTATTTATTTTTATTAAGAAATATTAATTTTATTCATACTGAAGTATAAAATAAGTTTATTAACTAAAAAAAAATAATAACTAGTTTTCGGTAGTTATTTTGTATGGCAAAATGATTTTTAAGCTTCCTAGCTCTGAAACCGTCTGCTCGATTTTGCTGATTTTCAATACCAATCTTATTTCGATCATTTCTGATACACCAGTCCGAGAACAAAGTCTCTAGCTTTTCTAAGAGCTTCGGAAAACCGATTTCACGTACAGACAGACGGACAGACGGACATCGCTTATTCGTCTTCCCTATGCATAAGGATCCAGAATATATATACTTTATGGCTCGCTTATTAATATTCTAGAAATTACAAACGGAATGTCAAACCTATATATACCGTTTTACCATTTTTTGGTAAAGGGTATAAAAATAATATATGAAAATCCCTAAAATGATAAAATGTCTTAAATCCTAAAAGTTGGCTAAAAGAATACAAATTGCACTTTTGTACTCGCATATCAATGCAAGATATAAATAAGGCTTTTTAGGCAGAAATAGTGCATTGTTGAGAAGCTTTTTTTTCTCACAAGAGACGTGAGGAGTTGTCCTTAATAGTCAATTCAAAAATAAATATTGATAAAAGTCAGTTTGAATAGTTTTATTTAGATATTTTGTGCTTAACTAAATTAGAGGCAGCTGCTATGCGAGAAAAACCATGTGTTCTACATCTTTCAAATTCAATGATTTTTTTCACGTAATTTCTTTTTAGCACTAAAAAAATATTTTATTTAAAAAAGACTTTAATGTTGCACTTTTGCAGTTCAAAATGCAGACGTGGTCATATATTTCCGCCAGTACAACTATTTTATTTTTTAATTATTTTTTCTTTCAGTTTACTACTAAAGTGCATGTTAAAAATTTAATATTTTTTTTTTATAAGTTTTTTGACCCAACTTATTGGTAAAGTTCGTTTGTCTTTTTTCTCGTTTCTTTGTGCGTAAATTTTGCGTACAATATGATGAGATTGTTTTTTTTTCTACTTCTGTTTATTTCTTCTTCAGCAATATCAAAAGTTTGTGTTCGCAACTAATGAGAAAAAAATGTGTAGTCTTGCGTTACTTTTGCTTGAATTAAAGTTCATTGTCAAGGTTTTTTATATTTACGCACATGTGTTTTTTTATTTATTTATTTTACAGACAAGAAAATTTTGCTTGTCTGGGAGGAATGTACTCGTACGCACGTTGTTAAAACTTGTTAGTTAGATTTTGGGTAAATGTTTATTAACCTAAATGTTAGGAGAAGAAAAAAAAAACGGAAAATAAATCATAGACTTATACTTGAACTAAATCTTAGAGCAATTTTTTTTTAATTTTTTAATAGACAGCTTAAAAGTCAAGAATCATTTTGAATTTATTTTTTAATAGTGGTTAAAAAAATTTGTTTGCACTGCTGCATTAGAAAAAATCTAGTTTTTCTTATCAACAAAAGAAAAATTTTTTCAAGCAGCCGAATTAGTTTTATTCGAAATGAAAATTTATAATTACAAAAAAAATAAAAAAAACCCGACTGAGACCAACTTTGAACTGTTAAATATCCTAAATGGTCATTCGAAAAGAAAAATAATAGAAGAAACCTAAAGATGATTTTAAAATACCTTTCTAATGAAATACATTTTGATATAATTCGCCGAGTTTTTATATTTTCCGCATTTACACAATGGCGTCTGTTGGCCGCCATTTTGAATTTTGATAACTTACATATTTTTAAAGACACTCCCGGGATTAAGACAAATCTATTGACGTCAGAATTATAAAAATCGGTCTACGAGTTCGGTTTATATAGTGCCGCAATGGAACACACATACATACATACATAGTCTGATAAACACAATATCCTTCTTTGCGTTGCGCAAATAAAGCTGTATTGGCTTCATAATTAATAGGTTTTCCTTTTAGTTAATCGAATACATAATAAGTTTAATTTGTTTTTTATAATTTTGCAATTTCATTATTAAAAGTTTTGAAATATTTTTTAATTTAAGAAAAAAAATGTATTCGAATAATTTTATAAAAATATATACATTTTATTCGATTATTCTAAATATTAGAATGATCGTTATTCAGAATTGCTGAAAGCAATTTATCATACAAATAATCCAATTAATTTAAAATTTTTGTTAAATATTCGAATAAATTTTATTCGATTAAAATTTTGTGTAATCGAATAAATTTTAAGTTTTTAGCAAATTAGTAGTCATTTTTTTATAATCGTATATTGGCTAGAATATTTACTATTTTTTTTAAATTTTTTTATAATAAATTTTAAGTTTTATTCGATTATTCGAAAGTATAACGCATACTTAACTCTCTAAGAAGAAAAAAAAAAATATTAATAAAAAACCATAGTCTGTTTTTCCTTGAAAAATAAATCATAAAAATTTTTTAATCGATTAAAGTCTAATAATTTTTATTCGAATATCGAGAAATAAAATTTAAAATTTCAAAAATTACCACCAAAAACTTAAATATAATTTACATTCAGGTGAATTAAATATCGATGCCATTCACTTTGTTCAATTCGACATTTACATATCGAGCCTTACTTTCGATTTAATCGTAAAAGACAAAAATTAAAGTTTTCAGGAGAAGGAAAGGTTTTTAAAATATTCAAATATATTTTTGTGTACATAAATTGTCGCTTGCGATAAAGCCTATATCCTAAAAGTTATCAACAAATTTTGACATTTTGATAATTCTAATCTATGGGTAGGCTCATAAAATTCTAATTTCAATAAAAAAGTCTATTTTCGATTAAATGTCACCTGCGATAACATCTAAAATTAGGCTCGATATTAAAACATTTAGTTATTATTGTTATTATTATTGTCACCGATTTTGAATAGCGGTTTAGGTAACACAAACAAAAATGTTTTATGTAACTCAATTTAAATTTATTTTAATTATTTTTCCGTTAGCTAAAGTCTAGTTTAATTTTTTGTTGTTGTCTTCCTTAAAAAATCACATAAATTAATAAAATTATTTCGTTCTATAACAATTGAAAATATTGATTTTAGGCCCTATCAATAAATAATTTTTAGTTAAAAAGGTTAATTTAAAATTTTTTTGTGCCAATTTTAAATATTTTAGGGGTGTTTTTACGCCCACTTTTCAAATATTAATGGCACTGACCAGTTTTATAAACGCCAAATCAATTAAATTGCTCAATCTTTCAAGTAAAACACATTTAATCAAATGTAAAGTTATAGTGGGCATGGCCCCGCCTACTTTTTCTAAACACAAGATTATTTTATTACAAGAGCCCAAAGTATTTTTCAAGCTGATTGGGCATGGAATAATTATATGTGATTTAATATGAAACTTTAATGGGCATGCCCCTCCTCTCCACCACTTTTTTTTTAAATCCAATACTGTTTTACTTTCAGAGCTCGGGCTGTGTGCTTACTTTCCTAAGAATCGGTTTGGCAAAAGCATGTGATGTATAATATTAATTTTGAAAGGGCGTAACCCGAGCCCACTTTTTTAAAGTTCAATTTTTCGTAGCAATAGCATAAGTAAGATAACATAGAATGAAAGAAAAATATTTAATGGGCGTGTTGCCGCCCACTTTTTTCAATAGTATCAAATGAAAGTTATATGATCACAGAAAAAAATTCCAGATTTACCGTAAATGCACTAAATGGGAGTGAATTAATAGTGAATTTAGCTATATGATAACACCGTCCTACTTTGGTAACACCGTCAACAATCAATCAAATGTTGGCAAATTATTTTCGATGCGATTCGGCCAGGAAATATAAGTTATTTTAATTGTTTTTAGAAAAAGAACAAGGAAATATTAAAATTGAGACACATTTTTTCCATTTTAATTCGAAAGGGATGCACAGATTTTGTTTACTTAATGCAAATACTGTCGTCTGTCAGGGTAAATTTTTAATTCACATTAGTGAGATTTTAATCGAAAATAACGCTGTCGTCTGTCTACGCTATTATGGAGTAATATAAATTAAAAAATAAAAAGGAATTGGGAACCTCCTGTTCTTTGGAGTCTGTTATTATGTATTGTTAATTTTTTTTTTTGTATAAATGCCAGTAAAAAATTATTTGAGTGCTCAACGAATATTAAATAAAAACAAGAAATTATTCACAACCAATTTTCTCGTTTAATCTTAAACGTAGATGCTGCGTACCATATAAAGTTATCTGCTCTTCTCATTATCAATGCAAAACAAAAAAAAAACATGAATATGTTATCAGCTCTCAATGTATGGTACACTTCAATCAAATATTGAATTAATTTCAACTTACTTTAAAAAAGAATTCATTGAAAGTTATAAATATTCTTCCACAAAACAGCTCCGCAGCTGTAGGGCCTGCTGACTGCAAGTCATTTCAAACAAATTCTTTGAATCTACTTAAAAGATATTTATTGAAATATTTTCCACATATGTATGAACACTAAACTCCAAATTATTTTGACATTGAAAGAAGTATTTAATATACTGCAGCATGTGTCTTAAGTCATTTGTTTTACATTTATTACGATCAACTTGATACAATAAAGTTGTTAACATTATTTAAAGTAAACATAATATTTATTTGATTAAGAACAATACAAAAAAAAAAAACAATTACCAGGGTCACGGGCTATAAAACAGAGTTAGATATGTTTAAGACATATTATGGAATTTAGAAAAAACAACGAATAAATGACTGAGATTTGAATAAATCTAACAAACATTGTACACAATTTTAAATCTATAAAAAAATCAGGAAAAAAGTTTCATCACTGTAGTCAATATTAAGTAGTTTATTTATTTTTTTTTAATTTAGTTTTACAACAAAATGCATATATAATATTTATTTCGATTTCGTAGTGCAGTTTCAGCATATGCAGTCTCTTGTTCATATACAATTTAATACAACGTGATTTTTTACAAATAATTAAGTGATTTTAAATTGACTTAAAAACAAATGAAAATGTCAGTTAATTGTAATATTTACTTTTTCCGTATGCTATACATTAACACAACTCCACCCAATTCTGAGCCTGATCTTATTTATTCAATGATTATTTTATTCGCATATGGCCTGCAGTGCATAGACAAGCCAAAATCAATTTTCTAACTCTATTAATGCGAAGTGAGTGAGCTTAACTTTCCATTTGCGAAAACATGATTGAAATAATTTGGCCTAAACTTAAAGGAAAATAAAATTTTAATTCTCTTTTGCATTGATTGGGACTAACTAAAATCAATATTTGTTTTTTTTTTCTATCGAATAAGCCAGAGTGCAACTTATTGCAGCCAAATTGTATTTAATGAATTTGTCAAAAAAAAGTTTAATTAAAAGTTTATTAGTCAAACAAATGAAACAAATTGATTGTCACAGTGTAAATTAAGAGAGAATATGTGTGCATTTTTTAAGAAATACTTTTTGTTTTGTGAAGAATTTGTTGGCGTTTTGAGTTTAACACATTGAAAAAGTATTTTATACTTAAATTTTTTCCTTGAAGTCGCAATGCCCTTTATCGGCTGTAGCAGTTTTCAATTACATGACGTTTTGATAATGATGTCGATTTAAGTTTATAATTATATATTTTATTTAATTGATGTATGGTGTATACTTTGTTATTTAAGTATTTCTGTGTTAAATATGACAGCATTTAAAAAAAAATCAAATTAACAAATGTCAGTCTGTCTATGGCATGAAATCTACTTCATAAAAGTCGATTTTTTAATTTAGGTATTTCTTTTAAGAGCAACAGTATTTTGAAATAATTTTCATCTTAACATAAAAAACAATGCTGGCAAATGTCTTATGAAGACAGATAGTCTATCTGCAGCATGAAGTTCGAAGGACCATATCTTGCTGTAAAAGAGTGAAATTTTCTATAAGGAAAATGAGTTGTGACACAGACAACTTTTCTATAAGAATAATTTGCTGTTATACAACAACTTTTTCTATAAGAATAGCTGTGACATGGACAATTTTTTTGTAAGAAAAACTTTGATACCGCTAATTTTTCTATAAGAAAAGCTGTGACATCAACAACTTTTCTATACGAAAGGCTGTGACATCAACAACTTTTCGATATGAAAAGCTGTTAAATTGGCAATTTTTTTATAAGAAAAGTGTGCTGTGCACCGATAACTTTTCTATAAGAAAAGCTGTGACATCTAAGCTCTTCTGTAGGGAAAATTGTAACACCGACAACTTTTCTATAAGAAAAGCTGTGACATCTAAGCTCTTCTGTAGGGAAAACTGTAACACCGACAACTTTTCTATAAGAAAAGCTGTGACAGCTTCAACTTTTCTATAAGAAAAGTTTGCTGTGACACTGAGTTGTAGTTATCTTTAAGAAAAGCGTGCTGTGACGCAGTTAACTACTCTATAAGAGAAGTGGGCTGTGACACCGACTGCTTTTCTAAAAGAAAATTGTGTGTGAGAAACATTTTCTATAAAAAATTGTTCTGTCACGCATTCAACTTGTCGATAAGGAAATATGGCTTAATAATGGGTGTTTTTTATTGAGGTATAGAACTTTAAGTTGGCATCACTTTTTTAACTGGCGGCCATTTTGTCAGCTGTCAAGTGATTAATATTTAGTTTGGTTTGCCATTTCATCATAAACAGGTTGACAAAAGAACAACGCTTGCAAATCGTGCAAATTTATTTCGAAAATAATGGTTCAGTTCGCGAAGTTTACCGCAAGCTCCGTCCATTTTATGGTCGACATAATCGTCCATCAGAGCAATTAATTCGGTTAACCATGGATCGTTTTCGCACTACCTTTACTCTATGTGATAATACGCATCCGCAGAGACGTCGAACAGTGCGCACCGAAGAAACAATTGCCGCTGTAGAGCAAAGTGTTGAAGAGGACCCGAATGAATCGATTCGCCACCGTGCACAGCAATTGGAGCTTTGTCCATCAACTTTATGGAAGATTTTGCGCAAAGATCTTGGCTTGCGACCTTACAAGATCCAAATTGTGCAAGAATTAAAGCCGCGAGACCATGCAATGCGTCGTGATTTTGGTGTATGGGCCAAAAATGAGATTGATCTCGATGCTGATTTTCATCGCAAAATTTTGTTCAGTGATGAGGCTCATTTTTGGTTGAATGGCTACGTCAACAAGCAAAATTGCCGCATTTGGAGTGAAGAGAATCCACATGAGACCCTTGAGACGCCATTACATCCACAAAAACTGACTATTTGGTGTTCTCTATGGGCTGGTGGAGTCATTGGGCCATACTTCTTCCGAAATAATGCTGGAGAGTCAGTTACCGTTAATGGAGACCGGTATAGAGCCATGATAACCGACTATTTTGTTCCCGAATTGGATGGCATGAATGTGGATGAGTTGTGGTTCCAACAAGACGGCGCTACATGCCACACAGCGCACGTCACAATCGATTTATTGAAGGAAACATTCGATGAGCGCATAATTTCGCGGAATGGACCTGTCAATTGGCCACCAAGATCGTGTGATTTGACACCATTGGATTATTTTCTTTGGGGATATGTGAAGTCGCTCGTCTACGCCAACAAACCAGAAACGTTAGGGGACTTGGAAGCCAACATTCGCGGCGTTATTGCCAACATACGGCCCCATATGCTCGAAAAAGTGGTTGAAAATTGGACTTGTAGAATTGGCTTTATTCGAGCCACCCGCGGCGGCCACATGCCCGAAATCATATTTAAACATTAATGGCATAAAATTATCCTTCCAATAAAGCCAAATTGATGGACATTAAAACGATTTTCTTGTGTTTTATTTAAATTCGAAGTTCTATACCTCTAAAAAAACACCCTTTATTTAAGAGCAGTCTGTTCTTTCAGAAAATATGTCATAAGTGCATGACAACTCTCCTTGCTTATAGAAATGAAGAATTTCTGTATGACAGCACACTGTTAATTTAGAAAATATGGTTGACTATTTGACAATACATTGAATTTTTTAGAGGAGACCACTGTCTGTATAGCAGTTTATTGTTCTTAAAAAAACGGTTTACTGTTTGATAGTAAATTGTATATAATAAAAGATGGCTGACTTTGTGACAGCACATTGCATTTTTGTAGAGGAGAAAACTGATTATATGGCGACTTACTGTTTTTAAGGACAATATGGCCAAATGTATGGCAAATTCTTTCTGTTATAGAAGAGATATGTCTGACTATATGACAACTTAATATTCTAATAGAAAACATTTATGGCTGTATATTACCTTACTATTCCTATTGAAAAGATGACTGACTTCGTGGCATTTATGAAATACGAAAACCAATTTTTTAAAATTATTTGTCCTTTTTGTTTGATCCTTTTTTTAAATATCATATCAAACCAAATTTCACATTAAAATGGTACTGCATTACCTAAGTACCGTGTTGCCATTTCAACTTAAATATGTTGTTTGTTGTGTTGTTTTAAAACTGTACTCAATCGATAAAATTACCGTTTTCTACACCGAAAATATTCTGCCTTATCGTGGTTGGCGTATTTCAAATACGATAACGACTGTTTAGTAATAGATTAGAGAAAAACTGTTGAAGTATTATTTAATCTATTACCAAAAAGTCGTAGTTGTATATATTTGAAATATGCCAACCACGATAAGGCAGAATATCATTATATATATTTTAATTGGGAGACCAATGGAAAAGTGATGCGAATACAAAATTTGACTTGTCGATTTGTATACAACGCCTATCTTTTTCAATTGTCAACCTCACCCACTGTCCATAAAGGACTTGGTGTCTCCTGTTTTCACAAACGAGGCTCTGCCGACCGACCTTAGGCGGTATAACCTTCAGAACTGTACAGATGAAATTCTGTCGCAAATCCTGAGTCCGTTAAGGAGGAGGGATGGAGTGTCGGTGAACCCTGAATGGCCTAAGAGCGACTCAGGAACTAGTAGGAATGCGAACACTAAATTCTCTGAAACACTGGCTCCAAGATTACAGCACGTTTGGGTGCTCAGATAGCAGCCCTATCACCAAACTTGGGAAAGAAGGTTAGCAACCTACGTTACCTGAAATAAAATTGCTACCGAATCGCTAAAAAATAATGATTATAGATGCCCTATGCTCCAATGGGAGTAAAAGGAATACATTTATTATATATATTTTAATTACAAGTTAAATATCCATCAATTAGAGTTTAATTAAAAAAAAAATAAAAATAAATTAGGTTTTTTTTTCAATAAACTTTGTAGCCGTTATTTAAATAATATTCAATAAAAATCTTAATTAAATATAATGATTTTGTAAACGCTGCAAAATTTAAATAATGTTCTGTGTACTGTAGGACTTGCATAGTATAAACTAGGACTTACTATTAAGACAATTTTATATTATCTTTCTTTGGGTAAGAAATTTTCTTACTTCTATCTTAAAGAAGTTTTGCGCTAAACTAAAGAATTTCTTAAGCATTTATCGACCCACCGCATAGTTTTTTTACCTACATAAACAAATAGGAGTCCTTCTTATTCCGTTTCGCAAAGAATTCCAAATCCTTACTAACATTATTATGTTAAAAATGTACTTCTTCAAAATTTCTGGTTTTTAATGGATTTCCTGGTAGCATAATAATTTACTGTTGATTTATATACCAGCCTTCAAAATCAACAGTAAAAAAAAGAAAACGAGAACTTTATTCAGCAAATATACTGTGCTACCTTGCACGGTATTACCTCTTTAATATCAAACGCTGGTTCTTGTGAGTCGTTTTAAAACTATATTTAAAGGAAAATACATAAAAAGGTGCAACAAAAAAAAAGGAAAACCTCTCCATTGCTTCAACCAATTAAATTTTTCTCGTCACTGTGTAACAAAAGCCAAAATATATCAGTTGCAATTCTAGATTAAGACACTTTTGTCGCAAAGTTTTTCTTAGATTAACTAAAAGTTACTTTGAGTTTTTAGTTAATATTTATTAAAAAAAATAAAATAAAAAAAAACAGCAATAATTGTCATGTAATGAAATGCTCTAGTTACGTAGTTGAACTCAAGGCTATTGTTGTCTTGCCATAAAAAAATTAACAAAAAAAAAACAAAAATTGCAACGAGATATGAAATAATTTATAAAAAAAGTAAACTCGCAAAACTGCTAAAATTTAAACAATATTTAATTTTTATTTTTTTAGTCATTAAAAATTATGCATGATTAGAGAGGTCTCATGTACGAATTTGTTTATTAAAAAAATAAAGAAAAAAAAATGATATGAGTAGTTTGCTTTTCAAATTGCTTAACATTCCTTTAAATGCATTATTTAGATAATAGTTATACGAGAGGAGTCGTGGAAGTCACTTATAAAGTTTGAAACTATGTAATAAGTATTTTAGCTGTCCGGTATTGCAAATAAAAATCTTCGGTTAGTAGTTTATATGGAAATCAAAAGTAATTTTCGATTTTTGTCGTTGTGCTAAGACTAATATTACGAGCACTATTGGTCTCTCACGTGGGTAACGTGAGTATGTGAACTCATATGAGCCTTGCAGTTTAATGTGCAGATATATAATTTTCCCTTCCTTGAGCCAAGTCCAAGCATTTCTTACTGACGTGAAACTTACCTCTCTATCTTGTCACGAGCATTTTATTTAATTCTATTTACCTTTACATTTACTTATATATAGAGTTTTATCTTTCTTTAATATTATAACTTTTCTAAGTTAATGTTATTAACTAACTAAGCTTTATTTTAACTTATTTTCTTTACAGATAGTGTCATTACTAGAGATGGATATTGTTCACTTGATTGTTATAAACAATCCGTGATCACGTTTTAATCATAAAATGATTTAATTGATATATACCTTTAAGGCATATTTTGGGGGATTGAATATGCAACGTGACTTTCGTTCGTAAATGGATATAAATAAATAAGTGACAAGCGTGAATCCTAGAAAAATTTTAGTGAACGATTTCATTGGTTTATTTCGTTTAATTCATAAATATATCAAACACATTTCGCTAACGTGACTACTTGTGAACATAGCTCGCTTTAAGCGTGAGCAGTGAGCACTCGTGAGAATGCATTTTTATTGATATAATTAGTTTAACAAAATAACTTGAGCTGATATGAAAATTAGCGTAAAAAAATCATCGTGAGTGAACGTGATTCGTGTCATTAATTGATTTCGTTCAATTAATGAGTATGTGAGCGTGACTTTTTGTGAACGATCGTACCAAATTTCGCCTCGAATGGTAGTAAATTCCTAGTAATTTTAGCATATGATGCCATTAATTAATTTGTTAAATTCCTGCGCATTTTTAATGCAGATATTAAATTTTCGTGAGCGTGAATGATGGTGAGTTAGATTGTAGTGAATTCCACGTGATTGTGTTTAATGATCCCATTAATTTATTTCGTTAAATTCGTGCAATTTTTTGGGGAGTTTTTGTGAGCGTGAGTGATGGTGGGCGTGACTTGTCGTGAACTCTGCGTAATTTTAGCAATTAGTGACATTAATTTATTTCAATTGCTTTACGAATTTTAGTGGACGAAACTGAGTTTTCGTGAGCGTGAATGAACTTTAGCTTGATTGAAGTGAATGCTGCGTGACTGCAAATGACCTTATTAATATATATTATGAGTACATTGCGTTTGTGGCAAATTGACGGTTTTGGTATATGTATTTCCCTTTCTTTATGAGTTTTTAGCGAAACTGGGTTTTCGTGAGCGTGAGTGATGGTGAGCGTGACATGTCGTGTGAGCGAGTAATCGTGATATCGATTTCTTTGAAGCGTAACATTTTTTTAAATAACGTGAACTTACATTAGATAGATCATAAAAAATTTGTCGTGAGTGAAGGTAGGTGTAGGAAAAGAATATTGTTTAAAAAAGTTAATTATTTTTTAATTTGTTAATGTTAAAAAAAATTAAAAAAAAGCTAAAAAAAATGTTGCAAAATATTCTTAAAATAAAAATAAAAAATAAATAAAAATAAAAATTAAAAAAAATTAAGCATTCGTGAGTGTAATTAATATTTTTAAAGTCATCTCTAGTCATCAGAGCTCATTTTTTCCGTGACAAAAGCCATCTCTAGTCACTACAATTAATTTGTTCTGTCAAAAGGATTACAACTTTTAACCAGTTCTGCATATCACTTCTTCAAATGTATGGTTCCGGTAAGTGTTTAACATGCTTAACAACTTGTTAGTTGTTAGTGCTTTTTTTTATTAAAAAAATATATTTTTTCCTCTTCTGGTTAATTTTATTCCTAAGAACTCGAGTAATATCTTTAAGTTATAATTTTATTGTTTAAGACTTTTTAAAATTACTTCTCTAAAATACAAAAAAATTAAATTATTCTCAAGTACTTCTCAAACTACCTTCGTCTCTTTTTTTTTCTCTTGTGAATTGTTGTCAAATTTTTAGTTTTGGTGGTTTTTAAATTAATGTTTAACACTGTTAACAATTAATGTTAATGTTTAACGCTGTTAACTATTTTGTTTTAATTGTATTCATTTATTTGTATATATAACAAAACAAAATATCTAAAAAAAATACACAATTACTTTTCTTAAGATATAATAAGGTAATAAAATAAAACAATTCAATTAAATTTAGTGAAATAGAAAAAGTGCAAACATTTTATAAATGTTTGTGAAGGACTTTAGATAATTAATTAATCATTAGGTTTTTATGGCAAATTTTTATATACACACAAAATAAGCACACAATTTAAATTAAAAAAAAAATACTTTTAAAAATAATTAAAGAGTTAAGGAAAAGAAGTAAGATTGTTTTTTGTATGCAATAAGTACTTTGCTACATCCACCAATCCTTTCTAACGTGCATACAAGTACCACCAGTTTTGTAATTTATTATATAAATTTTAGTTAGAAAAAGTATATATTGGTATTGAAAAAATCACTAAAATCAAATATATGTTTCCAGAGGTGGAAAATGTTCCATTATATCAAAATGATTTTATATTATTTAAAGGAATAGATTGGTACTACAAGCCAGTAAAATCAAAAAGATTGTTCCAGGGCTGGAAAACTTAAATTTATTATTGGTTTATAAAGCTAACTAAAATTAATTTGTTTTCTTTACTTATTAAAAGAATTTTATATTATAGAAAGAAAATAAACCAATGTAAGAGATGAATAGGAATATTAAAAAATTTTTTTTGAAGTACTCGTGCATATTATCAACTCCGCATGTTTTATATTGCAAGAAGAAAACGATTTGTATGGAAAATCTGTCAAATCAGGAAGAAGCTTCTAGAGCTGGAAAATGGATTGTTATTGAAAAAAATCAAAACCAAAAAGATGATTACAGGGCTGGAAAATTTAATTTTTTTTGCAGTATTATCAACTTAGAATTTGCATATTGCAGAAACAAAACAATTTTTATGGCAAAACAGTTAAATCAAGAAGTAGCTTCCAGGGCTAGATAATGGAAATTTTTCTTTATTAATTAAACATATTTTATTGCATAGAAAGAAAGAGATTGGTATTGAAAATTAGCAAAATTAATAATATGGTTCCAGGGCTGGAAAATATAAATTTTTTCATATAGTAGAAATAAATAGATTTGTATTAAAAATCAGTAAAACCAGATTAAATTGTCCAGGGCTGGAATTTTTTTTATTAATAAAACTAGCTATGACTAACTGAAACTAATTTTATTAGCAAAATTAATAATATGGTTCCAAGGCTGGAAAATTTAAAGTTTTTTTATGTTGTAGAAAGAAATAGATTTGTATGAAAAATCAGTAAAACCAGATTAAAGTTTCCAGGGCTGGAAAATTGATTTTTTTTCTTTATCAAATCTTAATCAAATCAATGTGTTTAATATTTAATATTATATAAAAAAAATATTGATATTGAAAACTAGATGCTTTCAGGGCTGGAAAATGCAAACTTTTTGTGGAATAATATTAATTTAACATACTTATTCTGTATTTTGGAAAGAAAAAAATTTAGGGCCAATCCCACGATATCGACAACTTTCGACTTGTCGCACACTTACATTGAAAACAAAAACAAATTTTAATATTTTGTTTTTGTTCCAAATGTAAGTATGCGACAAGTCGAACGTTGTCGTCATCGTGGGATTGGCCCTTATATTTTAAACCAGTAAAATAAAAGAAAAATAAAACGGTTTGCTCTTAATTATGTACGTGGTCTAAGTCATATGAATTTTCGCTTTGAAATATTAAATAAATTTTAAAAAACTTCATTAAATATTTAATAAATTTTAAGTTAATATGTATTATTTAGTTTACAACTGTTGCATATTATTTAAATATTTCTTAATATATTCAAATGTCATACACTAAGTTTGTCGTAGCAGTAAATAAATGCTTTAGATCACTTTCATAATTATGAAAATTAAATTGCTTTGGATGCGGGTAAAGAAATTGCCATCGGAAAGATTTGAACGCTGTTAAAGTCTGGTCTAATTAATTTATCTGCATTTATTTCGCTTATTATAAATTAACATTTTATTTTTGTGGCACTATATAGCTGCAAACTACACTAACAGACCTCTGTTAGCATATTAACAGAGCTGTGTTAAACATTATGTATTGCGTCTGGTTTTGTAGTAAATGTTCACACACGTAATCAACAGCCAAAAGGAAATCAATATGAAATTGTGAAACAAGTTTGATTAGAATATTGCATATGGCCTGGTTAATGTGTAAAACCACACAATATTTTTCCCCCCTCTTTCATTGCATCATAATGAGTTTTCCAAGAAATTAAGATATTTTCATAAAAAAAAATATTTATATAAAAAAGGAAAATTATATTTAAATTAAAGCATATTTTTTTTACTATAAATCAGTTACGTCGCTTGCGGCATAAAAGTGAGTGTGGATGATAAATGCTGATATGCATTTAGTTTACGAGTCTGCTCTTGTAGCTGCTGCTTACGAGTATAATAAATAGTTGCAGCAAAAGATGTAGCAAGACTTCAAAACAAAATATGTGCGGCATGAATTTGTTACACTTAATTCTAGTGATAAATTTGTTTGGCGTATAAATTTCCTCAATAGTTAAAACAAGCAATTAGTCTATTGAAACTAAGAAATCTATAATGAAAAAAAAAAAATAAATTAAATAGTTTATATAGAAATAAATTTTGTTGGCTAAAAGCTTATATTTAAAAAGATAAACAAACACACATGCAAACATGTAGCTATATATGTACATATATAAGACATAGGTACATACAAATTTGATTAACTTTTTAGAGGCGAAAAATTGAAAAAGTCACCAGCTACTGCAGAAGTAAAGTTGCAGGTTTTTTTCTTCGGCCCAAAGAGTAGAAAAAATTGTGTAATTGGGTCACAGTTACTTAAAGGCTTAACTCCGAAATCAAGTTTATTATTTTTGCTACTTAAAGTTTGGTGTTGCTGAAATATTTTACACCCTACAGTTTATGAAAAATAATGACCTCTTACCAGAGACCGTAATAAAGTATAGTTCAAGGCTGGCACTCACTATCGTACATACTAAAATGACTTTTGAGAAAAATGCAACTGTGATTTAATGTAGTAACTTATGAGCAGGGAAACCACAATTATGCAATTGCATGTTTTTTCTTGTGTGACGTATTAATGCGAGGACAAGATATTTATACGTTTCAGAACTTTTTATGAATTTTGGCATCGATTTGTTAGTGCATATTTTTGCATATTTTACCCTTTAAAGCATGTTTTCGCATATATCAGTCTTAAACGCATATTTTTAGCATATTTTCTAACTTCTAAAGCATAATTTAAGCTTTTATAGCATATTTTGAAACTTTATGGAATTTTTTTTAATATGCTTACAAGTTTATCTATTGGTCAAAATTTTCATTTTTAGTTTTCGCCATTTAAATTTAATTTCCAATCTTCCATGTAGTATATGGACATTAGTTTAAATAAAAATTTGGGTTTGCTAGTTGTGACGGACTCAGCCTCGATTACATCAGTAGACGCTGAAGGAACATTGTCAATGTGTAAAAATTTGAAAAGCTAGATCAATACTTTGTTGTGTATTCCAAAAAAAATTTTAAATAAAAATTTTGTCTTATTTATCCAAAATACAGTTCCAAAGTTTTAATTCTGATGTCGTGATCTCATTTGAAATTGAAGTTAAATTGTTACGAGAGTATAAAAAAAAAATTAATTTGTATTATTTGCCTAAAGCAATTTTGTTTTAACGTGCACTTCAATCTTAAATTATTGTTTTTAATACGGCATTTATTCTTTGTTAATTATTTTAATGTTTCCCTTTTTTTTTTTTTTTTTTTTTTTTGTTTATTTTATTTCTGTCTTATTTTATATGCAAATGTTGTTGAATTTTTAAATAAAAAATGTATGGTCGTTGACAAATAAACCAATTTGTTTTATTTTTAAGAGCATATTTTTTGAGTTTTTAGTGCATATTTCCAAGTTTTTAGTGCATATTGAATGCGCATAAAACCTTTTTTTTAGAGCATATTTCTGGTTTCCCTGCTTATGAGATTAGGGTTGCATTTTCGCAAAAGTCGAACGATTCTGTAGAGTAGTGAGAACAAGCCTTTAAAAGTTCCAAAATTTTGGTTTATGAAAGTAGATTCTTAATAAATAAAATTAAACAAAGAATCGATATTAAGCGTTGCCACTGTGGTATTTTCACGTTTCTGGTGCTGCCGTTTTAATGCCCGGGGAAATTCTGGAACTAGGCAAATTTTATATTACAGAAAGAAATAGATTGGGGTTTAAAAAGATGATTTCCGGGCTGGAAAACTAATTTTTTTCTTAGCAACTTATCATGTTTTATATTGCAGGAAAAAAATAATTTTTATGGAAAATCAGTAAAATCAAGAAAAAGCTTCCATATACTTGTTGTTGTTGTGGCTAAAATTTTACATATTCTGTGAAAATTTGAGTTTAAGAAAACAGCCTATGACAGTCGTCGAATCCATTGCATTGAAAACAGAGAATTCTTAAATAACTGATTTTAATGTATTATTGCCTAAACGAAGTTGTAAACTTTTAAAGTAGAGTAAATGCAAGTCCTATTAGGCACTTTTAATTTTATAATTTTATTTTGTATGAATAGACATACATACCATATAATTAAAGTTTTTATAGTTGAAAACAAAAAAAAAAAAATACCAACTAAGAAAAGTCTAGTAAATTAATAAATATCAATTATATATTTTTAATTTTTGAAAACTGACATAAAAACACCGTATCAGTGATAGACAGCCAGAAGTAAAATATTAACAAGTGCTAGGAAAACTGAATATTAAACTGGTTCAAACGATACACAAATCCATAAAAAACACACAAACACACACACACACTCTGATAAATGAAATAAAAATATTTAAGCAAAAAAAAAAAAATATTCGATAATGAATATGCAGAAATATTACAAAAGAGCTTATAAGCGATTTTAAAACCTTTTACTTTAAAAATAAAAACTACAAAAAACAAAAGATAATAATAACCAAAAAAAAAAACAACATCTCTAAAAGTTTTAATTTTGTACAAAGTAAAGATATACACATAAATTCACATACTTAATTTAAGAGTGAAAGTGCGCAAAATCCGCCCAAAAAATATATATATACCAGTTCAACTAAAATTATATGAGTCAATGATGTGGTATTGTTCGCTATAGATTAATCTTAAGCGTTAACACGTTTTAATTTATTTACTTCTATTGCTATTTTTCTTTTTGCTTAATATTTTTTTGTATGTTAATTATACTGTTGAAATCGCAATAACGTAAATATATAAAAAATTGTACATATGTACATGTGTATGTATAAGCAAAAGCCGGGTACAACAAAATATACAACAAATCAATGTTATGAAAGATAGCAACAGCTTTAAGTATTGTTGTTTTATTTTTTTTTCGTTATCTGTGTACTTGTCATGAGAGTTAATAAAAGTTGTAATGTGTACAAAAATCTAGAGCAATTAGTCCATTTGAAATTCATATTCAAGAGTGATGCAATGTAATGAATGGTATGTATATATATGTCTTTGGCTGCTGTTTTGTTGCTTAAGCAAAAATATTGCAGCAAACAGTCAGGTGTTACCGGAATCAATAGATTTTTTGCATACTTTTTTATATTAAAAAAAAATCACAGCTTGCTCACATTATATTAGGAATGCTAAAGTAAAAAAAAAATACGCTTATGGAAGCAAAAATACCAAAGACTTATTAAGACAAGAACTCGAATTTTCCAAAACCATTTTTTTTATAAAATATTCTTTAAATAAAAAGAAATATTCGAAATTATTTTATGGTTTTAAATTTTTTTCAAGTTCACAAAACGCATTAACAGTAAGAAAATTAAAAAAAAAAACAAGACATAAGGCACGAACTTTTTTCTTTTCAAAACAAATTTTATTAAATAATCTTTAAACAAAAGGAAATATTTAAAATTATGTGGTTTTATTAAAATAAAATTCCTGATAAAATTTTCAAATTCGAGGACAATGACAAAAAAAAAAAAATTTAAAAAGTTGCAACATATTCGGTACATGCAAAAAAATTTTGCTTATAAATTTTTATTTTTTGCAATTTTTTATTCGAATAAAAATTTTAATTAGTGACTTTTATTAACAGACGTGAAATAAAGAACATTCTGATGCTCTTTACAATACTTATTAAATTTAAAAATAAACCAAAATTTTATGTTTTATGTTAACTGGCAAATTTTATTAGCTTATTTGGATAAAATTTATTCTATTATTCGAATAAATTTAATCGATTATGCATATTAAATTCTTTTTTGTTAACAAAAAATTTCTTAAACAATTTTATATGCAATTGATTGCAATATTGAAATAACATGGGTATTTATATAATGTCGAACGTGACCTTCAGTCATATTTGAATTAAAAAAAGGCAAAATTAAACGGATTTTTATTTTGCCAGTAAATGTAGCTTATAGCTTTACATTATAACTATAATTGATGCTAATTTTGATTTAGAGTAATATTTCGTTTTGAAAATAATTGCATAAAACCTATTCATTCGCATGTGACAAAATTATAAGTTGTTGCTGCAGCCAATCAGCAAATAATAAAAAAATATTAAAATGTGATTGATTAAAAAATTTTGTGCACTGAATGAATTCAACTATAAACACAGTTATGCATGACATGTCGCACGTGACAATTTTCATCATGACATTTATACGATTGCCAGTGGTACGTGGAGCAATATTTAAATGTGCTTAATTTTAAAATACTGTGCACTGATTAAATATTACTTTAGTCACAGTCGCACTTGACATGTCGCATGTGACAGTTTTTTTTTTAATCATTATATTTTTATTGTGTTTGTTGCTTTGTTGAAAAAATTATATGTTAGCAAGCTTAGTAATATGTCTTAAAATTATCAAAAGAATTCAAAGTACAGGCAAGTCTCGTTATAACGAATCTCGTTTAAACGAAAAACCGAGGTAGAGAATGGTCAAATTTTTTACATTAACAATCTTATATAGCGACTACCATATTAACTTTATACTAGATATAATAAAACCATTGCAAAATAAAAAAACAAAACCTTGCTAGCAACATATATTTAAAATTTTGTCGGTTGTTTATTGGTTTGCGGCACAGTATATTCAAACAGACATTATGTCTGCAGCAAACCAATAATCAACCGACGATTTACTACTTTATATAGCGAATATTTTGATAAATATGTGCTCTGTATTTGGTAACTTATTTGAAAATAATTCGCTGTCATATCTACAATAATGATACGATATAAAAAAGTTTTCAAAATGGATTCGTTTTGAGCTTTTACCGTATTTGTCTTATGTATGCAGTTAATCCCATTTTTCTCTTTAAGCATTCAATTTTTTAATTTAGCTAACACGTTCCTCTTTTTTGTAGAATTCCGCATTCCATTTAAATTTTCCTTCAACTAACAACTTTCACTTTTTCTTAGCATTCCGCATTCTTTCCTGCTTTTTTAATTAACGATTTTGTAATAATATTTCGCTTTTCTCAAATTTTTCTTTCCACCGTAGCAACACTTTTAATTTTTGTCGCCGTTTTGGCTCATTATATAAATTTAAGTAATTTAAAAGTATTAAAAACTTTTTTAAGAAAGGTATTGTGTTTAAGTCTCACACTTACAATGTCGCACGTGACCGACTTTATATATATATATATATATGATGACAAATCTTTATGCTTCTCATCGTGGTTTTTCATATATTTTAATTGTATTAAATATCTCTACTGGTTATATGATGAGCTTTCAAAGTACTGATAACATATCATGTTTCTCAATGTCGCATGTGACTTCAAAATATGCGATTTTGCAAAGCGAAAATTTACACTTATTTGCAATTGTTTATTTTGCTTATGTAGTTTTTGGCTCTTTGTACCTTCAGAAAAAGTTAAGAGATTGTTTCTGTATGACAATATGATAAAACAAACTGTTTTTTTGTTGTTGGTCTACTTTTTGGTGCAAGTGTTACCATTCCATATGTTTTAACTGTTCGAATTCATACGAATTTTTTTCGAGCACTTTTGAGTTTGTGTAACAGATAGTGATGATCAATGTTCTTTTGATAACCATGTATTTTCTCGACTTTAAAATAAAGAAATGTTCTATAATAATTAAAAATGTTCTTTGTAATATAATTTTATTTAAAATTATAGCATTTGATCTCCTAGGGAAAACATTCTGTAACTATTTAAAAATATTATAAAAATTGATTAATTGACTAATAATGCTAGAACATGTTGGTGATTTAAAGAACATATTTTGAGGCAATAACTTGATTATTTCCATGTTCGCATAAATAAGCCATAATTATCGGCCTAAGGGCGAGCTGTCGACACCTGCCTTAGAATGATCCAAATACTGACACAAACACACACACACAATCATATTTATAAATTGTCCACTTCAGATGATTAATTTCGCAACTAGATAAAACTCCAAACGAACGTTTAAAACAATCAGCCAAGCAAAAGGTGTAAAAGACAAATCGTAAACAGCTACAAAAAAAATGTATATATATTTAATTATCCAATATTATTACAGCCAATTAAATTTTATGATTGAGAGAGCTAAAAAAATTTTAACACTACCAAGATTTAAATACAAAACAATTTTATAAATTATAAGGACGCATTAACAATTTCCGCTAATAATTTATTTAAGCCTCTAACTCTGGCTGAGACACCTCACACACAATCATGCACTGCGTCGGCCACTTATAATAAGAAATCAATTATAAAATATTTCCAAATTGATTAGACGTTTGTATGGCTTGATATTGGTATTGTCATTTCTTATAATGTTTTATGATATTAATAGTGTATTTAGGCAAATTGCTTTAGTCATGTATTATAATTTAAAAAAAAAATATTTTTAATAAAAACTTAAACTATTTCAAAAATTATTATAACAACAAAATAATGTAGTTTAAGGTCAATTTTCAACGTTCGAAATACCGAAAAAAAAACCTTTAACGAAAACTTCAAAATGAATGCAAATATTTCTAAAATATTCGTACGAAAATAAATAAGAAAAATAAAAAATAAATCTAAAAATGATTTGGGGTACCAGAGGCGTAGAACAAAAAACAAGGAAAGGGGGGGGGGAAGAGTAAGGTAATAGGGAAACATGTACAATTTAATTAAAATATCTTTTCAATTTTAAAGACATTTTCCTTACCAATTTTTCGAAAACTATACGAAGTCATAAGCTGAAATTTTAAAGCTTTTCCCCTCACAAATTATGATGAAGTAAATGAAAATAAGAAAAAAAAATCATTTCCTTGCTAGTCAACCACATTTCCTTAATATCTTAGTCAAACATAATTCTTTTCAAGAAACAATTTGAAGTTTACTCATCGTTTTAAAATTTTTCTTATAAAATTGTGTGGGAAATTAAAAAAAAAAATAAAACAAATTTTGTGTATAAATAAATGTATAATTTTATTAACCTTATTGTATAATTTTCAAACCAATTAACCAATTTCTATATATTCTGACAATGTTTGATGTCGAATTTTTACTTTTAAAATTAAGGATATATGAGAATATGGAATGTCCTTGCACCGAATACAACAAAAATTTTCAGGAAACTTAAATTTCTATTTATAGAAATAATAGTCATACTTTAAATCTAATTTTTAATAGAAATGATATATGAAAAATAAGCAGGTCCTTACATTGCATGCAGGTAAATTTTCTCACAAATCTTTGCTGAAGATATTACGGAGCCATGGAGAATTTTCCGTAGTTCTGAATGTATTTTTTTTAGCTAAAATTTAATTTTGGAAATAAAGGATATATGACGCCAAGTCAGGTCCTTGCACCGATTGCAATAAAATTCGTTACAGCACTTAATTAAAGTAAAAATGGAATTTTCAATAATTAAGGATATATGAAAAATGGTCATGTCCTTGCAGCTTATGCAGCTTAAGTCGCGAAAAAAACTTTTCTAAAGATGCTACGTAACCATGCGAAATTTCCTTTGCGTTCTCAATATATTTTGAGCTAAGGTTTAATTTTCAAAATAAAGGATATATGGCGACAAGCCATGTCCTTGCACCGATTGCAATGAAATTCGTTGCAGCACTTAACTAAGTAATATTACAAATAGTTACAAGCGTTTTTGGCATTCCGATTACAAACAAAGCTGAAAGTAAATATTTAAAATTAGGGATAATCGCAGATGCGTAAATCCTGTTACTATATCTTAAAAATAATTTTCCAGGAAACTTTAATCTATATATCTAATGATCTGAATTATAGCTGAATTCAAATTCTTAAAATTAAGGATATTTGTAAAATGTTCATGTCCTCGCACCAAATGTAGATTAAATCCGAAAAAAGCTTTTCTAAAAATGCCACATAACTATACGAATTTTGTTTTACATTCTGATTGTGTTTTTTTTTAGCAAAATGCATTTTAAAAAATAAAAGATATATGGCGGCCAGCCAGGTCGTTTTACTGATTGCAACAAAATTTGCTCCAGCGGCTAACTGAGTAATGCTAGAAATAGTTACAAGATTTTGTTGCATTTTGATTAAATATGCATCGGAAATTAAATATTTAAGATTAAGGATATATGAGAAGTAGGCAACTCCAGGTCTTATTAAAAAAATCTTTAGGAAACCAAAACTTTTATTTGTAGAAATAATAATTGTAGCTAAAATCAAATTTTTATATTAAGGACACAGGAAAAATTTACATGTCCTTGCATTGAATGCAGCTTAACTCACAGAAAAATCGACCTGAAGCTGTTACGTAACATTGCATATTTATTTATTTACTTTCTGAATGAATTTTAGTTAAAAATTAATTTTCAGTACAAAGAATATAAGGCGGCAAGTCAGGTCCTTGCATCGATTGCAATGAAATTTGCTCGGAGGCTTAACTGACTCGTACTAGAAATAGTTATTTACTTTTGTTGCACATTGATCACAAACTAAGCTGAAAGTAAATATTTAAAGTTAAGGATAAGGATATATGAATTATGAACATGTCTTTGCTTCGCAGAGAAACTTTGCTGAATATACTAAGTAACTTTCCATAACTAAATTAACTTTCTGAATGTATTTTTTGAGCGAAAACTAAATTTTAAAAATAAAGGATATATGGCGGCAAGCCAGGTCCTTGCATAGATTGCAATAAAATTCGCTGTGGTACTTAGGTGAGTAATATTATAAATAGTTATGCACTTTTGTTGATTATGGAAAGAGAACAAACATTTAAAATTAAGTATACAATGTGGCAAGTAGGAAAATCCTGGCATTATGTATTTAAAAAAATCTCGAGGAAACCATAATTTTTTTTTTGCTAAAAATCACAATTCTAGCTGAAATGAAATTTTTAATATTAAGGATATGTATATGAAATATGGACATGTCCTTGCACCGCATGCAGGTTAAGGAAAAAGTTTGCTAAATATATTACGTAATACTGCAGAATTTTTATTTACTTTCTGCTACATGCATGTTTAGCTAAAACTTAATTTTCAAAATAAAGGATATATGACGACAAGCTAGGTCCTTGCACCGATTGCAATGAAATTCGATGTGGGCCTTAACTGACTAATACTAGAAATAGTAATGTACTTTTGTTGTATATTTATCACAAAAGTAGTTTTAAGTAAATAGATATTTAAAATTACGGATATATGTCAGGTTGGTGGATCCTGGCATTATTATTATTATTAAAATTAAGCAAATTTCATGCACACAAAAAATGTTGATGCCTTAATTAAATTTTTAAAATTAAGGATCTATATAGGGTAAGCAAGTTCTTGCACCGCTTGAAATCATATATATTAGAGAAATTAATTGTATTATTCTAGAATTGGTTAAACACTATTATTGCTCTTGAATCCTTATTTAATTCAAAATTTTATAATTTTGAATTAAGTGTATATGTATAGCGGACATGTCCTGCATCATTTTGAAATAAATTTTTTTCCAAAAGCTTGATTTCATTTTTTAAGCTCAAACTGGTTAAAAGTTTTGTAAGAATTCAATTTTTAAAATTAAGGATATAAGGCAGCCAGGCAAGTCCTTCAACCGTTTAATATAAAATTCATCAAAAAGTAAATTTTGACAGCCTTTTTTATAAAACTTATTAAGGCTGCACAAATAATCAAAATCTAGCCGATTATTTAAAAAATTTATATTAAGGATATATTAAAGGAGTATATGCCCTTGCTAGCATGGATTTTTAAAAATAAATTTTTAATTGATTCCAGCAATTTATTGATTTATATCATTTATTAATTTTTTTTTATTTGTAGGCTTAATAGGATCCAAGTTCACAAATTGTTCACAACTTCACAGAAAAAACTAAATTTTATTTTCAGTAACCAAATTCGTTGAATCAGTAAATATTTTATTTGAATGCGGTCCTACAAATAATTTTGTAAATTCTGATAAAAATTTTGTAAAAATTTTAATTAATCAGAGTTCGGCTGAGAGAAAATGTTATTTCAGTGTGTTGGTGCTTATCTTGCTTGTTGATAAGAACAACGTGCTGTTGTGCGGTTGTTGTTGTTTATTTTGATTGATCGTGTTGTATACATGTAAATGCCGAAAAGTAGCCGACAAACGTCGTGGCCTGTTTCTTCTCTACACAGTTTTCTGGTACAAATTAATTTAGTGGAACAGTACAGAATATTTACTGAAACTAAATTTGATTTCAAACAAATATTTGTTTAAAAATTTTTTGGGAATAATTTTTTTCTGTGTTTGTTCTTAAAAATTCTGTAAAATAGTTGATCTACACCTCTGGTTATTAATTTAATTGCGGCTAATGCGATAATGGTCATAATGAAAGACACTTTACTGCTGATTGTCTGCACGGTTGGCTCACAGTTTCGTTTTCAAAGGTTTACACGGGCAAATTTAAAATGACTGCAATAAAATAGATCTATTCGTACATAAAATACTCATAAAATCGCGTTTAAATGTTTTAAGCCGTAAATGTGTTACAATTTTGAGTTTTGGTTGTTTTTGTTTTTTTACTTAGAGCTTAATACTGTTTTCTTAGCGTCTAAGAAAATCATATACAATCAATCAATGCAACGAACCATAGCACACATTCATACGTTCATTTATACATTCATTCATTTATTCATTGATTATAGTTACACGGGCAATGAATTTAAAAAAATCAAACGAAACAGCCATAAGCCACAAATTCGCAGTTTAAAATCAATACACACCATTTAGCCGCTTCGAAAACAACTTACAGTTTAACAAGGGGCAATAAATATTTATTTGCAAGCTAGAAATAAAAGAAGTTGAGTTGTTATATAGAACCTTAATAAAGGCTGATTTAGCTAACAAATCGGTAAAATTATCATAGGTTAAAATTGGTAAGATGCTGCTGGGAAATATTGCCAAAAATCGGTGCAAGGTTGTGCTTGCCTGTCATGTGTCATTAACTGTAAATACTTGTACATGTTCATTTCGCATTTCCTCTCGTCCTCCATCTTTTTAATAAAAAAAATTATAACAAATTTATTTTGTTTCCATCAAATATAAAAATTTTGTTTCATATTTTCATGATTACATTAAATAAAAATAAAAATAAAAATAATTGCTCAATTTACAAGCCTTGTTGTATTGCTTAAAGTCGTATTTGAAAAAATTTCAATAAAAATGTCTCTCAACAAAAACAAATTATTTATAATATTTTTTTTTTAATTTTAATTGCTCCAAAAATCTATAGCGCAGGAATGTGTTGGCCTGCAAGATTTAGCGTATTACATATTTTATTGATGTATTTAAAAAATACATAAAAACTGGTTTAAACCTGGTCAAACAATCAAACTCGAAATGAAAATTACCTTAACCAGCCTAAAAATTTGTTCCGAAAAAATCCGAATCAAATACAAAAAACCTGTTTCGAACCGCATAAAAAATGTTCTATAATAAGATTGAATGCGTTGTATAGAACATTGATTTTAAAGCAAACAGCTGTCTTAAGTACAAAACATTGGTCGTTGTATAAGGCAATTGTCTTCGTATAAGACGTTTGCTTTAGTATAAGATGATTATCTCAGTAGTAATAAGACGCTAGTATTACTATAAGATGATGGGTTTAGTATAAGACTTTTGGCTTAGTATAAGAAAATGGTTATAGTAATAAGTCACTAGTATTAGTATAGGATGCAGATTTTAGTATAAAATTATGATTTTTGGGCAAGATTGTGCCTCTAGTACAAGAAAAAAATTATTAATACAACACATTGGTCTTATTATATAAGATGGTGTATAAGACGGACATTTTCATAGACAACATTAGTCTAAATATGAAATGTCAGTTGTATTATACGGCAATAATGGTTGTATAAGACACAGGTTCGGTCTTAATACACCAGTATTGATATATATGAAATGCTGGCTTTTGTATAAGATGTTGGTTGTTGTTGGATGTTTGTGGAAGAAACATATTCTAGTACAAGATAGCGGCCCAATTAGCAGACAGTTATTTTACTAGAAGATGTTTCCAGTAGTACAATTAAGAAACTGATCCTAGTGTAAGACGGTGGTGTCAGTATAAGACGTTAGACTCAGTATAAAAAGTTGGTGTTAATACATGAATTGGTTTTATTGCAAGATTGTAGTATTACGAGCAGTATAGGATGATGCAAATAGTTCAAGATTTTATATTTCGCATAAGGAGTTGATCTTGGTATATGACGTTGGTCTTTGTATAAGATGTTGGTCTTAGTATAAGTCGTTGGTCTTAGTATAAGACTTTAGTCTTGGTATAAGATATTGATTTTTATATAAGACGCTTATCTGACTTAAGACATTGGTCTAAGTATAAAACGTTGGTCTTTGTAGAAGACGTTGGTCTTAGTATAAGACTTTGGTCTTAGTATAAGACATTGTTATTAGTATAAGACGTTGGTCGTGGTTGTATAAGATAGTGGTGATATTCTGAACAAATTTTCTTTGTCTTAGCTTTAGGAAGTGACCTTATTATAAAACGGTGGTGTTAGCGTAAGAAGGTTATCTCCGTGCAGTATAAGACTCTGGTCTAGTTTGAGGTACTGGTTGACTACTAGTATAAGATGATGATAAGTGGTATTTAAACAAGACCTAATGTATGTATGACAAAGTATTAGTAGTGAATAAAGGTCATTGTTTAATATGGCGGTCGTAAATCAATCTATCTATCAATCAATCAATCAATATATCAATGTATCAATCTACCAATCTATCAATCTATCAATCTATCAATCAATCTATCAATCAATCCATCAATCAATCAATCTATCTATCTATCAATCTATCAATCTATCAATCAATCAATCAATCAATCAATCTATCAATTTATCAATCTATAAATCAATCAACCTATCAATCTATCAATCAATCAATCCATCAATATATCTTCTATCAATCTATCTAACTAGCAATCTATTAATCTATCAATCTATCAATCTATATTCTATCAATCTATCTATCTATCGATTGATAGATAGATTTATCAATCTATTAATCTATCAATCTATCATTCTATCAATCTATCCATCTATCAATCTATCAATCATTTTATCAATCTATCTTCTATCAATCTATCTATCTATCAATCTATCAATCTATCAATCCATCAAAATCAATCAGTCAATCAATCTATCAATGTATCAATCTATCAATCAATCAATCAATCTATCAATGTATCAATCTATCAATCTATCTTCTATCTATCAATCTATCAATCAATCTATCAATGTATCAATCTATCAATCTATCTTCTATCTATCAATCTATCAATCAATCTATCAATGTATCAATCTATCAATCAATCAATAGATTCATTGATTGATTGCTACATTGATAGATTGATAGATTGATTGATTGATAGATAGATTGATAGATTGATAGATTGATAGATTGGTAGATTAATAGATTGATAGATTGATTGATAGATTCTATCAATCAATTGATAAAATCTATCAATCAATCTATCAATGTATCAATATATTAATCTATCAATCTATCAATATATCAATCAATCTATCAATTTATTAATGTATCAATCTATAAATCTATCAATCTATTAATGTATAAATCTATCAATCTATCAATCTATCTGCTATCAATCAATCAATCAATCAATCATTCAATCTATCAATCAATCAATCAATCTAACTAACTATCAATCAATCAAGCTATCAATCTATCAATCAATCAATCAATCAGTCTATCAATATATCAATCTATCAATCTCTCAATCTATCAATCTATCAATCTATCTATCAATCAATCTATCATTCTATCAATTAATCAATCAATCAATCAATCTATCAATCGATATCAATCTGTCAATCTATCAATCTATCAATCTATCTATCTATCTATCTATCTATCTATCTAGCTATCAATCTATCAATCAATCTATCAATCTATCAATCTATCAATCTATTAATCAATCAATCAATCAATCAATCGATATCAATCTGTCAATCTATCAATCTATCAATTTATCTATCTATCTTTCTATCAATCTATCAATCTATTAATCTATCAATCAATCAATCATTCAATCAATCAATCAATCTATCAATCTATCAATCAATCTATCAATCTAGCAATCTATCAATCAATCTATCAATCTATCTATCTATCAATCTATTTATTATTATAACAGAGGCTAAAGCCCTCAATCTTATGCTAAGATGGTCTTAACATTAAGAGTGGGGTCTTATTATTACAAACAAAATAATGTCATCTTATACAGGTGGTCGTCGTTCCAGAAACAGAATTGAGTATAAGACAATGTTCTTTGTATAAAATACTAGTCTGAGTGGAAGTGAGTGATTTTACTATGGTAAAGTGCTTTTATGCCAAGACAGTGCTGTTATGGCTTGGGTATAAGAAACATATATGTACGTGTATAAGCCACTATTCTTAGTATAAAAAACTAGTTTTAGTATAAGACATTGTTCCTTTACAATGACAGTCTTGTAAGAATGAGATAAATGCCACAGTATAAGAGTCATGTATTAGTATTATACACAGATATTGGTATAAGTTACTGTTTGTAGAATAATACACTGATCAGATTTATGTATAAGTCACTTTTTCTGGTATAACGTACTGATCTTAGAATAAACACAGGTGTGCTCTATAAAGGAAGTGTTGGTAGGATAAGATGATAGCCGTAGTATAAGGGTACATGTATTTGCGTGAGACATTGTTTTTAATATAAGACACTGATTTTATTAAAAGACACATTGGTTCATACACTAACACAATATTTTTGTATACGAATTTGGCTTAATATTTGACACTTTGCTCCACTGTAAATTGTTGCAAATTGACGTATTATTTATAATATTTAACAAACTTTTGTGGGCGTGTTTCATTTGCTGCATACCAAAAAGAACAGGATTAAAAACCATTTAATTTTTTGTAACGAAAAATTGCCAATAATTCTTACAAAAAATTAATATCTGTTACAAAAAAAAAAAACAGCTTTAAGGAAAAAGTCTAACTTTAATATTTTAATTGGTTTTCTGCTGAAAAATTATTTTGCATATATGTATGTATGTATCTGGGTTTTTTGTCAAAACAGTAGTCAGTCAAACGATTAAGAAAATTAAATACGAGTATATATATTTTTTTTTTCAAATTATCAAATGCTTATGAGCGTTAGTTAAGAACCTTAAAAATTATATTTCTGTAACAAACGAAATGTAGTTGCGAAAAAAAAATCTCTTGTAAATTTGAATTTCAAATAAATTGTTTATCTTAAGTGGAAATCAACATAAAATCAGCAACTTAAGAGTCGCAAAAACATTTGATTAACTACAATATAGACTTAGATATAAAAAACACTTAAATGTTTTAAATTGCTTTTTGTATACAAAACGTTTTAATGTCGATTAACAGATTAATTGCTGTTTTTTTTTGTACACTGTAATCGATCATTGAAATCACTAGACAAAAGTCACATACTTGATTGTGGAGTGGAGTGCAAAATATTTTGCCTGAATATAGATATTCAAATTCATTATTTATTTTTTTTTTGCGGGGCTATTGAGTTGTAATTAATTTTTTTTGAAAGTTCTAAGTACTTAAGAATGACAGAGTCCACAGTACTCTGAATCTTTGCCACAGTATTTCGGATATAATAAGAAGATGGAAACCAAAAAGGGTTAATTTGTCTCGTACTTAAAAATATAAGGAAAGTAATTTCAGTCTTTTCTCAATAATGACTTACTAATTGATTGGAAATTCTTATGAAATGAAATATGAAGAATATTTTCATAAATGCAAAAAGTCAATGTTATTTCGTTTGTCCTCTCGGTAACTTGAAGATGATGATAATGATGATGATGATGACGATGATGTAATATTTAAAATTTTTGCTAAAGTTTCTACCTGCCCGATTGTGCCGGCGCTAATTAATGCCACTGGCTCTAAAGGTTTTAAGGCAGATGAATGCCCTTGTTAAAGCAGATGAATGCTTTAATTTGTAATGAAGTAAACTATTTCTTTATTTAATTCGAGCTCAGCGAGGAGCTCTCAAGAAAGTTATTTATTCATTAATTTAAATACAAAATTGTATTGGCTTATATACTACTTATGAGAATAATGCTTAACCTATCTTAACATAAGAAAGAAAGGAAAAGGTATATGCTTAATAGGCAAATTGTTCCTTTTGGTTTCTCACGGTAGGCGTGAGGCGTGTGTCTCATAAGAAATTTGGAAAACATAGATTCTGTATTGTTTATATTTATATATATATATAAACACATGTGGTTATTAAATATGATTTATTCAAGTGCATTATGCTGCAGCCTTTGATCGGAGCTGTGAGTGTTAAATAGCAGTTGTACAAAATACATATTTACGTTGCAGTCTGTCAATGCATTTATCTAACACTTCATGAAGCGGTATTTGCCCGAATGCATGAGTGTCAAATGTCCAGTGCACAAAAATACTTTCAATGCAATTGGATGTTATGTATGCTGCGGTCAAGTTGATTTTAAATGTTTACTATACAATGTTGGTTGTAGTGATATTTAGAGCACGCTACAATGATGATTATTGCGTTCATGATCATGATGATTATTATGATAACAATGATGATGATTTTGATAATGATCATGATGATTATTATGATAATTATGATGATGATCATGATGATGGCAATGAACATGATGATCATTATGAACATGATTATCATTATGCTGATGATATTCATGATGGTCATAATGATGATGATTACGATGATGATGATGGTGATGATTGTGATGATATTAATGATGATGATAAAGATAATGATGATGATAATGGTGATCACTACGATGATTTTGATGATGATGTTCGTAATGATGATGATGATCATGTTCTTGATGATGATGATGATGATTATGACCATGATAATGATCATGATGATGATGATCTTGATGATGATTATGATGACGATAATGATGATGATTATGATGACTCTATCGATGGAGACGCTAACAAAATGAAAAATCATGTTCAATCAAAGTTACTTCAAGTTGTAATCTGAATTTGATACTAAAATATCAAAATTTTTACATGTTGATTTTGATATTTTTTATAATACTGAATTTTCTGAGTAAGCTTATCATCAAAATGAAAGCAGTGATCTACGAGTATCATTTGATCATCATTAATTTTAATGTATTAAATCCATCAGGATATTGCTTACATTACTAATTTCAACTACAAGTTTGCTACAAGATAATCGTAAATCAGCGCAATAAATAATACAAATATACCAAATAAATAAATTTATTTTTTAACAAACTATTAAAGAAAGTTTTTCTAGAAATAAATCAATAAATAAAATAAATAAATAAATAAATAAATATAATTATATAAATAAATATAATTATTAAATAAAAATAATTATCACTCTTTGACTACTCTTATTAACTTTAAAAGCATTAACCACATAAAATTTTATTAAAATTTATTTTACTATGACTTGTGTTATCTTTCCAGTGTTTAAGTATTTAATATCATCCCCATTAATTTAAATTTATGAAATGTTTTGAGAAAATGATCAAAAAAATATTTTTAATAAGTTATTCCATGACAAATAAAAATAATCTCATATTTGGCTACAATGATGTTACCAATTTATGACTTTCAATTAAATAAATTAAACAAGGTTTTTTTTAATTTTTTTTTTTTGCAGATGTCTGCTGCTGGTTGGAACACACATGCTTACACTCGTAAGTCTCTCATGAATTTATTTATTAAAAAAAAAATCACCAAAATAATTTATTTATTTATGATTTTTTTATTTAAAAAAAACTTAAAAACGCGTGTGCATTAAAAATAATCAAAATAAAGATATATTATTAAATAACATTTTGAATTTGTAACCAGTTGAATTGACGAATTTTAATAATAACGCCTGCCGGTGTAAATATCATAAAACGAATATTTTTATGAATGCATTTTTGATTAATTAGTTGTTAGCTTAATTTTTCTCTAGACAGACAACTATAACTGCGCTTAATACACAAATCATTTTTCTTTTTTAAAATTTTAGGCAATTTAAAGTTATATTTATGATCGCTTAATTTGTCTAGTCGAATTTTGTTAAAATTATCTTTTTTTTCTATAATTGATTTAAATATTTGAAATGACCTTAAAATTGTTATTCATGTCAAGATTTGTTTTTTTGGCCAAATTGATATACAGAAACTTGTTTACTGAATTGCGGCCGGTATTCGTTGAAAATGTAGTAAATTTTTTAACCAAATTTTTTAATTACAATATTTGATAAGTTTTCTTAAAATAGCATAAAATTTTAACTAATTGTACAATTAATAGTTGTTCTTATTAGATATACCAAATGTAAAATAACAGCTGAGAGATATTTTACTTTACAACACACCTCGTTGCCCATTACTGGACTGCGTAAACAGTCTTGAAATGTAAATAAGTCTTGTTTTCTAAATGTATTGTCGTAGCATGTATTATACTAAACAAACAATAACTGATGTCGTTTATATGAGTATTTACAAGCGATGTCGCGAAGACTTCTTGTTCGTAACAATAACTCAAATCAAGTAGTGTTGATGCGTATATGCTTGTTATTTTGCATACTGTACTTGTAAAGGGATGGTCACACTTGGGCAAATATTTGCTCAAAAAACGTGACCACAAAATAATAATGAAAAAGCTTTCAATTCAGTTTCGTGTTTGTTAAGTTAAATAGTTTCCAATAATGTTGCAATCAATGACGTTGTCTATTAGTTGTTTATGAAACTGTTTAACCTAAGAAACACTTGTCTGAATCAAATGGTTTTTCGCAAACATTTAGTGGTTACGCTTTTTTGAGCAAATGTTTGCCAAGTGTGACCGTACCTTAAGATATAGACGGTAAGCTATTATGTGTTTAAGTGTGGGTTTTTACAGCAAACGCACACAACTAATGTTAACACAGAAAAAAAAAATGATTTTGATATTTAAATAGGAAAATCGTTGATTCAATAAAAATATCTTTCGAATTTTCTGTGATGACATTATTTTTGCATTATTGATAAATAAAATTGTATGCACGTTTATTGAAAATATTTTTTGTTTCAGTCAATAAAGAAATTTAATGAATCAAAGAAAAAAGTTGTTGACTAAAATTTTATTTTCAGTGATACTTGTTATTGTGTGTGTGTGTGTGTGTGAATGAATGTCACATTTTTCAATCCCTTTTTGTTTGCTTTTGCTTGGCTGCTATTAAAACTAAATTTGTTTGGGATGAGTCGATCCCGCAATTTCTTGACTAATAAACTAACGTACTTACCACTCAGCTATAGAGCAAATCATTATTGAATAAACAAATAATCAATAAACGCATTATGCGCATTATGTTGATATAATTTAAAACAAGACACGATGTTTTTCGGCTTCTTGTCCGAATTCACACGTATACAACACGAACAATAAAAAAAAACAACAACATCAACACATCACCACGTTGAGTCAATCAACAAGCAAGGAAAACACCAACACAAACAAATGAAATTAAATGATATTTTTAAAAACGCGGAATTGACAAATACAATATTCAAGTTAATGACAATTATTACTGAAATTAAAAATTTTATTCAATTACATGGTTTTATTGAAAATAATTCTTATCTATTTGTTTTCTGTGAATGCATGTGTGCGTTTGTATGTGCGCAGAAAAAGAAATGCTTATACACACCACGTGTACGAGTAAGTAAATGCATGACGTTTGTATACGCGCCCATGCGTAGGAAGAAGCAATCATAAAAAATTCTTTTATCACGAAGTATTTTCTTCTATATAGCTATTTCTTCCTATACCTGCAATAACTGAAACAAATTTCTTGCAACCAGTGCAAAATCCCTCATGTCTTAAAGCTTCTTGTAAGTGGTATTGTGCAGGGGTCTATTGCCCACTGCTTTTAATGCTCTAAAAGAGAAGAAACACAGGGAGAGCGTTTACAGATCTGTAAAGAGCGCTGACAGAGTTGCCTCCGGTGAAATAAAGTTAAACTATATTTATGATTTTAATAGGCTAAAGTTCGTATAGCTTTTTAAGCCAAATTACATGTGATAATTATTAATGAACAAATAACACCAAAGTCTGTTGTAAATATTCTGACTAACAACACATAGTTGAACGGAACAGCCAGCCGTTTTCGAAGGCCACTAAACCTTCATCATCAGCGTTCTTTTGTGTTTGGTCCACTGTGTGTGGTGTCAGTTGATGTAGATTTCTGCTTTATATACTTAGCATTTTATTGAAAATGGAATATGTGAATTGTTTTGATTCATCGCATTTCAATTTGCTGAAAGCTTTTTTGTATTGTAAGCTCAATTTTACCATCACTATATTTACAACAGTCTTACCATTGTCGTTTTGTTCTTTTTACTAATTATACACATGTTACTTAATTTCATTAGCAGTAAAAATTTACTGAATTTTTTTAGTAATCAGTAAATTTACTGCTTACTGCAATTTTGAATGCAGTACATATACATATACTGCAGTGTGCCCATTTACTAACCAAATAAGTTTAATAAAACAAACAAAAACCAACAAATTCATATGTATTTACAATATTGAAAGTTTTGACACTTTTAATTAATTAATTTAAAAAAGATACTAAAACCATAAGTACTTCCAACTTAAAAAAAAAATGTTCATTACTAGATGTTTACACATCTCCTCTGTGATCGGACTCACATTGCTTTTTTTTTATTAAGAAAACTTCAACTTATCGCTCGCTTAAAGCAAAAATTAAGGTTCGTAAGGGCTAATACAATAATATCTAATAAGCTCTCTTTATCAAAGTAAACATTTTATTGAAAAATTTCATTGAATAGCTGAGTCAATTAAATTTTTGTTTAAATATTTAAATACGAGTAGTTAAATAGTTTAATTGATGTAATTAAATTTTTAATTGGCTACATGTGCTTTTTTCAATTAACGGTAATAAAGGGTTAACATTTTTTTCTGAACGGAGTTATAAACACGTCAAATACTTTGATTTACTCGTATGCTAAAGATCTGGAAATGAATAAAACATTAAAAAGTTTGCACACGACCCTGTTAGACGACTCTTCTAGGAAATTTTAGTTACCTAAAAAAAATTACTACTTTTCGTACAAATTTTCTACTTAAGTCTAGGTTATGCGCGCAGTACGCCAGACATTTTGTAAGCTTTAATTAATTAAATAATATAAAATAACTTGAATCGTAAATCCCCTAAATGTTAAAAATAATTACAAAATAAATTTAACTTTCCCATATTTACCAGGATTTTATAATAAGTAACTTATACACTAGCTTTAAGCTTAAATGCTGCAAGTAAATTTCAGTTAGACATTAAAATTTTGTAAACTATAAATTTTGCCAAAGCCTTTCTTTAAATCTCCTGTAAGTGTTTGCAATTGCAGCTACTTTTTCAATAGTTTTATTGTGTCAGATTTGTGTTTATTTCATTCAGTTTATCCTAAAGTAAAATTAACAAGGCAGGCTTATGATATTTGAATCACGTTTTTGTTTGTCTAGCTTTAACATTTTATAACAAAAATTTTTGTTTAATTATTCATTCACTTTGTAGTTTGATTTTTATGAGGCCGCAGACGAATTTATTTTATTGATTTTATGGATTTCAATTAAAATTAAGACAAGTAATTGTCAGCAGGGTTTATTTATTGACAAGTTTCATAAAAATCAAAATCCTTTTGCCATCAAAACGAGTGACTCAATTGTCAGATTTAATAAAAAAATACGAATATAATTTTTGTTCATGATTTTTTTTTTAAACTTGAGGTTTTGTTTTCATTTCCTTTAAAATAAGCTCTTGGCTTGAGTTTGAGTACTTAAATAAAAGTAAAAGTGGGAACGCAACATTTAAGAGTCTAAACACAATGATTGCGGTGCGGTGCGATTTCTCGTTGCGGGAGAGAAAAATAAACATAATACAACGGAAGACGGCGACGGCGACGACAATACTTGTCATTGTTTGTTTAAATTTTTATTAATTTTTTTTGTGCATACATTTTTGTAAAAAATTTACTCTTTCTGTTAAATATTTTGAAATGTCAGTAACTAAAAACAAAAAATTATTAAAATTTTATACATTCGCAGATATATTTGATAAATTTTTTAAGCTTTTATATTTTATGACAAACATTTTTGAACTTCAAAATCATGTTTTTTGTTGTGAACACCTCTAAATTATTCAAAAACTATGGCAACATCAGAAAGAGAAAGAGAGTCAAAAATTGAGAGAATAAGAAAGTCCGAAATGAAAATAAAACAGATTTTAAATTTATGCCGTTCCATACTGCGGGGTTTTACTTCAAAATCGTATGAAAAACCACACCGCAAAGAATTCTCGTTACATTGTGTTCAGACCAGCGATCTTCAAAACCGCGCACGCGTGCGAGTGCTCTCACAATAATGAAGAGAGCAATAATAGATAATTTGTATTTTTATTTAATGTGTACTCAATTGTTACTACAATCAGGGCTACCACTTTAATATCAGACTATTTATATGTGCCGCTTGTGTAGTCAAATTTTACCAGACAACAATGGATTCTTTTTAAATTAGTTTAATTTAAAGGTTTTCTATTTTTTAGAGCTTTAATAATCATATCTGAAAGCAGGTTATTATATACTATTTAAAATACATCAAATGTGCATCAATCTCTTTTTGAACACGAAGAATTGACTCGAATTAGAGTTTTACAAATATATTACAAATATGTCTTGGCAGCCCTGCCATAAGAAGAGCAAAATATATTACGCTCAAAAACGAAGCACCAACACAAACATAAGTGTGAATGTATATGTGTGGTGGTTGGTGGCTGGTTCAGACTCTTACTTTGCCCACCAGTGTGACCAGATGCTAAAAAAAATTTTCTGTTAAATCGGCTTGGACATGTTAAATCATAATGTTATCAATGAAGCCCTTATTTTCTTTTATTTAATGGAATTTAAATTAATATAATTTTATTTCATTTTCTTTAAACTTATGGCATTTTCTTTTCTGGAAAAAAATGTTACACTTATTACACTTTTCAATGAAAATTCGCAATGTAATGATTTTCTGAAATACACATTTTATTAGAAATTATTGTATCATCCCTTGCAAACTTAATTTTTTTCGTTAAACGAACGCTAAATTGTAATTTTTTTTTTTTTTTTTTTTTTGAATAAAAAGTTAAAAAATGTTACACTTTTTCCAGAAAAGAAAACGCCATTATTTTTATTTTATTCGATTTTTTTTTGCTAATGCACACAGAAAAAATTATTCCCAAACATTTTTCAAACAAACGTGTGTTTTGAAATATAATTTAGTTTCAGTAAATATTTTTTACTGTTCCAGTAAATTATTTGTTCCAAATTTATTTTATGTAAAAGAACTGTATAGAATGAAAATTATCTTTATAAAGTAAAATTTGTAATAACAAAAATTAAAAATTTTAAAAACCCCCGACTTTTTTCAGAAAAGATGTTATATCTTCTAAACGGCTGGACCGATTTTTTTCAAACACAGCTAAGAACCCCCTCGATCAAGTCATCTTTCAAACAGAAAAAACTAAATGAAAATCGGTCCAGCCGTTTGGCCTATACGTGGACACAGACAGACACACAGATACACAGACACACAGACACACACTACAAACTTATAACACCCCTTTTGTTAGTCAGGGGTTAAAAACAATTTTAAGATTTATTTTTTTTTAATTTAAAATTGTTATTTGCAGTTAAATTTATTTTTATATACTGTAAAAAAAATTGTCTGATTTTTTTAATTTTTTCTACAAATTATTTTATAGATATAAAAAACATTTTAATTTTTTTTTAAGATTTTTGTTTGAGGTTTTCAAACTTATTATGTTTGTATATTGTAATTCTCAATATAGTATTAAGAGTCTTACTATAAACCTACGGAGTTTGTTAGCTAAATTAAAAAATTTTTTGGGTTGAAGTCTACTGCCGAGTTCCAAAAGCGGGAACGACATGCTTAACAAATTTTTGAAAGTAAAAAAAAAAGTAGTTGAACCTTTCATTTGATTCAGTTATTTTTTTCCACATAAAACTTTTACTAATTTAAAAAAAAAAAAAAAACTAAGAATTGTTATTGATTCAGTTAATTTATTTTCTGATAATGCGAAAAATTTTAGTGAATATGTTTGTAAATTATAAAAAAAGTTTGCTGAATAATACAAAAAAAAATCTGCAAAAATGTTTTTCTGTTCCTATTAATAAATTTGACTGAAAATATTTTGAGTTTGAGTTAACTTTTTTTTCTAATGCCATAATAATTTAACTAAAAATAAATCTTTTTCCAGTTAAATTTTTACAAAATTGTTATCAGAATCTACGAATTTCTTTGTAGGTCCACATTCACACAAAAAATTTACTGATTCAATGAATTTGGTTACTGCAAACGAAATTTAGTTTTTTCTGTGGAGTGTATTGGCATGTCTCGTTTGACGAGAGAAATCAAGATATTAATTTATTTAAGACATTTATAATAATAAATGTCTTAATTAGAGTGTTTAGCAATAAAATAAACAATTTTATTATTAACAGAAAATAAAAAATAATAATATTATTTCGTCACTTTTTTATAGTTCTTTTAAATCGTCCAAGGAACATAAACTAAATGATTGTTTTTTTTTTATAATAACAAGAACATTAATTTTAATTTAAATCAAGTTCTAGATTTTATGACTAAAATTGCGATTAAAGTCATATATCGTTAGCTGAAATGTCAAAGTACGAAAATTTTATAGAAGAGAGAAAAAAACTAAGCAAAATTATTCAAGTGACTTAATTAAGTTTTTTTTTTTAGTTGCGTTTTTGATTCGGCAGATAATTTGTGAAGACACATCGCTCATTTAATTACTAAAAAAACGTCATAGCTCAATAAATAAGTTTGCCAGAAAAAGTGTTTAGCGTTTTGAATTTACCCTTAACTTAATGGAAAAAGGAAATTTTATTTCGCTTTCAAGAGCAGAGTTTGCAAGATATTTGTAAGAAATTTTTTTTTTAAACATGACAACCGATATGAAGATTAATTCTGTATCGTTGACTAAAAAAAATTCCATATTTGGGTTATGGCTCTTGTTTGAGTAAACGAGCGATGTGTCCTCACATATAGTAAATAAAAAGTATAATTTTCACGTCATGCACAGAAAAAACTAAATTTCGTTTGCAGTAATCAAATTCATTGAATCAGTAAATTTTTTGTGTGAATGTGGACCTACAAAGAAATTCGTAGATTCTGATAACAATTTTGTAAAAATTTAACTGAAAAAAAAATTTATTAGTCAATTTTTAATTATTATTCGAACTCCATTTGTTTCTAATTATATTTGTGATTTCAACGGGCTAAAGTTCGTATCGCTTTTTAAGCCAAATTACATGTGATAATTATTAATGAACAAATAACACCAAAGTTAGTTGTAAATATTCTGACTAACAACACATAGTTGAACGGAACAGCCAGCCGTTTTCGAAGGCCTAGAAAAAATTTTTATTTTTAGTTAACTTATTATGGCATTAGAGAACAAAGTTAACTGAAACTCAAAATATTTTCAGTCAAATATTTTAATAGGAACAGAAAAACATTTTTGCAGATTTTTTTTTTTTATATTATTCAGCAATTTTTTTTTTAAATTTACAAACACATTCACTAAAATTTTTCGTATTACCAGAAAATAAATTAACTGAATCAATAACAATTCTTATTTTTTTTTAAATTAGTAAAAGTTTTATTAGAAAGAAATAACTGAATCAAATGAAAGGTTCATTTTGTTTTTTACTTTCAAAAATTGGCTTGTTTTTATGGTTAAGCATTTCGTTCCCGCTTTTGGAACTCGTCAGTAGACTTCAACCCAAAAAATTATTTAATTTAACTAACAAACTCCGTATGTTTAAAGTAAGACTCTTAATACTATATGGAGAACCACAATATACAAACATAATAAGTTTGAAAACCGCAAACAAAAATCTTAAAAAAAAATGTTTTTTATAAATATCTATAAAATAATTTGTAGAAAACATTAAAAAAAATCAGAAAATTTTTTTACAGTATATAAAAATAAATTTAACTGAAAAAATTAAAAAAAATCAGGAAAATTTTTTACAGTATATAAAAATAAATTTAACTGAAAATAACAAATTTAAATATAAAAAAACATAAATCTAAAAAATTTTTTTTACAACTTTTACTTTATGGTCGTGTGCCAAACGGTAAAAAAGTACTATGGTAAAAAAATATATTCCTGTGGGGAAAAAATTTCATTTTTATGCTGTGCCAAATGATATATTTTTTGACAATGTAAAATTTTGACAAATTCGCTTTAGCATAGAAAGTGGCTGATGAAACAATTGCTGCTGCGGCGAAGCAAAATATTTGACTACAAGCCGCCGGCTACCAACAATTTTTTAAAGGGACATTTTTATATAAAACAATATTTTGTAGCAAAAAATTATATAATTTTATTTATATGATGCAAGATTTTTCGCAAATTAAAATAAACAATGCATTTTTCACAGTCTAGATACATTTAAGAGTCGTAAAAATCTATGTATTGAGCGACGGCTCGAAGCGACGGCGGTGGTTTTACCTTTTATGATACCATGCTCCATATTTGCTGCTTGTCAAAAATTTATCTGTTGTGTCAAAAATTCTAATAGCCCCCAGGGCTAGTGAAATTTTATTCACCTCAGAAGTGTCAAAAATTTACTTACGCTAGTACTTTGCTACCGTTTGGCACAGGCCCTATATAGATAATTTTCACTCTATACAGTTTTTTTTATACAAAATAAAATTGGAACAAATAATTTACTGGAACAGTAAACAATATTTACTGAAACTAAATTATATTTCAAAACACACGTTTGTTTGAAAATTTTTTGGGAATAATTTTTTCTATGTGTATTTAAATAGTTAGAATTTTTAAGTCGGCTAAATAAGACATCTTAGTACACACAGAAAAATTGCAGCTTAAAATCTACGTAAACAAGCTTAATGTAATATTTTTCGGCAATGATTTTGCTACATATGTGTTTCATGTTATATATATATATATATATATATGTACTATATATGTATATATATATATACTATATACTATATATATATAGTATAGTATATGTATATAATTAAAAACGACAATAGTAAGACTGTTGTAAATTTAGAGATGGTAAAGTGAGCTTTCATTACAAAACATCTTTCAGCAAATTAAAATACGATGAATCAAAACAATTCATATATTCCATTTTGCAAAAAAGTTTCGCATATAAAGCACAAATCTACATCAACTGACACCACACACAGTGGACCAAGCACAGAAGAACGCTGATGATGAAGGTTTAGTGGCCTTTGAAAACGTCTGGCTGTTCCGTTCAACTATGTGTTGTCAGAATATTTATATAAATATAAATATAAAATCAAATGAAGTTCGAAAAATAATAATTAAATTAACTGAACGTAATTTTCATAGAAAATTTTTCCTGTTGAAATAACTTTATTTCACGTTGATTTAAGATTTGGGTACTATTAAAATCAAAATGAAGAATCATGTTGAATCAAAGTTATTTCGAGTTGGAACAACATTAATTTAATTTAATATAGTAAATGTATTTTATTAATTATTTAACTTATGTGTGGTTGACATAGACATCAGAAAAATGTAAAACTAGATATACCAAACGGACGACACACTCGTCCGTATTCTAGAATCAAAATGTAAATAATTTAAGATTCAAAGAAAATGTATCTAAACTTCATAAAAAATTAATTAAAACACAGCCACATACAAACTTATATACATATCCAAGCATAATTAAATAAAACATGAAATTAAAAAAACATAAAACATAAATCCCTTTAACCAAGTTAATTCAATTTATTCAATTCTCTTCCTTTAATTATTATGGCTTTCATACAACAACAAATAAGAGAAAAAAATTGTTAGATTAAGAGAAATACTACAAACCCACACACACACTCATGTTTTGTTTCTTTTTTACTTGTAAGCTAATAAATGCGTGTGTAATATGTTTGCATGTAGTAGTAGCAACTTTAAATGCTTATAGCTCCCAAAATACTTAACCGATTTCAATAAAATATAGATTCTGCACATCTGTATAAAAAATCCTTTAAAACCATATAAATCTTTTTAAAATCGGTGCAGTGGTACCAGCATAAAAGGGATTACAAAAAACATGTTTGCCTATTAATTATATAGATAGATACTTTGACGTGAAAAGTTTTCAAATTTCAAATACTTTTACTTGACTCCAGGATTCGAACCTGGGATCCTCCGACTTCAAGACTAGTACACTGCCTACCAGCCAGCAGCAGTTTGTCGGCTGTTTACAAACATAAAAAACAACAACAATGCAAAAACAACTCACACAAATAAAAACAAAGCAAATAAACACCAACACACTTAAACAACTTATTTCTTTTAAATTTAAAATGATTTGAATGAATTTGAATCAAACTATTTGCATGGTGATTTAACAGGGAGAATAAAAATCTATACAAAATTTGTTTCCCAAGTTCAAGACAATTTTCAGTTTTACTTTCTTCTCATCAAATATGACACTTTCCGGGGTATTATTGTCAGCTTTAAAAGATTTCTTTCCAGGTAAATTGTGAAAGAAATGTCACTAAGAAAAGCTGAGAAAAATTTCTATAAATAATTATGATTTGCATATAAAATGCTATTATCCAAATGTCGACATTTAGTGCAGCTCAATCGCAGTAAAAAAAAGCTGCACAGACACACCCAAAATTATTAACTGTTTAAAATAAAAACGTTGTAATACGGATTTAAATCAATGAGAGTTTTCGAACAAGCGACATTATTCAAAAAAAAAAAAAAAAAAAACTGCAACTAAAACGAATTCATAATCTTTTTTGCCAAGTTCTCATGATTGGCTTATGAATGAATATTACTCATGACTGGAAATCAACAGCCATAGTTTTTTTTTTACTCTTATACACTGTTTACAGTCGTAAACCACAAGAAAACAAAAACAAACAAAAAATGCAGAAGAAAAAAAAAATACAGGAAAATAAAATAAATATTTGTAAATTTGGCTTTTGACCAAAAGGAAATAATTTTTTTTTAATATTTTTTTTGCGCTGCTGAGAGTAAACAAACATTATCTACTGGAAGCACGTTTGCATAAAAATTACCTAAATACCTTTAAAATGGCCAATTTCCACAGATTATAGAGTTAAAGTAAATAAAAAAAATATTTGCTATAAAAAAAAATCCGACGAACATTCCCTGGGCAATGTGACAATCAAATACGGGGGAACAATGTTAACAAATTAAATTAAATAAAACAAAAAAATTCAACCATTGAAACTTGGCTAAAGGCTTCTTTTATGATAACTTAATTTGTCATAACAGCTGGTAAAAAAAACGAGGGTGGTTTGATATAAAAGAGCTGTAGGTGTTTTAAAAGTTTGTTGAGAAAAATTAATTTGAAGAATTTTTGCTTAAAAATTTTTAAGAAAATAAAGAAAGTCTCCTCTTCAAATTAAGAGAAAAATAATAGCCTGGAGCACGATGTCGACAAGAAACTTTTAATCGACAACTTAATTTGATAACAACAATAAAATAAGAAATTGTATTGTATGTAATCGATAAAAATTTGTTTTCGACACCGTGGGCCAGGCCGTTGTTTATACCCTTTACCAAAAAATGGTAAAAGGGTATATATAGGTTTGTCATTCTGTTTGTAATTTCTAGAATATTAATAAGCGAGCCATAAAGTATATATATTCTGGATCCTTATGCATAGGGAAGACGAATAAGCGATGTCCGTCTGTCCGTCTGTCTGTACGTGAAATCGGTTTTCCGAAGCTCCTAGAAAAGCTAAAAACTTTGTTCTTATACTGGTGTATCAGAAATGCTCGAAATAAGATTGATATTGAAAATCAGCAAAATCGAGCGGACGGTTTCAGAGCTGGGAAGCTTAAACTTCATTTTGCCATACAAAATAACTACCGAAAACTAGTTATTATTTTTTTTTTAGTAAATAAGCTTATTTTATACTTCAGTATGAATAAAATTAATATTTCTTAATAAAAAAATATATAAAAAAATTTAAAAAATTAAATAGACGTTTCCAGGGTTGGAAAACTGTAACTTTTTTATACAAAATTATACAAAATTAATTTACTAAAAGAAATGTTTCCTTTTTTCAATAAATTAAATACATCTTATATTCTAAGAAGAAAGAGATTGGGTTAAGAAATCAGAAAAAACAAAAAGTATAATTCCAGGGTTGGAAAACTTAACATTTTTGTGATATAAAAAATTAATTACCGTAAACTAATTTTTATATATTTTTTTATTAAATTAACTTATTTTATACTTCAGTACAAATTAAATTGGTATTTCAAATTAAAAAAGAAAGTTAAAAAAATTAAAAAGGCGTTTCCAGGATTGGAAAACTTTAATTTTTTTTTTTCATATACAAAAGTAACTTACTAAAACAAATTTGTTCTTTTTCTCTATAAATTAAACATATCTTAGACTCTTAAAAGAAAGAAATTGGTGTAACAAATCAGAAAAAACAAAAAGGATGATTCCAGGGTTGGGAAACTTACACTTTTTGTAATGTATAAGAGTAACTAGGTCTTACTATTTTTTTTTATTTTTTTATTAAATTAACTTATTTTATACTGCAGTACACATTAAATTGATATTAAAAATAAAAAAAAAGTTTAATACATGAAAAAGACATTTCCAGGGTTGGAAAACTTTAACTTTTTTCTTATACAAAAGAAACTTACTTAAACAATTTTTTTCTTTTTCTCTATATATTAAACATTCGTAAAAGGAACATATTGGTGTACGATATCTGAAAAATTAAAAAGAACGGTTCCAGGGCTGGAAAACTTACACTTTTTGTGATATATAAAATTAACTACCGAAAACTTATTTTTTATTTTTTTTTTATATAATAAACTTATTTTTTACTTCATTACGAATGAATTTGGTATTTCAAATTAAATAAAAAATTAAAACGAAGTTCCCAGGGTTGGAAAACCTTATTTCTTATACAAAAGTAACTTAGTAAAACAAATTTTTCAATTTTTTAATATAAATTAAACATATCTTACATTCTTAAAAAAATATGGTTTTTAAGAATACAGAAAAATCAAAAAGGGGGATTCCAGGGTTAGGAAAATTACACTCTTTGTGATATAAAAAATTAACTAGCGAAAATTAATTTTTATTTTTTTTATTAAATAAACTTATTTTATGCTTGAGTACGAAAAAAATTGGTATTTAAAATTAAAAAAAAAAACAATTAAAAAAATCAGAAAGACAATTCCACGGTTGGAAAACTTTAACTTTTTTTGTACAAAAGTAACTTACTAAAACAAATTTTTTCTTTTTTCCTTTAAGTTAAACATATCTTAAATTCTTAAAAGAAAGAGATTGGTGTAAGAAATCAGAAAAATCAAAAAGAATGATCTCAGGGTTGGGAAACTTACACTTTTTGTGATATATAAAAGTAACTAAGTCTAATTAATCTTTATCTTTTCCTTTATAGATTATACATATTTTACGTTTTGGAAAGAAAAGTTTGGTGTAAAAAATTATAAAAATAAAAACCACAGCTCCAGAGCTGGAAACTTTGACCTTTTTTTTGGATATTAAAGTAACTAAATAAAACATTTTTTTTAATTTCCTTTTTTCTTTTTTTACTTAACACACTTTCTATATTTTTTTAAGAACTACTATATTGATATAAGATATCAGAATAATCTAATTTAATGATTCTAGGGTTTTTTTTGTACATAAAAATAACTAGGTCAAATTATTTTTTTCTTTTTGCTTATACTTTATGTATGTGCTTATGTATGTATCTCTATACTACATAAAAACACTTTGGTGAAGGATATATGAGATTCGGCACAGCCGAGCTTTTTTCAAAAAGCTCTTTTTTGAGCAGAAATCTAAAAAAACATTTTTTTTCTTAAAATGGAACTTTTCCAAAATATTTCAAAATAAGTAAATACTTTTTTTATAAGCAATTTTTTTTCGAAAAATATATCTTTAAATATCATTTTTAAGATTACTTTTTTACAAGGTGTTTTTTTTTATTTAATAAAAAGAAAAGAGATTTAAAAAAGTACTTTTGCAAAAGAGTCATGGTCCGAACCGTCACATCCGTGAACGTACAACTCGTCACGTAAAAAAACCATTTTCGGATTATGACATACGTGAACGCATTGAAATCCTATTCAACTTATACGTTTGACGTATTACTTAATTTGTTTTCGTACGATTGCCGATACGATCACGGATGTGACGATTTGAGCCCAGGTTTTTTTACGTGACTACCTACTACACGCAAGTATTCAAGTGGAATCTAGATGATATCTTTTTGAAAAAAAGGCTCAAAAACTTTTGTTAAAATATAATTAAAAAAAAATATATATATATAATGGTATTCTTTTAGGTAATATCTTTCACAAGGTATTTAAAAAAAATGTATACAAAAATTTGTTTTATAAGAGATTTTTGTCTAAGGTGTTATTTAAAAAAAATTGTAATAAAAAAAAGATTCCGTTCAAAATAGTACTTTTTTGAAAAACTTAATTTTTAGAAATCGAACTCATTTTAAAAATGTTCCTTTAAAAAAACGTATTTTTTTGTGCCCAAAAGGCACTTCTATTAATTGATCATAAGTTTTTTGTCAACAATGTGGGCCAGTCAGGCCCTTAGTGTTTTTTTAAAGTACTTTTTCTGAATGTTTTTTTTTAATATTTTGAATACTTCTTCAAAATAAATTTTTTTCCGACAGGCACTTCTTTAACAAGTATTTTTTTTTTTTAATATATTTAAAAATAAATTTTAAGTGTCTAAAAAAATTAAGATGATATCTATCATGCACAAAGTATTTTTTGTCAAAGTTTAATAAAAAAAGTATTTTAAAAAGGGAACTTTTGTAAAAGTGACCAATTATTTTTTTTAATATTTTGTAAATGCATTTTTTAGTTTTTAACATTTAATTGCATTTTTTTAATTAATTTCTTTTACAAGAAATTTTTTTCGAAAACTTTTAATATTAGAAAAATTTTTTAAAAGAAGGGATTTTGTCAAAGGTATTATTATTTCACAGAAATGTATTTTTAAAAAGAGTATATTCGAAAACGTTGAATTTTTAAACGAATTTGTTTTAAATGTTCATTTAAAAAAATTGTTTTTATCAAAAAGTACCTTTTTCAAATAGTTACTTTTATCAAAAGTAGCCATAAAAATTGCACTTTTTTGAAAAAAAAGAGATTTCCCTACAAAAAGAAATTTTTTGAAAAAATTTCATATATTTTACAAAAGGTACCTTTGTGGAAAAAATTTTTTTTCTTAAAAAATGTACTTCAATGAAAAAATTTATTTTCTTCCTTTAATGAAATATAAAAATAATATATAAACAGCCTTATATGTATAAAAATTAAAATTAAGGCTTTATAAGGAGATTTTAAACTTTTTTTTAAACACAAAATTAAAATAATTCTTATAAAAAAATATTATAAATAAATCGAAATTTGTTTGCGGCTGGTTAAGCACTATCTACATTTATTTCATTGGTGCTTTGCCAAATCATCATTAGACTTCAACCACACATTATGAATAGTCACAAACCTCTTATCTTATGCTAAAAAATTACTTTTTTCTATAAGCGACAGTTGTTTTAAAAGGGGTTTTTTTTAAATAAGGTACTTTCATTGGCAACAATTAAAAAATACTTTTTAGAAAAAAAATATTTTTCCAATGCACGCTTACCAAAAATGCCGTTTTAGTACTTCTTAAGAAAGTGCTTTTTCAAAGGGGTATATTTTATTCTTTTTCAAATAAAACTTTACTTTTATAATTTCTTGCAAAAGATACTTTTTTCAAAAGGTACTTTATGCAAAAGATACTTCTTTGAAAAATGTACTTTTTTCAACATATGTAGTTTTTTCAAGAGGTACTTTTCGCTAAAGGTACTTCTTTGGAAAAGGTACTTTTTTAATTATGTATTTTTTTGAACAAGGTACTTTTTTTAAAAAGATACTTCTTTCAACTGACAATTTTTTAAAAAAATATACATATTTTTATCTGGGCACTTTTCCATCTAAGAAAATTTTTATTTTAAAACCAATTTTTTTGAAATGGTACTTTGTAGGGTTCCGTACACCAAAGGTGAAAAGGAACCCTATTGCTTTCGCTACGCTGTCCGTCTGTGCGTCAAACGGTATTTTCTCAGGAACCGTAGAAGCTACGGACCTGAAATTTGGACAGAGTATGTAGAACCTTGGCCGCTACAACACCAACAAGCACACGAGAATTAAAAATTAAAGGGTGTTCCGAAACGAGCAACGAAAAATGTTAAAATCCCATGTAATATACATACAATTGTATGAACATATGTACATATATTGAAACTTGAAATTTGTAAAGTTAGTGTATTTTTATACAGACTACAACAATTAACATTAAAATTTAAAATTAAATTAAATTAAAGGGTGGTCCATCAGTTAATGCAATTTTGACTATGTAATTTTGACAAATTGAATATATCTTGGAAACCGTAAGAGGCAAACACTTGAAATTTTCAAAAACGGTAAAACTAAAAAATCCGAAAATTATAAAATCGCCAAACCAAAAAAAAAAATCGCCAAAAATTAAAAAAAAATCGCCAAAACGAAAAAAATCGCCAAAATTAAAAAAAAAATTCTAACACTAAAATAAATCGCCAAATTCGAAAAAATCGCCAAAATGAAAAAAAAACTTAAAAATGAAAAAACGCCAAAAATCGAAAAAAATAACCAAAACGTGAAAATGTCGCCAAAACTAAAAAAATTTTTTAAATAAAAAAAAAATCACAAAAATGAAAAAATCGCCAAAAATAAAAAAAATCGCCAAAATGAAAAAATTGCCAAAACCGAAAAAACGCCAAAACAGAAAAACCGAAAAGACCCCAAAAACGAAAAAAATGTCAAAACTATATCTTATATAGGATGAAGTTTGTATTAAATTTCATATCTAGTGTTCTTAGGGAACCCTTCGTGCGCGAGTCAGAGTCTCACTTTACTGAATTTTTTTTAAATGCGCTATTTGAAAAAATACTATTTTGAAAAAGATCTTTTCTGATTTTTTTTTCTAAACGAGGTATTTTTTATTAAGATAGTTTTTTTTATCAATGCATTTTTTTATTTATCGTTGGTTTACTCGGCAAACATGCTAAATCCTTTTTTTAAATGTATTAGCAGCAACTTTTTATTTATTTAATATTTTTTTTTTTTTGCAAAACAGCGAGAGAAGAATACATAAAATATATATTTCTATTTCAACACTCTCACGCATATTCAGGAATTACTGCAACAAGAATTGCAAGTCTGGACCGGGACTAAATGTGTGCGAGGGCAACGAAATTATTAATTTTGTTATTTTAAGTTAACACAAAAGGTGTTTTTATTCTTTTCTGGACTTAGCACATTTGCTTACCACTGCATAACAATAAGAAAAAACAACATAACGACATTTTAATTTTTGAAAATTATGTTTTTGTATATTAAAAACTTATTTTGCATAAAAAGTGAAAATAGCCTATTTACCCACTAAGCCAACGTTATGCGAGTATTTTTTCTAAAAAAAATTATACAATTTTTTTCTGACATGTTTAGTTTTATATAAATGACTCTAGCAGATAATACTTTGTCGTGCTTTGTGTTAATATTTTTTGTGTTTTTATAGTTACACCTCTTTTTATTTCTAATGATAAAAAACAGTTTCCCATATCTCAAAATTATTAACTTTTACTAATATATTTTTATGTGTATTCTTTGATTTTCACATCTCCATTCACTTTTGCTTCAGATCTTATTGCTAGTTTATCGAGCACGCCAACACTTTTCTGAAACAATAAGCAACATTTTAATTAAACAAATGGTAAATGAGATGCATTAATTTAAACTTATTTAAAACACTAGATAAGAAACAACTTAAGAATTTTAATGCATCAATAACTTTAAGTAAAATAGTCTGACTTAATTGTGATTACAAGATGTTGCTTTAAGTTTTCGTATCTTAATGAACAGGCCTCATATTAAATTATCAGTCCATAATATAATATGTGCATTTTTAAGTTCGTCTAAAATTACTGTTAATGTTTCATGATAATTCTCAATTTAATGTGTTGACCTTAATATCTACTGCAAGCGAATGTTCTCATTAAATGAATTAAAAAAAAAAAAAACCTTAGCATATATCCATATTAAAATCTGTTAACGGCAAAGTCAAATTCGTTAGTGATGATAAAGTTAAAGTTTTTTCCTTAAACTCTTAAGCTAAACATATTTGAATCATTATATACTCTTATTTATGTTATTAACGAAGTAGTGGAACTAAACTATTTTCTTGAGCTTTAGGTCAAATTATATTTTGACCTAAAGCTCAAGAAAATAATTAAATTTAAAATATAAAAAAGGTCGAAAAATTATATAAAAATATTTGAAGTAGTGGAACGTGAAAGTCTGTTGTTGTTTAAGTAACGATCGCATGCATTCCGTTTCTGATTCAGAAACTCAACATAAGACCTCTGCCAAAAAAGTAGGAAAAAAGCTTAAATACTTCGTATATTTATAGAAAATTTCACAAAAAATAATTGAGAATTACATGCAAAAACATAATAAGTTAAAAAAGCCTCGAGCAAAAACTTCACAAGAAACATCTTTATTTGATTCTGAAAACGTTTTTCAGATAAATAAGAGCCACGCACCTGGAATTTTCACAGAATCTGTAAAAGTTTATCCGCTGCACCCGCAAATACATGACAGTTAAAAAATAAAGGGTGTTCTAAAGCGAGCAAGGAAAAATTTTGAAATCCTAATGTAATATACAGACAATCACAATGAGACAATTGAAATTTTCAAAGTTTATGTATTTTATGTAGACTACAACAATTAACACTGAAATTTAAAAAAAAATTATAATAAAAGAGTATTTTATCAGTTAATTTAATTTAAACTATATAATTTTGACAACTTGCAGTATCTTGGAAATCGTAAGAGGAAAACTTAAAATTTTCAAAAACGCTAAACTAAAAACAAATCCCAAAATTAAAAAAAAGCCGAAATGAAAAATAAGCAAAATTAAAAAAAACACTTAAATCATATAAATGACCAAAAACAAAATAAATCGCTAAAATTAAAAAATCGCCAAAACAAAAAGCGTCAAAACTAAAAAACAACAAAAAAAAATCCCCAAAATTGAAAAAAAATTTCCAAAACCGAAAAAAATCGCTAAACAAAAAAAAAAAAAACTACCAAAAAGAAAATAATCGCTCAGACTGGAGTAAGTTTACAAAAACTACGATAATCGCCAAAACCAATAACCGAAGAAATTCGCAAAAGTGAAAAAAACGCCTAAACAAAAATAAAAAACAAATTATTAAAACTGAGAAGACTTCGAAAATAAAAATCTAAAAGAATTCACTAAAATTAAAAAAATCACCACAAACCAAAAAAATCGCAAAAAAGCTTAAAATTAAATGTATCACCAAACAAACAAAATAAATCGCTCAAATGCAAAAAAAAAACGAAAACTAAAAATCTTTAAATTAAAAAAATTTACTTAAACTAATATAAATCAATAGAAATCGCGAGAACTGAAATAATCACAAAATCAAAATAAAAAAAAATAGCAAAAGCGAAAAGAAAGCCAAAAGTAAGAAACTAACTAAACTAAAAAAATCGCTAATACGCACAAAAAAAAAACAAAAACCTTAATAATTGCCAAACCTATAAAAGGGCAAAAAAACCGAAAAAAATCGCAAAATCGAAAAATTAATCCAAAACTGAGAAAAAGCGCCTAAACAAAAAAACCGCTAAGACTAAAATAAATTTGCAAAACTCTAAAAAATCGCCTAAACTAAGAAAAAGCGCCGAAACTAAAAAAATACGTTGAAACTAAAAAAAATTAACAAAACCCAAAAAGCTTAAAAACTAAAAAGCCGAAAAAAATCAACAACAACAAAAAAAAAACTAAAAAGAAATTGCTAAAACTAAAATAAACCAACAAAACCGAAAAAACGCCGGAACTTAAAAAAAAATCCAAAAAATGATAAATAAATTGCAAAATCTAAAAAAATCGCCAAAACTAAAAAAAATGTTAATACAAAAAAATAAATTCAGTAAAGTGTGACTCTGACTCGCGCACGAAGGGTTCCGTACGAACACTAGATATGTAATTTAATACAAACTTCATCCTTTATAATATATTGTTTTGGCATTTTTTTTTCGTTTTTTGGGGTTTTTTCGGTTTTGGCTATTTTTTTAAGTTTTTGCTCTTTTTTTAGTTTTGACACTTCATTTTCTCGTTTTGGCGATTTTTTTCGGTTTTTTGGCGTTTTTTCATTTTGGCGATTTTTTTTTTATTTTTGACGATTGTTTTAATTTTTGCGATTTTTTTATATAAAATTTTTTTTAGTTTTGGCGAGATTTTCGCGTTTTGGCCATTTTTTTTTTTATTTTTGGCGTTTTTTTCATTTTGGCGATTTTTTCGAATTTGGCGATTTATTTAAGTGTTAGAAATTTTTTTTTAATATTGGCGATTTTTTTCGTTTTAGTGATTTTTTTTTAATTTTTGACGAGTTTTTTTTTTTGGTTTGGCGATTTGATAATTTTCGGATTTTTTAGTTTTACCGTTTTAGAAAATTTCAAGTGATTGCCTCTTACGGTTTCCAAGATATATAGCAAATTGTCAAAATTACATAGTCAAAATTGCATTAACTGATGGACCACCCTTTAATTTAAATTTTTTTAAATTTTAGTGTTATTGGTTTTAGTCTATAAAAATACACTAATTTTACAAAATTCAAGTTTCAATATACATATGTACATACTATTGTATGTATATTACATGGGATTTTAACATTTTTCGTTGCTCGTTTTGGAACACCCTTTAATTTTTAATTCTCATGTATTTGTTGTTGTAGCGGCCAAGGTTCTACATACTCTGTCCAAATTTCAGGTCCGTAGCTCTTACGGTTCCTGAGAAAATACCGTGTGACCGACAGACGGACAGACGGACAGCGTAGCGAAAACAATAAAAATCAGCAAATAGCCAAAAAATCGCCAAAACTAAGAAAAAACGCCAAAACCAATAAACAACTGAAAGAAATAGCCGAAAACCGGAAAAAATCTCAGAACCCAAAAAAAAACGGCTCAACTAAAATAATCTAAAAACTAAAATAAATAAATGAAAACCGAAATAGACACCAAACACTAGAAAGATAACGCCAAAAGCCGAAAAAATGACCAAAACTAAGAAAAAGCACTAAAACTAAAAAAGCGATAAACGAAAATTTATTTTTCAAAATTAAAAAAAAAAAAATAATACATCAGGTAAAATTAAAGATTATATAGGCTAAAGTTCCTATGGTTTTGCATATCGTTAACTTAATATAGAAAGGCTCTAACTCATTATTTTTTTTTTTAAGTCAAGATTTTTGCATTTTTCGATACATTAGATGTTCTACTATCGAAATATAGAAAAAAAAATCAAATTCAAAAATACTAATAAGTTAGGGCCGCCTTTCTGTACAGTGCCCGTACGGAACGCTTCGTGTATGAGTCGAAGTTGCACACTTTACTGGCTTAGGGCCAAATTTTGTAAATACAAATGATTTTGTCATTTTGAAATTTCTATGAAAAAAAAAAATATTTCTTGAAACGATTTTTTGTTATTTTTCATAAAAATTTTAAACGTTTGGAAACGAAATTTTTTTACAAAATCTGCTTATTAATTTATTTTTTGTTTCCTCTATTAGCATTAGGTTTTATTTTGTGTTGTGCAGTGTAATTAAATAGATATGCAAAATTTATGATATTTATTTATAATCTTCAATTTACAATTACTTAAAACTAAAAATGTAATCATAATCCAAAGAAAAGCAGCAGGAGACCACAAGCTGCCGGTCAATAATTTGTCACAAATTTAATACAATGAAGATGCCGTTGTTTTTATTTTCAGAAATTACAAACTTAACTAAAAAATTTTATAACAATTTAAATACAAATATATTTCTATTTATACCACATTTGAATTAATAAAGACATTTTAAACAATATGCGATAATTTGCATAGTTTGAAATATTTGTAATTTAAAATGAAATAGCAACAAAGACCAACCAACACCCGGCAAATTGTCATTTTAAACAATTGTAAATGCTGGTGGTGGCTATTACTTTTTTTTATATTTTTGTTTTGTCCCTCTTACATACATATTAATAATGCTGCTTGTTGGTTGGTTAGTGGTGGCGGTCAGTGAGTTGATGTTGGAAAAATCCAGCAACAACCTCCATGTATTTTAAAATGGTTTTTTTGTGTGTGCTTCTATCTTCGATTTTATTTACTACTCGTATCAATGACACCTGTTGAAGGCGGATATTGGCAAAGTTAATTTTGTATTAATTGATTTTAATTTTGTGTGTTTTACATATGATAAAATAAAATATAATAGCGGCGCAAATACTTGGGCATATCTAAATATATAGACAAGAGTTCTTTGTTTTCTTTTTATTTTTGTTTTCATTGACTGATTACTCTACATACATAATGTATATTATATCCGTAACCCACTTGATTCTGCTAATTTACAATTCGCCTGATTTATTTATTTAACTGATTTCATTATCTGTAACATTTTCTCCTTCTACATCCGTTAGAATCGTGTGTGTGTGTGAGTCTGTGTGTGTGTGTGTCTTATTATAATCAGTCACGCGTTCGTAAAATCCGCTCGTTGTTGTTCGAAAAGTAATTTTTAGTTAATTAGTCCCAAATCACACTATGCAAGTCTTATTGCTAAGCTGATTAGTTTTAGGAAGAGAGAGACGAGGGGAACAGAAACGTTTCTTTTCCCCCCGTCTCTCTCTCCTAACAAACTAATCAGCTTAGCAATAAGACTTGCATAGTGTAATGTCGTTTATTTTCCAGTTTATTTATCTGCCAGGGTTCTTACCAAAGGTCGACTTCCTTTGAAATAAAATATGTGTATCTTTTAGGTGTTGAAGATATATGGAATAGTTATTTATTTAACGAAATCTTGGTGCTACTTCAAATAAACTTCTACTATTTATAATAAACTTAAATTTACGAAGTCCTCCGAGATTCGGCCGGCGATATCACTGCAGCAGCGGTAAGGCGATGATAACCAGTTCAACACTCGATGTTTTCCTATACTTCGGGTGCTCTGGTAAAGAAAATCAGAGATATTAGAATTCGTGTAAATAGTTAATTGAATACGAACTCGAGATGTATTCGGGCAATCTTGAGATCGGCTATTTTTAATTTTTAATAGTACGATTATAAGATGTATTCGGGAGATCTTACAATCGTCAAACTACGGCACAACGAAGTCAAGATGTATTCGGGAGATCTTGAGATCGGCTACTTTTAATTACTGTTAGTACGATTATAAGATGTATTCGGGAGATCTTACAATCGGCAAACTACGGCACAACCAAGGCAAATTCATAACAGGTAAAGTTGAAAACACAGCTGATCTATTTTTTTTTTGCCTAATTCAAGGCGAATTCATATAACTGTTGGCTCGTATGTCAAAAGTTGTTTATATACATATACAGACCTGCGCCGAACAATTTTTTCGGCGGCGCCAGCTTTTGGTAAAATTTTCGGCGGAAGCTGATAATCAAATAACATGAAATACAAAATTTAAGATAAAAAAGAAATAAAAAATAAATAAAGCATATATTTACGTGCTGATGGTTAAGCATTACCTATATATTTCATTGCTGCTTTGCCAAATCATCAGTATTCTTCAACCACATATTTTGAACAGTCACAAACCTGTTATGTTATGTACAGGCTTTCAAAAATTCCTGTGTCAAAAACTATTTGAGAATTCACAAATAATAATATTTTTGAAAATTACAAAAGAAAAACAAGCGTAGTAGGCTTAGAACTTTAACAAAACCCAGCATATAATTTATATTCGATATGAATATATTTTATTTTTCTACACCTTTATACAATTAAAAATCCATTGGATAGCAATAAAAGTATTTATAAGGCAAAATGAAAAATAAAGTATAAATTTAACATTTAAGAAATTTATTATTTGACATTGTCATTATAAGTTTATTTTCATTGAAATTTATTTGCTGGTAGACTTCAACCATATATTTTGTTAAAGTTTCTAAGCCTACTCGCTTATTTTTCTTTTGTGATTTTCAAATATATTATTATTTGTGATTTCTCAAATAGTTTTTGAAAGTCTGTCCATAAGATAAAAGGTTTGTAACTGTTCAAAATATATGGTTGAAGTCTACTGATGATTTGGCAAAGCACCATGAAATATATATACAATGCTTAGCCACTATCAAATACATATCAATTAAAATAAACGTATGAAAATATGTCAAATAATTAATATTTTTAAATCAATAAAATAATTATTAGATTATATCGTACAGGAAGAATCGGCGGCTGTTTTTCAGGCAACAAAAACCAAACTTTTTCCAGCGGCGGCATAGCTGACTACAATTATCGACGGCTCGGCTCAGCCGGTGGTGAGCCATCATGGCCTCGATCTCTGCTTGAGTAACTTCAATCAGCTGCTTTTGACATACGAGCCTCCAAGACAACAACAAAATACCATATTGTTTTTATTGTTTGTGTTTTGTTGTAGTATTAACTTTACCTGTCATGAATTTGCCTTGGGCACAACGAAGTCAAGATGTATTCGGAAGATCTTATAATCGGCAAACTACGGTATTATTACTACGAACTACTTGTAACGGGTGTTTTTTTAGAGGTATAGAACTTTGAATTGAAATAAAACACAAGAAAATCGTTTTAATGTCCATCAATTTGGCTTTTTTGGAAGGATAATTTTATGCCATTAATGTTTAAATATAATTTCGGGCATGTGGCCGCCTCGGCTGGCTCGAATAAAGCCAATTCTACAGGTCCAATTTTCAACCACTTTTTCGAGCATATGGGGCCGTATGTTGGCAATAACGCCACGAATGTTGGCTTCCAAGTCCCCTAACGTTTCTGGTTTGTTGCGTAGACGAGCGACTTCACATATCCCCAAAGAAAATAATCCAATGGTGTCAAATCACACGATCTTGGTGGCCAATTGACAGGTCCATTCCGCGAAATTATGCGCTCATCGAATGTTTCCTTCAATAAATCGATTGTGACGTGCGCTGTGTGGCATGTAGCGCTGTCTTGTTGGAACCACAACTCATCCACATTCATGCCATCCAATTCGGGAACAAAATAGTCGGTTATCATGGCTCTATACCGGTCTCCATTAACTGTAACTGACTTTCCAGCATTATTTCGGAAGAAGTATGGCCCAATGACTCCACCAGCCCATAGAGCACACCAAACAGTCAGTTTTTGTGGATGTAATGGCGTCTCAAGGGTCTCATGTGGATTCTCTTCACTCCAAATGCGGCAATTTCGCTTGTTGACGTAGCCATTCAACCAAAAATGAGCCTCATCACTGAACAAAATTTTGCGATGAAAATCAGCATCGAGATCAATCTCATTTTCGGCCCATACACCAAAATCACGACGCATTGCATGGTCTCGCGGCTTTAATTCTTGCACAAGCTGGATCTTGTAAGGTCGCAAGCCAAGATCTTTGCGCAAAATCTTCCATAAAGTTGATGGACAAAGCTCCAATTGCTGTGCACGGTGGCGAATCGATTCATTCGGGTCCTCTTCAACACTTTGCTCTACAGCGGCAATTGTTTCTTCGGTGCGCACTGTTCGACGTCTCTGCGGATGCGTATTATCACATAGAGTAAGCGTAGTGCGAAAACGATCCATGGTTAACCGAATTAATTGCTCTGATGGACGATTATGTCGACCATAAAATGGACGGAGCTTGCGGTAAACTTCGCGAACTGAACCATTATTTTCGAAATAAATTTGCACGATTTGCAAGCGTTGTTCTTTTGTCAACCTGTTTATGATGAAATGGCAAACCAAACTAAATATTAATCACTTGACAGCTGACAAAATGGCCGCCAGTTAAAAAATGATGCCAACTTGAAGTTCTATACCTCAATAAAAAACACCCATTATATGTATAACGAAGCACGAATCGATATCGGTTAATGCCTGTTTGTTCAGTACCAAACTGGTTCTTTTATGATTGTTCAATTATCAATTAAGTGAGAATTGTATCTTGACTTACTGTTAATAAACAATCTCAGAGGTTAACTCTAATGAAAAAACATGCTGTTGTTTTACTATAAGATAATATGTACGCTATGCTAAGTGAGGTGGTATACACTTATATGTTATATATTTTGAAACTACATAGTAGTTGTTATGAGACTTGTAACGACACGTTACAATAGTGTAAATTGGGACTTAAAAAAATGTAAATATTTATTTGGGGAATTCTATTAAATATCGGAAATTATTGTTGTTTTGATTTGGTATGGGGAATAAATGAGCAAGAAATATACATATCGTCGGCTGGTTACTGGTTTGCCGCAGTATTAATGTATTCTTAATATACTGTGCAGCAAACCAGTAACCACCCTTCCATACAGTGATGCCAACTATTTTTAACCCAAACGCTCTACCACCCTTCTCAAAACGCGCTAGAACGCGCTAAGTTGCATCATTGTCAAATATTTATAGCAAGAATGCGCTATTTTCTACGCGCTAAATTAAATTTCAATAAAAGTCGATGCATGTATGTATTAGTACTCGTATATAAAATTAATTTTTAAGACTTTGCAATATTGTTTCCTTGACATTATGTTTTAGTTAACTAAAATCATTTAATACAGAATCTTTTAATTTATTTCTAAAACTTTGTAAGAACATATAAGTTGTCGAATAGTTGTGCAATTCAAATGCTTTTTGTACTTCAGCTATAATAGATGCTTTGTAAGTTATGTACATTTTTTGGGTCTAGGGATGAAACGATACGAGTAAATAAATACAAGTAGGTACTCGATACTTTTTCTCATAATACAAGTACTTTTGGTATCGATACTTTACTGCTGTTGGTATTCAGTATCGGTAAAATATACTCGTATCGGTCAAAAATACTCGTTTCTTATTTGCCACAACAATATTGAACATGACGTTAGTTCAACAAAATTTCATTTGTTCGTATTAAATTTAAATTTATGTTTAGAATATATCTGTGGTAAAAAGGAAAAAGTGCTTAAGTCGGGATAAGCTGTTTTTAAGTTGACGGTACCCATGTAATCTCCGTGCAAAATTTCATTTATTTTGTGCGCTTTTTTAGGAACTTATAGCGCGATGGCTTACTTCTTATCTTTTTTCGTTCTATAATCTCATATGGAATATTACTTTACTGTAGCTTATACTTTGGTATATTTCAAATCGAATATGTTATTTATAGTGTAGAACGAAATTTTTTAAAAGAAATTTAAGTGAATACAGAATTTCATAATTTAACTGTAAAATAAATAATCGTGGATTTACGAAAATCGACTTGAAAGTTTAAAAGTGCTTTTGCAGTAGAGCAGTAAAATATGACTCAAGCACTTTTTCCTTATTGCATTTACTTTTGTTTCACTACAACAAACCATATGAAGAACTTGACCGATACCAGTACGTATCGCTGCTTTTTATTCGATTCTGAGTAGGTATCGATACTTTTGAACCGATATCGTATCAGGTAAAAGTATCGATACTTTGGTGGTATCGTCTCATCCCTATTTGGGTCATTGTATGTAGTACATATTTTTATTTGTGAAATTTCAAAATATTTGTCATTACAGTAATAAAATGCGTTTTTTGTTCTAACCACAGTCAAGCAAATTTTGTTTGCGACAGCCGAATCATTAACTAATCTAAAAAATTTTATCGGAGTTTTGGATATTAGAAAATTGTTAAATTTATACAAAAAAAGTTTAAAAAATATTGAACTGAAATGATATTATTGACTTTATTCAAAACGCGCTAGTTTAGCGCTTTTTTTTATTAAACGCGCTAAGACAGAAAAAAGCGCGTTTGGCATAGTTAAAACGCGCTAAATTGGCATCGCTACTTCCATATATCGCTTTTATTTGTCTATTTCTTGGGAGAAAGAGAGAGATAGAGATTTTTAACTTCAAATTGAACTCAGTGATTTATGCTAGGAACACGATTGGGACGAACGACGAATTTTGTGTGAAGCACAATAATGACGAATGAGCTAAATTTAGCTCATTTCTTCTGGATTTAGCTTTAAAATTTTTATTTAGCTCTTAGCTTATTTATTAGCATTTTTGATAACTGATTTAGCTTTTTTAGCCTTTTTTAATCCAAAATATATTAAAAACATACGTGGTTTAGCTTAATCTTATTTTAAAGTCTGGTCACACTGGTTATCAGCGTGACCATATTAGCTTATTTTGAGCTAAATTTAGCTTATTTTTTTGGGATTTAGCTGCAAAATTTCCATTTAGCTCTTAACTTATTTTTTAGCTTTTTTTAAAAACTCATTTAGCTTTCTTATACGTTTTTTAATCTAAATTGCATGTTCTCAAAAAATATGTCAAAGACATAAAAAGTTATAATGAGAAAAATTAAAAATTTTAAGCGTACTGACTAAATGGCTGAATTGATTTTCCTCAATTATAGGCGAGATCAAGTCACTTTTCAAACGACAAAAAAAAAAAACAAAATCGTTAAAAATTATCAGGTATGTGATAGAAATCGTTTTCGATTTAAAATCGACTGAAAAACTTAAAAAGTTGTGATGCACACATTTATTTCGATTTCATTCTGGTTATGTTTTAAATCGAAATCGATTTCATTTCCTATCTTGTTCTATGAAAATATTAGTAAAAAAAGATGTGATGGAAAACGAAATTTGGGTTGTTTTTGCGTTATTAAATCGAGCAAGCATGATTTAATAACACAATAACATGCAATAACTTGTGTGAAAATGTAAGTAAAATGCTTTAAAATAATTAAAGGCAGATGATATTACAATAAAAGGAATTTTTTATTTAAATTTATTTTTGTTTGAAACAATTTAATTGTATGTACATATGTTGAAGCCGATCAGCAAAAATCTGCCGCCGACATGTATTGAAAACACTTAGCCGCCTTCGATATGACCATTTTTTCCCAGACTTTTCTATGATTTTAAAATAAAAGTTTTTCATTATAAAACCTGGTGTTTGAAATGAAGAAAAAATATGCCATTCCTTACAACAATTGCTTTAGCAAATCACGATCCAACGATTTTCGTTTCGCCGTCGTCGAAAATATCTTTGGCAACCTGCAGCCGGCTTCTGCATTATTGGCTTCAATTTCAGTTAGCAGCAAAAAATATAAAGGAACTAATTGATTTTTTTGTAACCAACTGAAAATGAAACAAAGTTGAAATATGAAATCGATGCGTTTTCTGTCACACCAAAAATAATTTTCTACGTTTTGAGCTTGCGATTTCATTTCAAATCGAAGCGATTTCCATCACATACCTGACTAATTTGTTAACATTCAAAAATATTAAATTTTTCCATTGAAAGATAATTTAAAAATACAAAATGTAAATTGTGCATTTATAAAGGTGGAAGTACATACCACGCGTTACGCGGCAACGCTTTTCTGGCTTTTTAAACGTTTAACGCTATACAAATGGAAAGTTACACAACACGCTTTTGAGGTTTTTTTAGTTGTAAAATGTAAAGCCTATGCCGGCTATTTTTTCGTCTTGCATTTACGTTTTATATTTCTTTAAATATTTAATGCATTTTTTATCCATTGTTTAATAAACAAATTAATTTCTAATCATATTTGTGTATGTTAGCTTATGAATCTGGCAACACTAGCTGTAATTTTGTATACAACGCGTGAAAGTTGAAGAATTTTCAACTTTTTGCGAGGTACGCGCGTCGCAAACTTCACTGTGTAACTTACCTTATGAAAACACACCATTTCAACTTTTTGACAGACGCGTATATCGCATTAGCGCATTGAACGCGAGTTATGTACTTCCACCTTAAGAGAAATGACAAATTTATAAATAGGTGACATTGATTGCAATTTTGGAGTTACAATGGCAAAATTTAAATTAATATTGCCTACAAGACTTTTAAAGATTTTCTTTGAGTTGAGTTGAACTTGTATTTAGCGGCATGAATTTACTTAAAACAAAAATTAGAAAAATGGTTTTCTGTTTATAAGACTAATTAATTTAAAAAAAGGTTTCGTATTTTAGTATAAATGTTTTTAAATTTTTGGAAAGTTTTTGTGTTATTTTTCTTTAAAACTCAAATATAATAATGAATAAATAATTTAATTAAAAATTATTCAATGTTTTTATTTCAAATAATAGAAAATATGTTTTTGTATGTATAGGTATATATTTAACGTTATTTTAGCAATAAAAAACTATTGTAACGTGGAAGAAGCCGAAAATAGTGCAGCTTTATTTTATGGCTTAAAATTTTAATTTTTAGCTTATTTTAACTCTTTTTGAAACATGATTTAGCTTAACTTTATTTTAAAATCTGGTCACACTACTGGTTATTGTGTATGTAAAGAAGTGGTGTCAAAAATAAAACTATAGTTGTATGTGTGAGAAAAGCTGTCTCATTCGTCTCTGAAGTACATCGAAAAAAAATAAATATTTGCAACAAATGCAGTTATGTGAAGCAGCTCAAAATATATAAAAAGGCGTCTATATGATAGAAACTTAAAAAATAAGGAATAAAAATTAAATAAAAAAGTTGCGGACGACTCATATTTTCCGAGTTACGGCGCTGTAAGCTTTTCATAGTAAACTGTGAAGAAATTCCAAAAATAAATTTTTAAATAGCTTATCTGATAGAAACTTGAAAAATAAGAAGAAAAAATTAAACAAAAAAATTGTCTGCGACCAATAGTTTCCAAGTTGTTGGTCTTTTAGTTTTGATATTAAATGCAGTTTAGTAACGCTGCTCCAAAAAACCAAAATGACTTTTTAATATATATTTATTTCTTTCCTCAAAAGCTTTGTAACATAAAATACATTGAATGTCGCAAAAAGCACAGAATGAATTTCGCATACTACTTTTTTTCTTTCACTGTATCTATAAAGAATTTAATACAGCCGCTGCGGATGTGTTATCGTCGCTGTTTCATTGACGACTAAATGGAAGAGAATAAGAATGTGTGTGATTTTAGTTTGCACAATTGTGCCATGAAACTGACATCATTGATGTAAAGAGAGAGAGAGAGAGAGAAAAAAAAAATTGTTTTTGGTCGTTCGTCGGCGTCAGCGTTGCCAAATGTTCAGTTTTAACTGATTTTAGCAGTTCTTTTAAGCATAGAGCAGTTTAGCAGTTTTTTTCTTAAAAAATAAGTTTTTCTATTAATGTGCAGTTTTTGCAGTTTTTAATTTTTACTTTATCTCAAGTTTGTTATTTTAGTTCCGATATCTGAAGCCATAGTTTTACATATTGTGCTTAATGTAATACTGAAGGTTTATTAGTACTTTTTCAAACAGCAACAGAGAATTCACACGAAAGTTGTGTTTTTCTTTATGGAATTTGGTCTTATTGTTTGCAAGTTGGGTTCATACGGACGTAGCACTTCCTTTATTAATATTAATTCGCCTTGTCTTATTAAAAAAGAAGAACAATTGAAATATTTCGATCCCTTATAGAATTCATAGTAATTCACAGAAAAAACAACATTTTATTTTGGCTAAGCAAGTGTATTAAATAAATAAAACATTGTGCACCTCAAATAAAACAAAATCTTAAAAAATAAAAGCAAACATTTTAGTTACCTTATTTATTGAATTTTGGATCCACTTACTTCTTTAGGTTGATTCGGAAAGAAAGAATTTCCTTGTGTAATTTAATGCAAAATATCCCATAGTGCAACTAAAACACTTCCATTTCAATTAATCAAAAACTTTATAAATATGTAGGGTCATATTTTCTTAAAACGTAACAACTTGACAAACATTATCAAGTCATTATATAAAAATATATCAGGTATAGACGTATGGTTAACACCGCTCTCAAGAAAAATATAGAAAATACTAAAGAATTTTTTATGAGCAGTTTTTTTCACGTGAAAATCAGTTTTTTTATTCTAAATTTTCAGTTTTCCAAAAAAATATTATGGCATTGCTGGTCGGCGTACAAAATAGAAATAAATCTATCTCAGACTTCGTCACGCACGACGAATTTCGTTCTACGGCGGTGTTGTGTTCATTTTGTGTAATATTTTTTATGACGCACGTTCGCACCGAAAAATTTGTCGTTCGTCCCATTTGTGTTCCTTGCGTTATATGATAAAAACTTTTACATCCTTAAACTCTCTGACACAACACTACAGCAATGCAACAAACTGATGCTGGTGGACATGAACAACATGTGAAAAGGATTATGCTTTATTTTATATTCAAAATGTTGTTTTACTGCAAGTCAGTTTTTAAAATTATGAAATCAGAAACTAGAACATAATTTATAGCAAATGTTTGCAATAGAAAAAAAATTAATTTAAATGGCAACGAGCCAAGAGTGTTTGTTGTTGATGTTTGCGGTCTCGCAAGCGCTGGCTGCTTAATGCAAGGTGTATTATTAAATATTCTTGCTATTTAATGGGCTGTCATGATTCTTGGCAGCTCATAAAAATTACCGTTATTAGAACTAATAAAAATTTTTTTCTCTAAATTTTCGTAATTTGCTTAATATCTATTGTTGTAAATCTGGCTGCTGTTTATGACATGTTATGTACATACGTATATGTACAGAATTTTTTTTTTTTTGCTTATTTAATCATTAACAAATTTGATTTTATGATCTTTAATAACATTAATACAAACAAAATTAATAATAACTCCAAATGGTAATTTCATTATGACTTCAAAATAATTTTCATTTATTTAATTTATATATGTGTGGTCGGTATTTAAGACAAATTCCTTAAAAAATTAAAAAAAACCTTGATATAGTTTTTCTTGATATAAAGTTCTTATTTGTTGGTCTCTGCCTACGGAAAGGTTTTCATGAAATATTATTATACTTAGCATTACTAACAACCTCATAATTGTACTAAATTGTAATTAAGTGTACTAAAACTAATTTAAGCTTGTGGTGGTGTTTACAAATAGTGTTGACAGCTGAAATACATAAGTTTATTTCGTTATAGTACAGAGTTACCAATGTGAAGTTTAAAGAATAATGAAAATGTATTACTGAAAAAAACGTTTCAATGACACAATATTTATATATCACAAACTATAATACTTACGAAATTTCTGATAAAATAATTCTAAACTTTATTTACTTTCTGCCCTTTCACGCTACACACTTTCCTTTTAACTCTACCATGGTCTTCAAAAGTTTGATAAAAATATAAAAGTTATTAAAAATTTTATGTACCAAAAATTGATTAGCTATTTTCTATTAGACAATTTTTAAAATTGTTGACATATTCTTAAAAATTTTAAATTATATAAAATCTCTAATCTAGAAGATTCAAATTAAAATCTTTATGGAAAACTGTACCGTTTACACTTACTTTTGTTTTACATATGCCAGTATATTTGTTATCAAAAACTGAAATTTTTTCAAAACTACAACCTAACGACTGTTATGTAGCCAATCCACACACCTTTTTATATACACATGGCGACTTTTTATAAAAAAGAAAAATTGAAAAACCCCATAGTCGCATCACCAAGTTCGTTAAGTCGATTTCATCAAAATCTATTGTTTTGTACGAAATTTTTTACGAAATATCTTAAGTATTAAATCTTGCTCAAACGTAAAAGCTTTATAACCTTTCAATTTAACTTTACGCATAAATGTTTATTTTTGTTTGTTAATTCAAGGTTTTTAATCATGAAATGATCAGCTGGTTTTCTTACATTAACAAATATAAGGCAACTCGCTAACAAGCTTATGCAGTATGGTTGTCAAAACTCTTGCATCTACATATCACGTGTTTGCTAAAATCCTTTCTTTTGCATTAATACATCACTTAAACTAACAGTCTTATGTAAAATAAAAAAAACCCATAATTTCTTCTCCTTATCTTCACATTAAATAAGCCACTGCTGTTTAGCACAAAATCGTAAGGATAATACTGTTTCACGTGGTAATGCCGTTCAATGTTTCTGATATATGTAATTGGTTATTTGATATTGTATTTTGGGCATCCACTCAGAATCTTGACTTTTTGCTTCCTTAATAGAAAAATTACGGAAATCGATATGGAACGAAACTTCAAGGTATTTGAATAGAATTTATATAAAAAAATTCCGAAGGCGTAAGAGAATGTTTTCTCTGGGAAAAGGCAAACGCACTAAGCGATATTGGTTGAGCTCTTACATAAGATTAATGTCTAAGCTTTGAAATATACTACACGTAACTCCAATATAATTACCATTTGTTGACTATTCAGTACTTTTCGAGCCTTGCTGAATGTAAAAAAGCAAAACAGCTTAAATGCTTTGAAAAAAGTCCGCTCCTCGTTACAATAATCGTGATTGTATGTACGTACATACATCATAAAGGCCCAAAGATTCCTATAGTCTGCGTGCCTAGATAAGAAAGAGGAAGCCTTTGTCCTTTCCCTTATCTCTGGCCAGAAAAGTGGCAGCAACTGCATATATCAAGGATACGATCTATGTGGGTGTTACTCCTAAAACTAATGCTTAGAACCCTAGAGAAAAACAAATAATCTGATGAGAATCAACTTAAAATTCTAAATTAAAATTCTGGAAAGCAATTTCAAAAAAATATACTGCCTATTTTCTATATGAAGGTCAAGTTGAGCACTTGTAAGAGTTGTACGAAGTACTAAATTATAAAGTACATATTTAAGCAATATTAGCGGAATACAGGGTTGGGCTTGTTTATCTTTTACATATTGTACCTTTTGTAAATTTTGTTAAATTTAAAGCAAAGCAACAACAATTTACCAAAGCTACAAGATGTAAAAGATCTACAAGACCAACCGTGAATTCCGCTATTATTTAAAAATGAACTTAAAGGCTAGACTCCGAGAGTTACCAGCTGAACTGAATCCTCTAAGTGGTTTTTAGTTTGGCCAAAAAGTTGGCTGAAGGAAGCTATGCCTCTCTTGGAGTTGATATACAGTAATTAAGACTTGAAGAAAGTCTGTAGTGATTTCAGCCAGTATAGAGCCTGCTTGACTTATGGCCTTTTCGAAAAATTATAACAGAAACATCGATAAATTTACTGATTTCTGAATATGTAAAGAATGCAATAAATACATGATTATTTTAAAGAAAAGAATAAGTCATAATTTACACTTTGCAAGTCTAATCAGCTTAGCAGTAAGCATAGTGTAAATTAGGACTAATTTGATGAGACCCAAAAGAAAATCATTTAATTACAGGGTGGGCCAAAAGAAACCAAGGGGTGTAAAAGTTTAATAACTTTTTTGTTTATTAATTTTTTTTTTATTTTTTCTCTCAGATTATATAGACAACACTTGGAGAATTTATAATGGAGAGGTTCACAACTGAACAGAGAACCAGAACAATAGAATTTTATTATTTAAACCAGAGATGAAAATTTGATTATGAGTGATGAAGCTCATTTTCATTTGAATGGCTTTGTTAATAAGCAGAACTGTGGGTTCTGGGGTTCTCAAAATCCAAGAGCCATTCATCAACGCCAATTACACCTCATCAGGTGTACAGTATGGTGTGGGATCACATCTGAAAATGTGATTGGGCCCTACTTCTTCGAGAATGAAGATGGAAGTGCTGTAACCGTAAATGGAGAGCGGTATCGGTTTATGATAGACAATTTTTTACGTCCTGCTCTTGAAAACAGAACTGGTATGTGGTTTCAGCAGGACGGAGCCACTGCCCATACTGCCCGAGACACAATGGCACTTTTAAGTCAAATTTTTGGAGAGCGAATAATTTCTCGAAATTCGGATCGCGATCGCCAGATTTGACAGCACCCGACTATTTTCTTTGGGGTTTTTTGAAGAAGCGAGTGTATGTGAACAAGCTAGAGACAATCCTTGAACTCAAGGCAAACATTGTTGCAGAAATTCGAACGCTACAGCCACAAGTTTTGAAAGATGTTATGGAAAATGCTCTAAAAGGAGCCCATCAGTGCGAAGCTGAAAACGGTGGTCATTTAAGAGACATCATTTTTCATACTTAGTGTAAAAAAATTTCCATTTTGTATATTATATAATCTGAAAGAAAAAATAAAGAAAAGTTAATAAACAAAAAAAGTTATTAAACTTTTACACCCCTTGGTTTCTTTTGGCCCACCCTGTATAACAGGCAATATTTTTTCAAGTTGGCAATCTCGTTGCCAATTTTACAACAACTTGCCACATGCAAAACAGAAACACTTACATACATACATACATACATCCATACCTACATACTTACATGAATACACACACACACATTCATGCATACCCTCTCAAATATTTGAAATGACAGTTTCACCATCGAGTTTCCCTAAAGGAAATGTCGATGGTGAAAATGTACTGAGTCGCTTTTGACTTTGTCACCAGTACTACTCTACAATTATTCCTCATACAATACTTTGTGCTATAGACATTTAGCATATGCTTGTCATTGAAAATCTACTAGTAACACTAAAACAATTGACTAGGTAGTGAATTCATAGTTCGTATGGGAACATGCAGACATACCAACAAGACATTTTTTACTGGTACATTTCTATACCTTACGTAGATACAAATTTATGTATGTTGACAAGTTGTTGCAAAATCCTCCAGAAATACACCACATCTGTTTTCTCTCTTTTATACTGACGAATAGAAGACAAATTGAAGACATTGTAACTACAACTAGAGTTTTAGTGTTGACATAGAGACACTTGGCCCCAGTCTGACTGCAGGGTTCTTAATGAACAAGTTCAATTGCATACAATTAAATATTGCTATTTGTGGCAACTTGTTGTTTGAATTGTGTCTGCTAAAAGCAGACTACATTCATACACACATCCAAACAAATATACATATGTAGAATTTTTTTAAAAACAAAAATATTTGTTAATCCTCGTCCAGACTTGCAATTTTTGTTGCTGCAATTTCTTAAAATTATGCTCTCAAATTGCATAAGTGTCCACATTATGAAATTCTACTATTGCAATTATGCATTAAAAAAAACTTATTACACCACAAATTTGTTTGAAAAATTAGCAATTATATTTATTTTTTGTTACATTTTTTTGTTTTTCATACAACTGAAGTAATTAAATTATAAAAAACGTCAAATACAACTAACAACTTGAAATTAACAATTACGAATTTCAATTCAAAAGAGAATTGCCGAGCACATGAAAGTGTGTACCCCTCCCCAATCTTCTCACCTCTCTCAACAATAAACTCAAGAATTGCTGCAACAAAAATTGCAAGTATGGACAGGGACTTATACAAACTACACAACACAAATACACTACGAATGTATAGTACGCGCCGAACTTTTGAACAAGCTGTAGCGATACAATCACCATTGAAACGGTGATTTCTATCTGAATGGAATGAATGACCAATAGAAAAAATAATAAAATATAAATAGAAACAAATTTATTTACGTACATATGTACATACCGACAAATATGAATGTTTCTTTTTGTTTAACTCCATCAAGAACCGCACCTCATTTTTATTATATGTATATTTTTTGATGAACTTGAACTCTAAAAGTAATTGTTACACAAAAGTATTTAAAGCATAAATGAACGATGAAAAGAAAAACGTTTAAACTTAACCCTCATATACTCCCAGTTAAATTCATGTATTATTGTGTTCAATTTATAATGACAAGTACTTATGTGGTTTTCATAAATAGCCGCCTAAGTCCGTTAGTGGCAAATTTAGTTAAGGATAAATAAGGTTATTAAACAGGTTTTTATATTAAGCAAGGAATTGGATTTTTTTAATTTTCTGGTGTTTTTACAAACCAGCTTTTGAAAAGCAGCTTACGTTTTTCGAATTATTTGACAAATTGCCTTCTAATTGTCGCTTTCGAAAAGGATGTTTCATTGTTTTGTTCTTAAGTGCTTTTTTCCAGATAAAAAAACTTAAAACCTTAGCACGTTATTTGTTAAATAAAAAAAATTGGAAACTGGTTTTTATAACCGATTTTATGGAAAAAAACCGGTTATGATAACCGGTTATTAATAAAAAATTTCTATCATTGTAATAAGTTTTGATAAAAACTTTTATATATATAACCGGATTTTATTCAAACCGGTTACCATTATTTGCATTAATTTTTCTTTTAATTTGGAACCGGTTATTTTTTATAAAAAAAATAGTCACCAGTTTTGATAATAAATTCTGTTATTGTAATCGATTTTTATTGAAACTGTCTGTAGAAACCGATTCTTAATAAGACAATTTACCGGTTATAGTAACCGGATCTTAATAGAAGAGTTTACCGGTTTTTAAGAAATTTTAATTTCCTGTTATACAAAAGCTGATTTATATATTTAATTTATATAATACTTTGCTTATCAAAGTAAGCAGTGTCGAAAGTACACTCAGGGAAAAGCTGCAAATTAAAAATAAGAACGCGTCACATTAGTTCAATCATTTTCAATATAATAGAAAATTTATATTGAGATACTTAAAAATATATAAAAATAATAAATTATATATTATAATTATATAAATTATATTACATAATAAAAATATTTTTCTATATTGAAATAAGAAATTTCAATATGACTAGACTTTCGTTAATGTTTCTTAATAACTGTATATCGTTTTTATTGATTTTAAGCTGTTTCCTCTCTGGGTGTACCTTCTTACAAACTGCCGCTGTAGTAAGCAGCATTTTTGGCGTAGATATTCAATATATCAATGTATCCTTACCTGCTACTTTATTCCATAAAGATTTTTTTATTATTAATATAATTTTATTTGAATAACTTTTTCGACCTTTTTATAAATTATGATAGATAAATAATCAAGCTTAAGGTCTTTGTTTTTTTTTATAAAAATCATATTAAAGTATTTTGCAATATTTCGCTACTTCTTTGTGTAGCTTCATCGTGGAATTTTTTATAAAAAAAACCTTAAGCTTGATTATTTATATATCATAAATTATTAATATATATATATTTTTTTTAATTATTGACTAAGTGGGATATATTTAAAACATTTGAGAGACAATTGCATAAATTTGCAAATTATCTGTGATTTTCTAAAGAGATTGTCCTAGTTAGGCGAGACTAATTGGAATACTTGTATTGCATATTCTATGCGAACATATATTTACTTCTCCAGCTCTCCTATACACTTCTAGTTAGGCGATTATACATATAATTATTAATATTAACATGAATCTGTAGTGAATTAGAATACGAGAAGTTTTGTGTATACATTCATTGAGAATAACGCACACTAATGACTATTGTTTTTATAAAAATATGGGCAACATCTTGTGCCCTCTCAAGCAAACCGAACAACATTTTTTTTCATAATGAAAAGAAAATTTATTGGTAGCCGAATACTCAAAAATTCAAGCCATATTATTTGTTACAAGAAATTGCTAAATGGATTTTTCAACTTGATTTTTTTTTGAATTGGACAACTGACATATCCTTAGTGGCACTCCCGGGATTAAGACAAATCGATTGACGTCAGAATCAACAAATTTGGTTGACGCGTTTGGTCTATATAGTGCCTCAAAGGAACACACATACATACATAAATGCATACTTACATGCATACATAGATAGATTGATAAACACAATACACGTTTTGCTTTGCGCAGTCGGGTAAAAAGCGGTTATAGAGCTCTTAAAACTATATATTGTACATCATATATATTGATACTTAACCTACTCCTACAAAACTTTGTTCACATTAGAGGGCTGCGTAAACAGTCTTGAAATGTAAATATGCCTTGTTTTTTAAATGTATTGTCTTAGGATGTATTATACTAAACCAATAATAAATAATGTCGTTTAAAAAGCGAAGCACGATGGATGTATTGATGTGCGTGCATGCGAGTGTTTTTAAGTGATGTCGTGAAGACTTCTTGTTCGTAACAAACACTCAAAAGAAGTAGTGTTGATGCGTTTATGCTTGTTATTTTACATATTGTACGTTTAAGTGTATGTTTAATATGTAGGTGGTAAGCTATTATGTGCTTAAGGGTGGTTTTTTTTTAAAGCAAACGCACACAACTTATGTCAATGCATGTGTGCGTTTTTATGTGCACAGAAAAATAAGAGATCATGCACACAACGTGTGTGTGTATGTACATGCATGACGTTTGTATACGCGCTCATGCGTAAGAAGAAACAAGCATCACCAATTCTTTCGTCATGAAGTATTTTCTTCTTTACTCCTATACCTGCAATAACTGAAATAAATGTCTTACTAACAGTGTTGTTTAGCGTTTGTTTTAGAAGATTTCGCTGTAGTAAAGTATTTGAAAATCCCTCATGTCTTAAAAGTTCTTGTTAGTGGTCTTATGGAGGGGTCTAGTTCACATGCAGTTGTAATTTTTTTTTCTAGGTTTTGATTGGGTGGGCTAGATCATTTGAAAAAAAAAATCCGTAATGAAAAAATCAACCAAATACAGAAGCGGTTTTTGCTGAAAATCAATCAAGTATGAACTACAAATTTACGAAAATATTTAAGTTTAAAACTAATCTACCACACAAATGTAAAATACAAGTACATCTATCCCTCGATTTACATAATAGATACGTTCCTGAAAGTCGTGTAAATCGAAATTTTAAATTTTTATATGAAAAATCGTGTAAATTGAAAATAAAGGCAGAATCGCGTAAAAATTTTTTTTTTTTTATATTATTAAGAAATTACATATGTATTTCAACTTATTTTTTAAAATATCAGAAGCGTTTACTCAAAACACATAAAAATAAACATTTATTCATTAAACCAAATAAATGTAAGAACTGACTCGAACGTAAGAACTGACTCGAACGTCCTATTAGAGACAAAAATATTCAATAAAGCACATAAAAAATCGTGTAAATCGAGGTATTTCATAAATCTCTCAATTTGCACGAAAACCAAAATAACCGTGTAAAAGTTAAATCGTGTAAAAAAAGTATCACGTAAATCGAGGGATAAGTGTAGTGTATTATGTAATAAATATAATTCAAAAATTGTTTTCTTCTCTTTCTATGAGTGTTTAGGCAATGATTTGACCATTTGGCCGTTTGATGATTTTAATCAAATTTTTAAATTTGCAAATGTTAGATAAATGATGATAATACAGATATATGTAGTCTTAATTCTCTAAAGATTATTATATTGTAAAGTTCAAAATAAAATAAAAATTTTAAACAAAAAAGAAAAAAAGTCAGCCAATGTAGCAATGGTAAAGTAAGAAAATAAAAAACATGTTGATTATTGAGTTCTTGTTTCAACTTTGCTATTTGTTATGAGCTTCTCATTTGTTTAAATGAGAGTTTATAATATAATAACTCTAGTTGTTCTAAGAAGCTTTGGGTAAAGATTCCCTGATGATCTGCATTAGCAACAGTGAAATGCGCATAGGATCCAGCTAAGCCCCTCAATAATCAATTTCAATGTATTTTTAATAAAAAAAAAATATTTTACTTAATAAGTAAAATATTAATTTGGGATTATTAGTGCGTTTAAAAAATTTTAAACTTAAAAAAGAAAAAAATTTCATAATTTGATGTAACATATTCTAACAGCCTTATATATAAAAATTATGAAGACTTTATAAAGGCTTAATAAAGAAAGTTTTGTATAAAAAGTTGTTTTAAAACCCCTTTATAAACCCTTTATAATTTTTATAAATAAGGCTGTAAATGATTGTACTGCAGCAGTTAATGTAAAATATTATATAAAATGAAGTAAACCAGGCTTAATCCCGTCATCCACACTGCGTTTGAGTTGTAATTTATTGGTACACAGAAAAAACTATTCTTGCAATAAACACGATTAATTGAAAAAAAACAAAAATCATTTAAAAATGTAATTGATTCAATTAAAGTTTTGTTTAAAATATTAATTTAATGGACTCAATACAATTTTTAATTGAGTTTTTGTCTTTTGACCTTTCTATGTAGTATAAATTGTTATTTGGAATTGATGATCCAACAATTTTTGTTGGTTAGCATAAACAATTGGAACTAGTTAGTCCTAGTTTAGACTATGCAAGTCTTATTGCTTAGCTGATTAGTTTGATGGAGAAAAAGAGAGGGACGAGGGGAACAGAAACGTTTCTTTTCAACTCGTCTTTCTCTCTCCTAACGAACTAATCAGCTTAGCCATAAGACTTGCATAGTGTAAATTACTACTTACTGAACTGATAGTGGGTAATTTTGAATGTGTTTGAAAGGTTCGTTTATATTATATAAAATTTTTATAGAGCAAAGTAAATATAAAATTTATAATATTCACTTATACACCAAAATGCAAATGAACAAAATTACAAATAACTAGAATAACATTGCTTTACAAGAAGCGATTTATCCAAATAACATGAATTGCTTGCTGCATACAAATATAAAGCTGATCTAATTATTACATTGTTTACTGAATCTTCCAATTGATGGGCCATCTGATGAGCAGTCATAACGATTTCCGCATTTGTATTTAGTTTGCATAAAAAGTTGTCAAGTTGCATCGTGTTTTTAATGTCAATTGGTTTTTTATTAAGCGGCTAGACATGCATATCTTTAAATAAGCAATATTGCAACTAGTTTGACTGAAGTTCCCCGGTCTAGTTTTTCATTTACAATCTCCAATTAATTAATTTAAAATCTAAAATCTTTTAATCGATTCGTTCGACTAGCCTAATTTAAATTAGAATATTTTAAGAATTTCATTAATATGTATTTCTGTTTCCAAGTACACAAGTCAAATTTACCATTAAGCAGTTTTGCCAACAAACAATATTCAACAACTCGATGTTGCTTGAGTGTAAAGGTTTTCTATGTACTTAGCAAAACGTTTTATCTAACAAAAAAAAAAAAAACAAAAAAAAATCTAGTTCGACAGAAAATGAGTCTTAAAAAGCAAGGAAAAAGAAAATTTTAGTTTTCTCTCAAGAAATATATGATATATATTATATATTATATGATATTTTCACGCAATATAAATAACGATACGAGAATTAAATACGTATTAGTAAATAAAAAAAAAATTTAATATTTTGAGTTAAGCCATTGTTGTAGTAAATGAGCGATATGTATATTCATATTTGTCACTGTAATGCTTGATATCTTGTTAACTGGTAAAATAAATTTACTTACAGTCAGTGTGCTCTAAAAATCATATGCATGCATAGCAGTGAAAGGTAATTAATACTCAGTAAATTTAGATACTCGAGGACTCGTACATATGGAAATTATTTTATACTTGCACCTACTCATTACCTGTTCCTACTCATAATTACCTGCTTATACTCCTGTACACTTTATACCATACCCGTATGTATCGATACTCATTCTTGTCTGACCCATGAATTACCTACGCATATCTATCATTATACTTATGACTTGTAATACATTCTCCTTTTTAAATTTATTTAAATAAGTGTTGCCAAAAAGATATTTTTGTAGTTGTTGTAAACTTAATATTGTTTTCAATTTTTTTTTTTTGGTATAAAATTCAATGAAACTGTTTCATAATAAAAGTTTTTTAATCATTATTTCTGTGGCAATACGGAAAAAGTGCTCAAGTCTTGCTTTACTGTTTTGTATTAGAGCACTTTTAAGCGTTAAAGTCGATTTTCAGAAATTTATTTCTTTTACAATTAAATTGGGAATTATCTGTTAAGATTTTTTTTTTGAGCAAACATCATTCCACACACAGTAAATAATACATTTGAGTTGAAATTTAGCAAAGTTTAACCTAAATTAAGCTGTTATTCCAAATGAGATTAGAAAAGATAAGCTGCAAGTCATTTTGCTATAACTTCTTGAAAACCTGCACAAATTAATTGACATTTTGCCCAAGGGTACCATTAACTAAAAATCAGCTGTCTCGACTTAAGCACTTTTTCCTTTTTGCCACAAAGTAATTTTAAACCAGCACTTATTAAATTATAAAAACTGTATTAGCAATAAAAAATTTAAATTTTTAAAGGCAGCCAAACGAGTGATAAAACAATTTCGTCTTCAGATATCTGACCCTTTTCAAGTCCGTTCTACATCTCCAATGTAACTTTCCAGCAAAAAAAAAAAAAAAAAAAAAAAACACATATTAGAGATCTACAAATGAGGAAGTTCGTAATGATCTCTAATATTTAAAATTAAACGTCGTTTTTTATATAAGGCATTAAAATTAATCTTTTAATCAAATTAAATACGAAAAATAAGGGTTTTATCTCTATTTATTATAAATTAAAAATACTTCTCGTATTCCATTTCTCTTAAAACTTATGCTACGTTATTGATTTTCAGGCCTTATCTCTGCACCAAGTAGATATACTTGAGTGCTAATGCAGGGCATTGGTGGCATAATATGCCCACTAAAAAATGAATTATTAAATTACTTTGTCAAAACAAAAAAAAAAAACAAAAAAAAAAATTTGCATGTGGAAAAGGTTTTTTTTAATTGTTGGCGGGGCTCAAAATGACCGCCACAAAAATTTATTATCCAATATTCTTGTCATTTGTGGCCTAATTTTTAAATTCAGTTTACATATAGGAGAGGTCCACTAAACTTTTATTTAAAGGGGAAAAGTTCGAAATATGCCCACCAAAAAATTCAAAATTCTTTTTACACATGGTAAAGGTCCACTAATTCTTTTTTGGAGGGGTGAAGGCAAAGTGCTCGCCCCAAAAATGGATAATCAAATAACTTTGTCATTTGTGGACTAATTTGAAAACTTTTTTCCATATGGAAAAGGTTCACTAAAGTTGTTTTTTTTTGCAATTGCTGGGGGGAGATTCAAAGTGTCCGCCCCAAAAAATTAAATAAGTTTTCAATTGGGGGGGGGGGGGGGGGTGCTGGATTCGAGGCTAAGTGACTGCCTTTAATAAGTGAATATCAAATAGGTTCGTCGTGTCCTAAATAATTTTTTCATATGGAAAAAAGTTATAGTACTATGACTTGCGACTTATTCTTTTTAGACTTTTAAACTCGTTTGGAATAATTGCTTAATTTTGGTTATACTTGGGTATATTACAACTTAAATGTATTATTTACAGTGTGTGGAACGATGTTTACTTAAAAAATAAAGTTTAACAGAGAATTTTCCAATTTAAACGCAAGAGAAATAAATTTCTAAAAAAAAACGATTTGAACGTTCAAAAGTGCTCTCCAGCAAAATAGTAAAATATGACTCAAGCACTTTCTCCTTATTGCCACAGAAATATGTAGATTTTAAGTTGCAAACTCGACGATAGAATTATTTTAATCCAATACTTATTCAGTACTTCTGGTTCAAGTTTTTAGTACACTTAACCCATTAACGCCCAAGAGTAAAGTGCTTGTAAGAAACTTCTTTTATTGTTATTAATTGCTTTATTATGCATAAAATAAAAGGAATTCATTGAAAAATAATGAATAAAATTTTCTGGATTTTTAGAAAAATTAGTGTCCTCATATGGGGCGTATTAAATATAAAATCTATCACAACAATTTCGTTCTATACAAAGTGTTTTGTGCATAATTCATATCTCCATCGGCACTTACAATGACGAACAACACATGGCAACTGATTTACATCATGACATTTATTTTTACAGTCAACATCAGCTACAGCGGAAAAAGTTGAAAGTTTTCTAGGAATTGAGGACTGCAAATCTGACTCAGTAATATTTCATCTTAATGACAAAGTATACATAAGATTTGTATTATCAGCTCTACATAACAAAACATGTAACCGCCAAGCGATATTTACTGTCAAATCTACAAGACACGTAAAAATACACCACCACTACATTTTTCCCCAAATGGATACTCTGTAAAGGGTAGGGGATTGATCCATTTGACCGACACCTACCATTCCCAGGTTGTAATTTACAAATAATGTTTGGGACTGAATCATTTGCATTATTATCTGGAAAAATATGTGCATTATTTGGTTCTCTCAAGATACATTGATCTTTTTTGAAAAACCTAGAAAGTGGCTGATCATCGCTGTAGAATAATGATTTTCGCTTTAAGACAAAAGCTCAATATTCCCAGCATGTCATATGGGGACAGTGGGCGATAATGGGTTAACAACAAAATCTAACATACATAGATTAGAATGTAAAATGATCTATTTAAAATATATGCGAAAAAAAACTTTTATTTAATTCGAAATAAAATTCAAATCAACGCACACGCAAGAAATTCATAAAATTTTGCAATTGGGCCTGTTTTCGATTTTATTACAACACTTACAACGACGCCAGCTAACAACAGCTTCTGGCTCTATGGCATCTAAAATATAAACGACAAATTTAAAATATTATTAAAAAAAAAAAAAAAGAATTTCTGCACATTTGGTGTGCAGAAGTCCGTGCCATTTTGCCACGAACATGATTAAATTAAACAACTTGAAAGCTATTTTATATTTATTATTTTTACATTGCGAATATTTTTGAAGAATTGAGGAAAAAAATTATGATTGATTAATCTTGAATGTAAGACTTGTTTACTATTTTTTTTTTCTAACCCCAGTAGATTTTACGCACATTTTTAACGCACTGTTTAGCAATTTCAAAATTTTATGATATTATTTCTAATAATAAAAAAAGAATTTAATAAGTGAACAATAAAAAAAACACAAACAAAAGTGAGGCAAATGACTGCGTTAATTTAATGAAACTTTTAAAAGTGCTTTAAAATATAATTAGCGCAAAAACTTTTTGTTCAATAAGAAACTTAAAAATAAAAATGAATATGAAAAAAAACCTTTCCAACATGCCAACTAATTAAAACCAGCTCTAATATTAATAATGTGGTTTCATTTCAAAAAATATCTTTTGATTGTACTCGTATTCGTACAATTTATAAATGAATTCATAATTTCCTGTTTAATGACATACACCAACATGCATGTTTCCTAAATACGCTACATTAGGCTCTCAAATTCATGCAATTGAACGATTGCATTTAACTAAGTAACTAGCATCGTTTTACAAGAAATTATTTTAATTGAATTTTTTTCCAAACAATTCATTTTAACAACTAGTTCACATGAAAGTCTTTTGTCATTAGGCTTTCCCAAGGCAAATTCATGCAAGGCAGATTCACTTCAATTCGCTTTGAAAGATGCATACTCAAATTGCAAGCGGCGAAAATTGTCACCTGAGTAGTTGAGATCAGCTGATGTGGATTCGCTTTGGGCTTTCCCATATTGAAGAAACCGGCTGTACATATTGAACATATTTTTTCATCCCTTTAAGTAAAGCCCCCAATATTCGTTGCCAGCTTAGCTTTAAAAACACAACAAAGAATTAAATTTAAGAAAAAGAATTAACCAAATAACTGGCTGAGAAACAGTTTAAATCTTATTGTATGTCATAAATCCAAATATTATTAAATATTATTAATATTTATATTTTTACTTGTTGCTAAACATACAATAGCAATTTTATACAAATCGCAGGTATGTACATATTTAACGTTTTTCTACCAGTTGAGCATTTTACCATAAATTGCTTAATTTTGTTAAATTTTTAATTACATTAACCAGATCATAGTTTCAATTAAAATTGTCTAATAACAGCAACCGCAACAAAAATAGTATGACAACAAAAAGTAACAGCAACAATTTTTGCGAACACAAATGTGTACATATTTATGATTGCAAACAATTCCGCTCACTGCACATGTATGTAAATTGTCAGGGAGGCACAACAGCCAGCCATTACCCAGCAAACGCAACGTTGAAAAAAGTAAGATTCAATAAAAAAAAAGTACCCTGCATAAAAAGTATATTTTCTATAAAAAGTAGCTTTTAAAAGAAGTAATTTTTATAAAAAGTATATTTTTTATAAAAAGTAACTTTTTTTATATAAATTACCTGTTATTCAAAACTTATAATTTTTTTATAAAAATCACCTTTTCTTAAGTAAAGTATCTTTAATTTAAAAAGTACGATTTTTTATAGAAAGGTACCGTTTTCAAAGTAGTTTAAAAAAAGTAATTTTTGTACCTTTTTTTATAAACAAACACAAACCGCGAATCAATTAAACACCCAGAGTCTATGGCAGGAATCCAACACATGACCTCTGGACTGAGAGGATAGACTCGCTGTCACAGGTGCATCCTGTACATTTTATATAAAAAGTACCCTTTATATAAAAAGTACCTTTCATAAAAAATTACTTTTATTTAAAAGGTAACTTTTATATAAGAAGTACCTTTTATATGAAAAGTACTTATTTTATAAAAAGTACATTTTATATAATAAGTACCTTTTATATAAAAAGTATCTCTTAAATAAAAAGTACTTTTAAAAAAAAAAAAATATGTATATGTGTGACCTTCTCCGAAAAAAGGCACATAGTGTGTGAAAATGAAGTTTTGAGAAAAACGCATTTAAAAATAAAATTTTAATGTTTTTTCATTTTTATCGATTTTCCCTAATTCGTTTTGTACGTTTTTATGGGGTAAATAAATTTTTATCAGAAATCTAATTCATTTCATGTTATTATTCTACACCCTTTTAGGTACCAGAATCCATTCTTAAGTCCAAACCCGTTATTTGACACACTAGGTCCCTTTTCTCGGAGAAGGTCACGTATATAAAAAGTGCGCTTTAAATAAAAAGTATTTTTATATAAAAAGTACCTTTCATAAAAAATTAACTTTTAAATAAAAAGTAGTTTCTATATAAAAAGTACGTACCATATAAAAAGTATCTTTTATATAAAAAGTACATTTTATATAAAAGTTACCTTTTTTATATATAAAAAGTACATTTTATAAAAAATACCTTTAATTTAAAAACGCCTTTCATATAAAAAGTAAATTTTTTATGAAAAGTGCATTTTTAAAAAGGTACCTTTGTATAAAAAAGTGCCCTTAAAAAAACATTTATTTTTATAAAAATTACCTTTAATCTAAAAAGCATCTTGCATAAAAAGGTCCTGTTATAAAAACTAACTTTTATAAAAAGTACCTTTTATAAAAAGTACCTTTCATAGTTAGTAAATTTCACAAAAAGTACCTTTTAATAAAAGTACCTTTTATAAAAAGTACCATTTACAAAGAAGTACCTTTTATAAAAAGTACCCTTTATAAAAACCACCTTTAATAGAAAGTACCTTTTATAAAAAGTACCTTTCATAATAAACTACCTTTTATAATTTTTTTTATAAATTTTATAAAACGTAACATTTATGAGAAGTGTCTTTTACAAAAAGTACCTCTTATTAAAAGTAACTTTTACAAAAAGTACCTTTTATTTGTAATATTTTACAAAGTATCTTTAATGGTACCTTTTATAAGAAATACTTTTTAGAAAAAGTATTTATTAAAAAAGAACTTGTATAAAAAGTACCATTTATATATATTAGCTTTTTTTAATAAAAAGTTCTAATTGCAAAAAGTTCATTTAACAGAAGGTACCTCTGTAGTTCCTTTATAAAGGGTGTCCCAACAAAAACGCAAGATTTAAATTAGGCGCCATTTGAAGTGTCATTGTTTGACATTTGAACAATTGTTATTGTTTGCTAGTAGAAGGTACGAGGTTAGTAAAAATGGAGCGCTACACGAATGAACAACGCATTCTCATGGTGAAAGTTTTGCGGCTACAGTTCGCAAATTTGTGATCAATTTGGGGTCACAATAATGCTCCAAAAGAGTCAATTGTAAAGAGATTAGTGGATAAATTTGCCGGAACTGGGTCTGTTAGTGATGTAAAGACAACAACGCGCCTTCGACCAGGTCGATCGACCGAAAATGTCGCAGCTGTACGTGATGATGTCGCTCAAACGCAGGTCAAGCGCAAACAGTCAATGGTGTTTGGTATCGTGAAATGGTAACCAGTTTTTTCGTGCCTAGAATTGAAGAAATGAATGAGGAGGGCATGTGGTTTCAACAAGACGGCGCCACATGTCATACAGCCAGAGAAACAATTCAATTGCTACATCAGTCATTTCCCGGTTGTGTTATTTCGCGTTTTGGAGACCAGAATTGGCCGCCTAGATCGTTCGATTTAACACCATTAGACTTTTTTCTTTGGGGTTTTTTGAAGTCGATGGCTTACGCGAATAAGCCGACGACGACTCAAGCCTTAAAAGAGGAAATTAATAATTAATAATTAATTAATTAATAATTAATAAAATACCGCAGCATTTATGCAAAACGGCCATTGAAAATTAAATTTCATTAAAAGATCGCGTGTGTGCCAGCAAAGCCGCGGCGGCCATCTGCCCGATTTGTTGTTCCACACATAACCTCATTTTGTCTACTTTACGATATCATAAAGTTTCACGATTTTTTTTTAAATATCCGTGTTTTATTTAAAATTTAAATCTTGCGTTCTTGTTGGGACACCCTTTAGAAGTAACACTTGCAATTGAGCTGTAAAATATTTATTATTTTAATTGCTTTATAAATTACTTTGTTATTTAATATTTTTACTAAAACAAGTGTTATACATGATACAAACTTCTTCTCTGATTGAATTAAACTTTTTATGTTTGCTGATTATTTGAACCCAAGTCATATACATATGACTGAAATATGTTGTTAATACATGTTGCTGTTGCAATCAAAGCCATCATCCGACAAGTAAAAGTTTAAATTTTTTAATTAAGAAAAAACAAAATATGATGAAAACTGATTTGAATTGCTGGAAAATACTTGAATGTGTCAATAAACTTTAAAACTTACCGCGAACACAAAACTTAACTCATAAAATCATATGATGTGATTTTTAGTTTTTCTTTGCTGGCGTCGACTGCTTGCACAGTGTGCAGTGTTGAAAGAACTAATTGAAATAATATAATTGTTATTGCGCTAATTGAGGAAACTAGTAAATAACACACTTTCCACAATCTTGTTGATATCTTGTTTTACACTTTATACGATTATAAATCAGAACTATAATTTTCTTTTATGCAAATTTATTTTTTCTTAAAATATTATTTAATAGTTTTCTTGCTGGATGTAATTAAAGTTTTATGATACAATTTGTTTTGTTTTTTATTATTTGTAAAATGTTTTTATATTGTTTTAGTTTGAATTTAATAGTTTTTTTTTAATATTTTTATTAATTATTGTTAAACAAGTACACAGTTTTCCAGTTCGAAAAAAATCGCCCACTTTGAATAGCATTTTTTTTTTTCTTTAAACGAAGTCAGCAAATTTTAAATAAGTGTCGTTTGTTTTTTCTTTGCAAATTTTCTAACTAAATAATTTTTATGGCCAGTAATTGGGGTTTTTGGCTTAACAACTAGCTTGGGTTAACTTAATTAGCTTTGCCAGCAGAGTTGCCAGCATTTTATAATGAATTTTGATAAATTCCTACAAAAGTTATAAATGCAAAATTTTCTTTAGTTTAGTTTTTTTTTATATACAATAAGACTAATTAAAATGACTTTAGCCTATATAATTGAATATCTTAAAAAAATGATTTGATGTCTTATTTTTTTACTCGTAATTCAGCACTGTTTTCGTTATGGCGATATTTTTTGACGCTTTTTTCATTTCTGCGATTTTATTCCGTTTTGACGATTTTTTCGCTTTGACGATTTTGTAATTTAGAGCCTTTTTAGTTTTAGTGTTTTTCAAGGCGTTGCCTTTAACGGTTTGCAAGATACGGCAAGTTTTGACGGTCAAAATTACACTAACTAATGGAATACCCTTTAGTATTGATTTCTTAAAATTTTAGTGTCAATTGGTGTATTCTGCATAAAAATTCACAATCTTTTAAAATTTCAAGTGTTTGTGTATTACTTTAGGATTTCACCATGTTTCACTGCTCGCTTTAGATCATCCTTTAATTTTTAGCTAACATATATTTGTTGGTTGGTTGTAGCGGCTAAAGTTTTGCATTCTGTGACAGACAGACAGAGAGGCAGAAAGACGGACATCGTCCCAAAAAAATAGGGTTACTTTTTAGCTTTGATGTGCAGAATCCTAAAAAAAGGAGACGGTTTAGCTCAACAATCAGTTCAGTTCGCTAAGTTATGCGAATTCAGTTGAGTTGAGTCGAGTTTTGTGTGAACATCGTGGTATTCCAGCTGGAAACAACTGAACATTGTGTGTCTTAAAAGCTCTTAATATCTGTTTTGAGTAAATAAAGTGGCTGATTTCAACCTTGAACCTATAAAAATAGTGTTTTCAAAAGGGAGCTACGTAAGAACATTTTGTTCGAGTCATAGGCGTAGCTAGGCCTTTCATGGGGGGGGGATTCCCCCCAGACTTGATTTTGCCCCCCCCAGGATTTATTACAAATTCTTTTTAAAACATATTCTTTTGCCTGTAATATTAAAAAATTCTATTTTTTATTTATTTTAAAATTACTCATGAAAATCACCAGTAATTTTTATACAAACTTTTTTTTATTAGATAACAAATACCCAAAAAACTATAAGTTCACAGCACTTCAAAACATCACAAATAGTAAACTCCATGTGAATTTATAATGCATGTGTGTAGATATGTATGTGTGTATGTAGCTTTCAACAAATTCTTAATAAAATTGTATTAGTGTACGTAGTTAGTAGCAAGCCAAGTTGTTTTAAGGTGTTCTTAAGATTTTCTGCTGTCAAATTGTTTGTAACAATAGCCACCAATTTTTATTTAGAGTAAAATTAAAAAAAATAGCGAACAATTATGATCTGCAAATACCTTGTATATACCCTCTAGTCAGCCTAGAACCATATGTCGCTATGTCAATACTCTTTCTCCAGCGACAATGGCACTAGTTAAAATGTGGACAACTTTCCTTTTTTGCGCGAGTAGGGATACGTTAGAGACAACAGTTCTACTGTATTTCTGGTGATATTGTCAATGAACGCGTCAATTGTAGTTTGTTTTTCTATTTTATTATGTTGTGCAATAATATTAAATAACTATGTATGTAGACGAGAGTCACTAAAATCTACTAGTGAAGCTTTTTTAAAAGTCTACTGGTAGACTTTCAATGACAACCCTATGTTATATGTCAATAGGTGATTACATTGGCTGGGGTACACCTAGTCCGTAGCACTATTGACAATGTCACTAGAAAATCAATATAATTTTACTATTGACAACGAGCGAGGAAATATCGATATTGTAGACTATAGCCCCTAAAATTTACTAGTGAATCTTTGGTGTCAATGTCTCCATGTGGTCGCAAATGAACTACTTAGTCAGCAGTGCTACAGTCTAGTGGTGGATTTTTAATGACAAACTAATGTTAAATATCAATAGATGATTACATTGGCTGGGATACACCTGGTCAGTAGTACTATTGACAATGTCACAAGTAAATCACTACAATTTCACTATTCGCACTTTCTGCGGGGTATTCATATACTATATATAGTCGTACACACACATGTATGTATCTATGTATGCATATTTATGGTTCAATCCAGGGCTGCCAGATAAAATGATGGAAAAATCGCCGAAATCCCGATAAAATATAAAATAATCGTCATTTGATGTCCGAAAAATCGTCAGAAAATCGAACAAATCAAAATTTCCTATTTAAACATATATACATATGTATTATTTTTATTAGAAAACAAAACAAAACAATTCATGTTCATATACAACTTTATTACACTAGTGGAAAACTTGTGAAAAATATTCCTAGGTCCAAATTTTGGTATCAGTACTTTTGATGACCGAAATTTTTGATAGACTTACATAGGTTGGTCTCAAATGGAAAGGCCCTAACGCAAATAATTGTAACTTTTCAGGAGAAGGTAAAACATAATAGAAAGTGTATTGCAATAAATTTTTGTGATGAGGTGTATTAGTGTGAAATTTATTGAAATCACTGAAAAACTCAACTATCGATATGTATGCATGTATATATATGCACATAAAATTTTTTTCAATTGAACACGTATACATACATACTTGCATACATATGTATGTATGTTCATTCATCGCAACAATATAGTATTGATTCAGAACTCCAATATTGGAAGGGTAACTAAATAATAAATGGCAATTTTCTATTTTTATTTATGCACCAACAGATAAATTTTTTTTAAATTAAATAATAAATTATTAAGAAATGAAATCATGAATGATGAATGAAATCATTTCTTGCTTGTATCTTTTCAAAATATTGTATTCAAATATAGTATATACATAAATAATTTTTCCATATGAACATATAAACTTGTTGGAAACGAATATTAATTTTATTATTATTTAGTTTATTATTATTAGATTATTATTATTATTATTATTTAGTTTTTTTCTAATACATACTTTACTTTCTGTCTATATATTGTTTTTGTTTTGAATGTTTTGTTTTTCTAGTTTTAATTATAACTTAATTTTTGTTATTGAAACTGGACTGTTAATTTATGTTTTAAGTTAAATAAAAAAAATGTTAAATAAAAAAAATCTGTATAAAATTTTTTAAACGCACTAATAATCCCAAACCAATATTTTACTTATTAATATTTTACTTATTAAGTAAAATATATTTTTTTAATTTCCAATTTCAATGTATTTTTAATAAAAAATATATATTTAACTTAATAAGTAAAATATTAATTTGGGATTATTAGAGCGTTCAAAATATTTTAAGCTTAAATTTTAACAATTCCCTTAAAAAATCCTAATTAAAAAAAATTGTGTTTGTCCCCTCCCCCCCCCCCCCCCAGAAAAAATGTCTAGCTACGCCAATGGTTCGAGTGATTTTAACATTCATTCGAACCATGAAAGAAAAGATTTTTGTTAAAGAATAATTCTGGACAAACTTGCTTGAACATAACGCTTTGGAATAGTTTATTACGACAGAGAATTTCAGATACAAATAAAATTAAGAAAGCTTGCAGCTTTATGTCTTTCATAGTGTTCAATTAACAGATTTCAAAATAATGTCGGATATGGCTCGAAGTTATAGTTTTTTGCAGTTAATATATAGTAGAAGCACTTTCTTTAATAGCAGAAATAGGGAGCTTAAGTCTATCTGTAAATCACGCTTCAATCATTCACATGTGACTACAATCAGGTTTAAATTTTTGCTAACGGAATAAAAATGGATCCAATTGGGTCACCGAGTGGAGGTGCATTGCAACACCATCTTTCCTAACCGAACCTAATCTATAAAAATCATTTCTTTGTGTTTTTGTGTATGTACGTTGACAGTATGGCATAATTGCATAATATATTTAGTTGTTGTTTATACCTTTCGTCTGCAATGACTTAAGTGCTTGTGTGATTGTATATATTTTATTAATCAGATACATCTCTTGTTATTCTTTGAATGTTTACTTCAACATCGTCTTATACGTTTGTATGATTGTTTAGTTTGTTCCTTAGCCAATAATATGCGAAGCAGTGATCTGCAATGAATGGTTTTTCCGCTGACTCATGAAATTCTAAATATAAATGTGTAGACATCGTTTAAGCTCAACTACTCTGATTTACGCACACTCACACTAAAGATTGATTTATAAGTATAGGTTGCCATAAATATGAGTGCACACTCACACTCATAAATCACCTCAGCTTGATTTCTAATTTCAGAAAAATACTTATACTACTTACATTAATTCAGCTCACTCAACTCATCGATAGACATATGTATATTTAAAAGTGGTGGTTTTGAATTAATACAATACAATAAAAACAATAAATAAAAAGGAAAAAATAACCTCATAATGAGAACTTTAATGTGTATATGCGAAGTTCGTTCACGTTGCGAATCATACTTATTTTGCATCGCCTATAGGCATTGAGTTAAGGAGAGTCAAAATCAACAGCGTCATAAATCTCGCTAAGTATGAGTTCGATACGCACTTTAAACTTTCGAGTGAATATGATTCATGGACAACATTGCGCTTAAGTATGAGTGCGCCTGAGTACAAGAAATGATAAGTCATGATTCAACTCTGCTCAATTTTTCACTACTCATTTCTGATCTCTAATCTGAATCATTATTATTGTAAAATGTTTTGAATGAAAATATTTGCGCAATAGTGAGTGGGATTTTTTTTTTTTTTGATGTGTAAACATCTATACGCTAGGGGGTAAAAATTTTTTGCCTTTGATTCTTTGCTGAGATTTCTTTGCTGAGATTTCTTTGCTTTTTGCTTTTGCTTTGCATTGTCAAATCGGTGTGAGCTATGTATGAGTGTATTAGTGTTTGAAAGAAGCAATACCAAGCAGAGAAACAAGTCGACCGGCTCGAAGCCGACGGTGCGCCGCCGCCGGTTATTTTTCTGTATATTTCCGTACACCAAAGGTGAAAATGAACCGTAAGAGCTACGGACTTGAAATTTGGACACAATATGTAGACATTTGGCCACTACAACAACAAATACATGAGAGTTAAAAACTAAAGGGTGGTCCAAAACGAGCAACGAAAAATGTTAAAATCCCATGTAATATACATACAATTGTATGTACATATATACACTTGAAATTTGTAAAGTTAGTGTATTTTTATACAGACTGCAACAATTAACACTAAATTTAAAAAGTTTAAATTAAAGGGTGTTCCATTAGTTAATGCAATTTTTACTTTGTAATTTTGACAACTTGCTGTATCTTGGAGACCGTAAGAGCAAAACTCTTGAAATTTTCATAAACGGTAAAACTAAAAAATCAAAAAAATATAAAATCGCCAAATATAAAAAAATCGCCAAAAACAAAAAAAAACGCCAAATCGAAAAAAGCACCAAATTAAAAAAAAATCTCTAGGACTAAAATAAATCACGGAAAACCGGAAAAATCGCCAAAATAAAAAAAAATCCTTCAACAAAAAAATGGCTAATATGAAAAAATCGCCAAAATGAAAAAATCGCCTAAATAAAAAAAACTCTAAAAACAGAAAAAATCGCCAAAATGAAAAAAACCCCAAAAAACAGAAAATAATCGCCAAAATGAAAAAATCGCCAAAATGAAAAAATCGCCAAAATAAAAAAATCGCAAAATGAAAAAATTGCCAAAATGAAAAAATCGCCAAAATGAAAAAAAAAATTGCGAAAACTAAAATAACGCAAAAAGAGAAAAAACAACGCTAAAACGAGAAAAAGCGATAAAACTGAAAAAGAATCGTTTAAACTGAAAAAACTTAAAAAAGGAAGAAAGATAAATAAAAAAAATAAAAAATCAAAACCGAATGTGCGCGAGTCAAAGTCGCACTTTACTGAATTTATTTTAATTGCAATGCGTACACAACAACAAGAACAGCTACAACTAAACGATGAACAACAGGAATTAAAAATTAAAAAGTAAAAGTAAAGGCATTTACCATAGATGAGCACTGCAGTACCACTAAAGTTTCAGTAAAAACAATAAAAAATGTTTAACAACTAAATTTTTACTGATTACTAAAATTTTGTTTCTACAATTTTTATAAATTGCCTAAATGATTTGTTATATGATGAGGTGCATTGAATTTTCAGTAATCAGTAATGCCCGTATTCATAATGAAATTCTACCAAGTGGCTAAATGTTTTTCATACAAAAGTTTCAAAATTTGGATGAAAAAACTTTGCCACTTGCTACAATTTTATTATGATTACGGCCCTACGATTTTACTGGTAATGCAAATTAAATTTCATTAGCAGTAAAAATTTACTGAATTTTTTTAGTAATCAGTAAATTTACTGCTTACTGCAATTTTGAATGCAGTACATATACATATACTGCAGTGTGCCCATTTACTAATCAAATAAGTTTAATAAAACAAACAAAAACCAACAAATTCATATGTATTTACAGTATTGAAAGTTTTGATACTTCTAATTAATTAATTTAAAAAAAGATATTAAAAGCATAAGTACTTCCAACTTAAAAAAATTTTTCATTACTAGATGTTTACACATCTTCTCTGTGATCGGACTGGACTCGCCTTGCTTTTTTTTGTTTCCTTATATCTTTTTTTTTATAAACAGAGCCCGCGAAGCGATTAGCTTGTCTGCGGGAATCGATCCCATGACCTGTGAACTGACAGGCTAACAACGCTACCAATCACCCACAGGGGCAGCCTGTATAATATTAGTAGAGCAACTTGTTTTTTTACCTCTATTTTTTTTCGGTGCTATGTGATTTGATTAAATCCATAATTAGCTTTAGTATTAAAAAATAATACTTAAGCTTTTTTCAGTCTTCAATTGATGCACGAACTGGCCTGTGTGAGTCACTTCATTTAATTTACTTTTGCCCAAAATGAACGATTTTCTTTTAATTTCCAATTTAATTTGGAAGAATATAAATATCCAGCCTTTTTCAGCAAAATTATTTTTTTTAATACATTTTAAATTTACACAGAAAAAATAAACTGTTGGAGGTCATTTGCAACAATAATACATAAATAATTCATATTATTTGACATTTATTTTCAAACAAAAATTAAATCATACAAACAATTAAGTCTCCATGGAGTTGTTGTTTCGATGCATGTTTTCAACGAAGCAACACCAACATTTATGCATGTTCAACCAGCATCGCACTATGGGAGTTAATGTAAACACAAATAGACGGACAGACAGACTTATGCAGCTATAACATGCAACATTATGTATTTTCACATTTCCAGCTCAAACTTACAGCATTGAAATGATTTAGTTCTCTGGAAAAAAAACAAATACTACAAATACTAAAATAACAATTAGACGTTGGTTGAAATGGAAAAAATACAACAACAAAAAAAACAAATAATCGCTTAAATAATCATACAAACAAACATTCGTTCAACAGCAAATAACTAATTCATTCTTAAGCCGTAATCATTATAAATTTACAACAAAACGCCACACAGCCAGCTCTAAACGAAAACATGACTCTAACAAAATAAATAAAAAAACAACAAAAAAAAGACAATAATAAAAAAATAGAGAACAAAACAAAAGACAACAATTTGTTAGGAAAAATACTTAAAATCACCATTGAAAATCACATGAAAAATAAATAAAAGCAGAAAATCTACAACAAATCTTTGGATTTAATATACCGGCCGCTGGACGGACAGACGGACAAACAAAACAAAAAAATAAAATGGATTGTTAAATATATTTTATTGAAATTCCCACATGCGCCTCAGAAAAATTACAAAAATATGGGACAGAGATACAGAACAAAAAAAAAACTAAATCAATGAAAAAATTACTAAATTTTAACTAAAGTTTTCCCAAAAATACAACATTTTTTTCAAGAAAACGTGACAATTGCAAAAAGATGTTTGCTTTTGGGAAAAAAATGATTTTTGAAAACTAAAGTTCCTGCAAAAAAGTTCGCTGTAGAAAATAACACAAACTCAAAACAAAAAAAAAAAAAATACTCTCACGAGAATAAAAAAAAATTATTGCTAAAAATTTTTAAAAATATTTTAAAGTTATTGCATTATAAAATAAAATAGATTCAAATCGAATATAAATTATTTGCTGGGTTTTTTGTATTAATTTCTAAGACTACTACGCTTATTTTTCTTTTGTGATTTTCAAAAAATATTATTATTTGTGAATTCTCAAATAGTTCTTGAAAGTCTGTGCATAAGAAGTTTGTGACTATTCAAAATGTGTGGTTGAAGTCTACTGATGATTTGTTACAGCAACAATGAAATATAAAGACAACGCTGAACTAGTGTTGTAAAAAGCGGCTATTTTTGAATACTCAGTACTACTTGATACTTTTTCAATTGGGTACTCGATATTACTCAATACTTTATATATGCATGTATATGGGAAGTTAAAATTATTATTTATATTATTTATTAATAATGCAATATGGAAAAACAAGGATTAAATACAAGTTTATTTAAATTAATTTATAACAAATGAAAATAAATAAGTTTGAAGATTAGTTTTTGTACATAACAATTTTTTAACGTACTCTTACACTTCTAGTGCATTAATCTCTTAAATTATCTTCCAAATATTTTTTAATAAACATTTTTTTCTCACAATTGATGTTATTAGTTAGTCAATCTTGAAACGTAGAAATAAAATTTTACCGACACAGAAAGAATTTAAAACATTTTTCATGTTTGTGAGGACCTGAATTGCTGGTTATATTGTATTACGTGCCTTACTTCCACTATTCTAAAGGGTCACTTTTTCTGTGCAATAGTATTTGTTAATGACTGAAGTAGTTCAATAATGCATTTTGTAGTAATTTTTTTAGCGGCTGTTTTTGTATCAAAATAATGCCTAACAGAATTGGTATTTGTTACACTGACTCCATGAGGTTCAGAGTCATATTTGTTTGTATCAAACTCACAGAGTTGTATAATTCTGATGTATTTTAAAGGAAGACTTTCGCTTGAATACTACAAAATGCAACCCTGAAAGTATTGAGTAGTTACTTTTGTGTATTGAGTACCGGGAAAAACTCCAGGTATTGAGTACTCAGTACTCAAATACTCAATACTTTTACAACACTACGCTGAATCACCAGCAAATAAATTTCAAATTAAAATAAACTTCTGACAATATGTCGAATAATAAATTTCTTAAATTATAAAATAACTGCCAATTTTTCAAATCTATTTAATGTTTTTAAAGAAAGTTTTGCATAAAATTTTGGAATTATTTTATTTATTAAAAAATTAAAACGTGTTTTTACTTTTTATAAAAAATAATATTTTGTAAAAAAGTGACTTAATGTGGAAAATAGTGATTTTTGTGTGAAAAAGATAACTCTTTGCCAAAAAATCATATTTTTGGGACAAAAATTGCTGCTTATGTGAAATCAAATTTCTCCTTGTGAAAAAGTGGCTTATCATTAAAAAAAATTACTATTTTGTATCAAATGCGGCATTTTTTAAAATTCGGAAATTTTTGGGACAAAAGTGAAAAATATTTTTTTTTTTTGCAAAAAAAAAAAAATTTTATTAAAATGTGAGATTTAAAGCGAATAAATCTTTTGGTCTGCAAAATTTTTTTTTATCGATTTTTCATGACCAAAATTTGCTCTTTGTGCAAAAGGTATTTGCAGTCCTTTTACTTTTTTTTATGAAAAATCTGCCTTATGTCACTTATTTTGATTGTTGGAAAGACGACTTAATTCGAAAAAAATTGTATTTTTATGATTGAAGAGATGTTTTAGTAACAAAAGCGGCTTTTGTGGCAGTGTGATTTTGTCCCAAAGAAAGTTTTTCCTCTAAAAATAGTTTATTATGAAATTAAATTTAAAACCAAATTATGTACTTACCATGGTAAACGTAATTGTTTGCGAAGAAAGTCACTTGTAAAGTAACTTTTTTTTGTGAAAAGTGAAATTTTTGGGACAGAAATAAATTTTTGTTGATATCAATGATGATGAGAAAAAAAATCACTTATAATGCAAAGCAGTAATGTTTTTGTGTAAAACTAAATTTTTGGAACAAAATTAAAAAAAAAATTTTTTTTTGCAAAAACATTTTTTTGTGAGATGTTTTGCGAAAGATTTGCTTTTTGTAGCAAAGTGTCTTCTCAAATTGAATTTTTTTTATAATAAAAGTGACTTTTTGTGGAAGAAGTATATAAATTTTAATATTTTGTTGTTAATGCAAATCTCATGATATTTGTTAAGGGTGTCCCAAAATTTACGCATAATTTGAACACACAGTTAAATTGTTATTTTTTTATTGAATCAAAAAGTACATAGGAGAGAATTATATATGATATAACATATCATGCAAATGAACTCCCACTGGCGTGTCGAAATTTTCCTTGACCATCTTGCGTAATTGTGACTAAATTTCGTTGATGCAGAGTTAAATCTCCTCCTTTAGTATAGTTCTACAAGTAGATTCATGTTAAAAAAAATTGTATTTTTGTTACTGCATTGATATTTTTATGACAAATCACGTTGTTTCAAAAATTGTTTTTTTACCCAAAATAATTGTTTTTGTCCCAAAATAATATTTCTTCTAATTTTTTTTTGTCCAAAAAATTTAATAATTGTGATACTAATAAATTTATTTAAAAAAAAGCTACAAGCTACAAGAAAAAAATGTTGCAAAAAAATTAAATAATTGGAAAACTAATAAATTTCTTTAAAAAGAAAATATTTGTCAAGAAAAACATGGCTTTGTGAATAAATGCTGACTCTTTGTGAAAAAGGTGACTGTTTGCGAAAACGTCATATATTTAAGGACATACGTTTTTTTTGTCAGTTGCTCCATGTGAAAAATATAATTTAAAAACAAAATAAAAAAAAAGTAAAAAATAGATTTTGGAAAAAAGTGAGATTTGATTTTATGAAATAAGTTTTCATGACCAAAGTGACATTCTGCTTAAAAAGTTTTTTAAAAGTTTTTGTTAATTTTTTTTTTTTTTTTTTTTTTTTTTTTTTTTTTTTTTTTTTTTGTTGCGACAAATCTTTCCTATGTGTGATTTTTTTTTGTGGAAAAAGTGAATTAATGTGAAAAAGTGGTATTTTATTGACTAAAGAGATAAATTCTGTGACAAAAGTATTTTTTGTGACAAAAAGTTCTCTTGTCCCAAAATGAGATTTTGTCCCAAAAAATTTTAATATTAAAAAAATTTATTAATTGTCATAATACTGAAATTCTGGTAAACATACTTGCTTTTATGACAAATGTGTTTTTTTTGTGACAAAACTTGCTGTGAATTATTTAATTTCTTTGAATTTTCTCATTGCAAGAGGGAAATTTTATGCAAAAAGTTAAGGAGACTTTTTGTGTATAAAGCGAAATAGCGAAGAAAAACAATCACTTTTGGTAGATAAACGGACTTTTTATGAATGAGCCAACTATCAAGGCGAATTTACACCCGACGATCTCGATTTACCATATGGTGATCAGCTGTTAATTTCTCTTGTGTGAAAGCAAAGCAAACCATTCAAATAATTTTCTGACAGCAGAATACATGCATATTATGAAGAGTTGCAAATCGAGATCTTCTGGTATGAATTCGCCTTGTCAATTATTTTTTCTAAAAGTTAATTTTTTGTTCCAAATAGTGACTTAATGAAGCGTTTTTTATTAAAGACAATTATACTGTAGCATATTGTGAATTAAGCGATAAAAAATATTTTAGAAATTTTTTTTGTTAAAAAATTATATTGTGGAAAATAAAACTTTTTGATAATTACAATTTTTTTGTAAAAAAAAAATAACAACCTACTTTCCAAAAAACGATTTGTTTTGATGAAAATGTGATTTTTTTTAAACAAAAATTCTATATTGTAGAACATTTGACTTTTTTAATAAATTGCCATTCAGTCACTTGATTTTATATGACAACATATAATTTGCTTTATAATTTTTTCCACCTTCATTAATGTTGACAACAGCAAAACTACTGTGTCACCACAAATCATTAACAAAAGAATGTTCAGCTTTGTCAAATCACATTTTAAGCACCATTAGCAGCAACTACGATTGTTGTAGGAAAAATTACAGTCACTAGCAATTAAACAAAGGCATCAATAGACAATTGTTAAGGCTACGCACCCACTATATATATTTGATATATATTTTGGGCCATACTGTCAAATAATTTTCAAAGCCAATTGGCCTGGAAAAATTTGCCGCACACGAATTTGTTTGTAAACAAAAGTGACAATGACAACTAGTCATCGACATTGACAATGGAGCTACCGATAAATGCTTAAATAAAATTTGAATGCATTTTCTTACTGATGGATAATTTAATATTGAAATCAAAATAAAACAATTAAATTTTTGCATAGAAAATGTATTTCTTATTTTGTAGTGCTGTTGAAGAAATTAATATTGGCCAAGTTTTTTTTTTTAATATATAAATCAAAAGAAGGTGGTGCCAGTAAAATAATTACACCTACTTTCAGGTAAAAACAAGAGTTCGTACCCCAAATTATGCTCAATAAAAAAATTTTTATTTTGCTATTAAAGAACTCTTGCTTTTTTGCCTTTTATCTACAGGCATAAATTTCTTTCACTTCCACCAAAATGTACGAATATTGAAAGCACTTACTTACATGTTCAATAAATACTAAATAATTTTCAATATATATTTCAAACTTTCGCATTAACAACCGACACCTTCATGTTTTTTTATTTTTGTTTTAATTTTTATATTTTGAATTTTGTGAATAGCCCAGCCAACGGATGCGGAAGACATTCAAATGCGTACTTCAACCACATGCGGCTTTCAAAAGTAAATTGTTTAAATGGTAATAAAAAAAAATGTTATAAAACAAATGATGGAAGGAAACATTTTGTAAAAGTTAAAAACTTAAGCAATACAATTAAACATCTTAACTAATGCAAATGCGCTATCACTGACGTTGCGCAGTTGGCCTTAATTATTTACCCTTAAATTCATATTCACTTTCAGTGAGTACGAACGAGTTAACTTAAATTGACTTAAAATGCCCCGTAATATGATTTAAGTGTCAAAAAAATAGTATCAGCATGATCTATGGTTTTTTTTTTTAATTAATCCATTATATTTTCAAGAGTAATATTCGAATAAATTGAAAATTTTTAATTAAATTGCTTATCCACCCACAAATGCACAAATTCATATTTTTTTTTTATTATTGGGTTTGTTTCAATATATCAAGCCATAACCGCTAAAAAAGCTTAAGCGACACATATTTGGATTTCGTTATTTTGACGAAAATCTACTATTTACGATCGCAAATAATCGATTTTGTTAAAAAAATGATTTTCGAAAATTATGTCGCTTAAGCTATTTTAGCGGTTATGGCACGATATACAACTCATAGAAACAAATTTTCATTTTTAGGGTTCCGTACACCAAAGGTGAAAAGGAACCATATTGTTTTCGCTACGCTGTCCGTCTGTCCGTCACACGGTATTTTCTCAGGAATCGTAAGAGCTACACAGAAAAAAATGATTTTGATATTTGAATACGAAAATCGTTGATTCAATAAAAAAATCTTTCGAATTTTCTGTGATGACGATTTTTGCATTATTGATAAATAAAATTGTATGCTCGTTTATTGAATATATTTTTTTTTCAGTCAATAAAGAAATTAAATGAATCAAAGAAAAAAGTTGTTAGACTGAAATTTTATTTTCAGTGATAATTGTTATTGTGTTGTGTGTGTGGACGAATGTCACATTTTTCATTTCAACCCCTTTTTGTTTGCTTATGCTTGGCTGCTACTAAAACTAAATGTGTTTGGGATGAGTCGAACCGGCAATCTCTTAACTAATAAACTAACGTACTTATCACTCAGCTAAAGAGCAAATCGTTTTTGGATACGCAAATAATGAATACACGCAAAACATGATTTCTTTTGTTTCTTCTAATCTAAAAATAACTTTGTTGAGTAAAAAAAAAACAAGCCACGACGTTTTTCGGCTTCTTGTCCGAATGCACACGAACACAACACCAACAATCAAAATAAACAACAACATCAGCACATGATATTTTAAAATGTGCGGAATTGATAAATACAATATTCAAGTTAATGACAAATATTATTGAAACTAAAATTTTATTCAATAACATGGTTTTATTGAAAATAATTCTCGTCTATTTTTTTCTGTGTACGGACCTGAAATTTGGACATAGTATGTAGAACCTTGGCGGCTACAACAACAAATACATAAGAATTAAAAATTAAAGGGTGTTCCAAAACGAGCAACGAAAAATATTAAAATCCCATATAATAAATATACAATTGTATGAACATATGTATATTGAAACTTGAAATTTGTAAAATTAGTGTATTTTTATACAGACTACAAAAATTAACACTAAAATTTAAAAAAATTAAAATTAAAGGGTGGTCCATCAGTTAATGCAATTTTGACTATGTAATTTTGACAATTTGCTATATCTTGGAAACCGTAAGAGGCAAATACTTGAAATTTTCAAAAACGGTAAAAATAAAAAAAATGAAAATTATAAAATCGCCAAACCAAAAAAAAAACGCCAAAAATTAAAAAAAATCGCCAAAACGAAAAAAATTGCCAAAATTAAAAAAAATTTCTAACTCTAAAATAAATCGCCAAATTCGAAAAAATCGCCAAAATGAAAAAAACGCCGAAATTGAAAAAAACGCCAAAAATAAAAAAAATCGCCAAAACGCGAAAATGTCGCCAAAACTAAAAAAATTTTTTTATAAAAAAAAATCGCAAAAATTAAAACAATCGCCAAAAATATAAAAAAAAATCGCCAAAATGAAAAAAGGCCAAACCAAAAAACCAAATCGCCAAAACAAGAAAATAAAATGTTAAAACTAAAAAAGGAGCCAAAACTTAAAAAATCGCCAAAACCGAAAAAACCGAAAAGACCCCAGAAACGAAAAAAAAAATGCCAAAACTATATATTATAAAGGATGAAGTTTGTATTAAATTACATATCTAGTGTTCGTACGGAACCCTTCGTGCGCGAGTCAGAGTTGCACTTTACTGAATTTATTTATTTCTTAATATCTATAAGCTGGAATTTTAGCACCGATAGGATTTCGTTTTTCTTTTAACCCCATAAGTGAACAGTGTGTAGCGCAATTTGTAGTTAAACAAAAAAATAATAATTGAGGGTAATACAAAGTTTGCCGGGCTCCAGCTAGTCTATGTCTATGTCTATTTCTACGTCAATGTCTATGTCTATGTCTATGTCTATGTCTATGTCTATGTCTATGTCTATGTCTATGTCTATGTCTATGTCTATGTCTATGTCTATGTCTATGTCTATGTCTATGTCTATGTCTATGTCTATGTCTATGTCTATGTCTATGTCTATGTCTATGTCTATGTCTATGTCTATGTCTATGTCTATGTCTATGTCTATGTCTATGTCTATATCTATGTCTATGTCTATGTCTATGTCTATGTCTATGTCTATGTCTATGTCTATGTCTATGTCTATGTCTATGTCTATGTCTATGTCTATGTCTATGTCTATGTCTATGTCTATGTCTATGTCTATGTCTATGTCTATGTCTATGTCTATGTCTATGTCTATGTCTATGTCTATGTCTATGTCTATGTCTATGTCTATGTCTATGTTTATGTCTATGTCTATGTCTATGTCTATGTCTATGTCTATGTCTATGTCTATGTCTATGTCTATGTCTATGTCTATGTCTATGTCTATGTTTATGTCTATGTCTATGTCTATGTCTATGTCTATGTCTATGTTTATATCTATGTCTATGTCTATGTCTATGTTTATGTCTATGTCTATATCTATGTATATGTCTACGTCTATGTCTATGTCTTTGGTTTTATTTAGTTGGACTTAGTGGCACCCCGCTGTCTTTAGTAGGCCCACAATAACTTCATTCGCACCACCCAGAGGCTACGTCAATATTTCTTTCGGGATAGTGGGAAATTCTGAACTTCTTTTAATATCTGCTCTAGTTCTATGTAAAGGGTGTTTTTTATTGAGGTATAGAACTTTAAGTTGGCATCACTTTTTTAACTGGCGGCCATTTTGTCAGCTGTCAAGTGATTAATATTTAGTTTGGTTTGCCATTTCATCATGAACAGGTTAACAAAAGAACAACGCTTGCAAATTGTGCAAATTTATTTCGAAAATAATGGTTCAGTTCGCGAAGTTTACCGCAAGCTCCGTCCATTTTATGGTCGACATAATCGTCCATCAGAGCAATTAATTCGGTTAACCATGGATCGTTTTCGCACTACGTTTACTCTATGTGATAATACGCATCCGCAGAGACGTCGAACAGTGCGCACCGAAGAAACAATTGCCGCTGTAAGGCAAAGTGTTGAAGAGGACCCGAATGAATCGATTCGCCACCGTGCACAGCAATTGGAGCCGACTAACCGACTATTTTGTTCCCGAATTGGATGGCATGAATGTGGATGAGTTGTGGTTCCAACAAGACGGCGCTACATGCCACACAGCGCACGTCACAATCGATTTATTGAAGGAAACATTCGATGAGCGCATAATTTCGCGGAATGGACCTGTCAATTGGCCACCAAGATCGTGTGATTTGACACCATTGGATTATTTTCTTTGGGGATATGTGAAGTCGCTCGTCTACGCCAACAAACCAGAAACGTTAGGGGACTTGGAAGCCAACATTCGTGGCGTTATTGCCAACATACGGCCCCATATGCTCGAAAAAGTGGTTGAAAATTGGACCTGTAGAATTGGCTTTATTCGAGCCAGCCGTGGCGGCCACATGCCCTAAATCATATTTAAACATTAATGGCATAAAATTATCCTTCCAATAAAGCCAAATTGATGGACATTTAAACGATTTTCTTGTGTTTTATTTCAATTCAAAGTTCTATATCTCTAAAAAAAACACCCTATATATGCCAATAACATTTTTAACCCTTATGAACTAATTAGTGTATAATAATAAATACACGTGTGTGTATGTATATGCCTTGAAATTTTCTCAACGTCTGTTTATATATATATATAATTTTTTAATTCCACTGTCGCAAAGTATTCTTCTTTGATGGTGCATAAAGAGATTTAGGAAATCAGTTAATTTGTCTCACCAACAATTTACGAAGATCACTGCACCTTAAGACTTAAAACCTTAGTATCAATTTTTAATGAATTCTTAAAGTTTTGAGTGACAAATTACAATTTTTGCCAAATAACGCTTGATTAAACCATTAAAAATGTGTATAAATTTTTGATAAAAAATTTAAATTTATAAAAAAATACTAGTCACATTTTTAATTGTTGTCTTCTACTTGTACGACCAGAAAACTACACTTATATATTTTCAAGATCTTCATAATGCATTTATACCTTATCATCTCTACTAATGAAGTCATTATTGAACAACTTATGCATTAAAAAAAAATTCCAAAAAATGCAAAAAAGTACTCATTCACTTTTTTTTTACAATCTCTTGGCCGTATAAAATGCAGCACAGTTTTTTTAAAAGCACACATTAACCATCAATAAATGGCGGAACACAAATTTTTTAAAAGAAGTCTTAAAGCAAGATACAAAATATTCATATTTATTCCAGCTTCAATAGATTTTTTAATAATTTCGAACGTATAGAAACAGGTCCTCCCACTCCTGAACTTCGAAGAAAAATCAATTAACTAAACGTATAGTAAATTAATTTAAAAAAAAAGGAACAATAGATGAAATAAATAAAAAAAAATTCATTGCTTTCAATAGCATAACGAAAAGAAATTTAAAAATGTTAATAGTTATTTGTTAAAAATTCCATAAACTTTGTGAGGCAGGTCGACTGACACCTTCTATAAAAATGATTTAGTAATTGAAATTTTGTGTTATTTATTAATTAAAATTATGCAATTTTTTTTTTAAAGATGAATTTGATTCAAATTTACATTTTGCATGCATAAATGAATACAAGTAATTTATTTTGTAGCCCCAAATATTTCATTATATCAATATAATTAATTAATTGTTCAGTCAATTTGTTGCTAACGAAGATTTTGTTTTTTTTTCTTATAAATATTATGTAAATTGTATAACAAAAATATGTTAGACAAATTGTTTTAAAAATAAAGAAATAATCAATAACATAAATTACAACCCATTAAGATGATTAGTATACATTTTTTTTATCTTGTTTATCTGCCTTTTTTGTGTGCATCTAGAATGAAAGCTTTATCTGGAGGTTCGAAGGACCATACCTGCTTTGAATTTGGTAATTGTTATGGCTGCCAGTGTTTGATGGAATAAGAAGAGCGTCAAGGAAAATTATCGTTTACTGCGTGTTTTTCATTTGGATTTTATTAAGAACGGAACAATGTTTCAGTAATAAATTTATTTTTAAGTTGTCAAGATATTAAATTCATAAAGATTATCAATGGCATGATCATATTATTTAACTTGACAGTCAAAGAGATTTTATTTTTATCTCGCATAACATCAAAGTATAAATATTATTTCACGGAAGCTTAAAGCTTTTGTTTATTGATACATTTAATCTTTTAATCTCCGCCAAGCCAAATACAAGCTTTTTATTTTATTTTAACTGAAGGGCTAAGAAACTCATATTAAACATTCATTCGCTATTTTCAAAAGCCAAAGCGGCCTTGTTCGCTAAAAACAAAATGCACACATATGCCTCTAACATTCATATGAGCAAATTTCAATGGCCAATATTCAAATTACTTTTACTTTCTAAATATTTTTGTATTTAAATGATTAGAAATGCTCTACTTTCATTGCTAAAAAAGGCGAGATAATTTAAAAAAAAAAAATAAGTTAAAAAATCTTTAAATCTCCACTAATTCCAGATAATCTATAATTCGACATAAACACTCGCCGGCTACCTACACACACACATACGCTTAAAATTGGCAATAAAAAAAACTTTAAAGTGAATAATGAAATGTAAAAGTAAAATGTATAAAGACAACAATAATACAAAATAAACAAAAAACAAAAAAAAAAAAAAAAAACGAATCATGATCAATGTAACCAACCATAAATGTGTCTGTGTGTAAATTTGAAATAAATAAGGAAACTGCTGAGACATTAAAGCGATCAATCACAGCTTCCAATCCCAAAAAGTCACCATCAAACTCAACCGAGGAGAAAAAAAACAATAAAGTAATGAAATCCATTAATGTTAGATCTTAAATTCAAATAAAACAAATGCTTTCATTATCATTTCTTTGACTTGCAGTTTCGGCAGGCAGCGCAACAATTAGAGAGATCTTGACAGGTGCAGTTTGATTTTGTTGAATGAATTTTTTTTGTAATAAAACTTTAAATGTTTAAAGTGGCCTTTCCTTAAATTTTTATTTTTAATTTCAAGCAATAAAATATCATTGATATGAGTTACTACAAAACATAATTGAAGTGTGTGATGATATCAAACGCATTTGTTTGTTCTAGAATAATATTAAAAAAATAGCTTTTTGGATGCAGCCAAATAATATGATAAGGTTTTACTTAACAATCAATTCTAATTATTCTGGCAAACACTACAGGCTGTTCACAAACTGCCGCTTCGCGTTCTTGTATTTGGTTCAGTGTGTGCAAACTTATATAATTTTCAACAGAAATAGAATATGTGAATTACTTTGATTCGCCGTATTACTATTTGCTTAAAGCTTTTTTTATATAAAAGCTCAGAGCTATCATCTTTGAATGCCAGCAAATTTGCCTTTACAATATCTGTGCTAGTCCTTGATTCCAAGCCATTATATTCTCACTGATTGCGAGCTGTAGTAATAATTCACACTCTGCTCCTATTTGGCTTCCATACATATATACATATATACATATAAATATTAGTATATATTTTATTAAATGCTTATTTTTTCATATATATACATATGTATATAAATATTTTATCTAAAATAATTAAAATCAAAAGCTTAAGCCCCAAAAGAGAATGTTAAATTTTATACAAGTGGCCAAAAATTTTTTTTTTAATATCACTTTCTGCACATTTTTATAAATAATTTACAACATTTTCATCAACAAAATATAAAAACAAAACAATAATCTGGTAAAATATTTAAACAACTTCATTAAGCTTGAGGGTATGAATTGGATTTTTATTTTTAATAAAAAAAAACCAGCCAAAAATCCGCAATATATACACACGATTATTATTTTTTATTTATTATTATTTATGTTTTGCTTAATCATATTAATGAAAACAATATTTTTTGTTTATTTACATGAAAAGTATATTACTTAAATTTATGAAGCAGAGTTGATGTAATTGTCGCGTGTTGTTGGTTGATTTTTAATCGAACCTAAAAATACTTGTTACCGGAAGTAAATGTTTTTATTTTTTTAAATTAACTCATGTTGCATTATAGTAAACATATTTATGTTATGATATTATTATGTTATAACAAATTTATGTCATATAATAATGAGGTCACAACATATTTATGTCATGTTATATTTAAACCATAATTTAACTATAACATGGCACATTTATGTAATGATATCAATATTTTTTTTGATGTATTTATGTTACATGTTATGACATATTTATTTTCTAAAACAACTATTTTTTATCGTATTTTTGTTATGTGTTATTCTAAATGCTATAACATTATTAATATATGACAGCATTAACACAAATATGTTTTTACATAAAAATGTTATAACAAAATTTTTTGTGATATGAATGTGTTATGATTAAGGAAAGGATTTTCATGCATTTAAAATCACGTTTTATGTACATAAAATATGCAGTAAAAATATAAAAATATGTATTTAAAACTAATAAAATATGCATTTATCAACTTTTTTTTAATATTTAATAACATTGAAAACCTAAAAAAAAATCATCTTCATTGCTTTCTTAACAAACATTTTGTCATTAAAAACTTAAAAAAACATCAAAAGCTCAGCTAAAAAGCTTTCTTAATAAACATTTTGTCAAATCATACTGAATACAAAATAAAGTTAAGGCGACGTTTTAAGGCTCAATTAGACGTGATATAACCATAGCCATAGAGAACAGCCGTTCGAACCAAACTAATGGGCAACACTGTATTTGATTATAGGTGAATCGCCATAACGCCATAACTCTCACCATTGAAACCAATTGAATTTTGGTTTGGTTATGGCTATGGCGTTATGGCTATGGCACGTCTAATTTAAGCTTTATTTATGTACGTAAATTAATAAGTATTTTCTCTGAAAAAGCTTTTATGAAATAAAATTTAAATTTCCGTCGGCAGAAGTTATTGGTGCACATTTAAATATTGCTAATTCATTTGTGGAATATTCAGCTTTTAAAGTTTCGTTGTTAGAACTATGAACTATTCATGAAATTTTTAAGTCCAAAATTTTTTTCTATTACTACTTCTAATTTATTTTTAATCTCTTCGCTCATTCTGCCTTTCAGAGCATGTGCTAAATTATTAATTCAACACATAAAACTATCCGTATTATCATAAGGATATAAAGGCATTATTTGTTGCAACAACTAAATAAGAATTTATCTGCAATTTAAAAGAAAAAAACTATTTAAAGTGACATGACCAAGAATGGCATGTTACATGAAATGCATGCATGTACCCTGTCCACTAATGAGTTTTAAGATAAACTCCAACCAAGCTAACGAACACATTAAATGGCAAAGAACAATAGTAGTTACATGGGAAAAATCAAAGAAGTGGGAAAAAAATTTGCCCTAAATTGAATCACGTTTTAAAAAGGAACTAAAACAACAAATGCGATTTCTGTTAATGATTAATACTGAAAGCAATGACATACTACTAATTGTTATTTGTCGAATAGATAAAAAAAGAATATAAAAATATGTAAAAACTTTAAACAAATTTGAATAAGTATGAATATCAATTAGTTATTATCAGCTGCTAAATATAAAAAAAAATATTTAAAACAACTTATAACCCAGCAAAAAATTAGACATTACCATCTGAACTACTTGCCATATAATGACTTACTTTTTAGATTGCCAAATTGAAGTACTCGCTTACAAAACACATTACGCAAATTTAAATAAATTAAAAATAGAAAGCAGAAGTTGAACATATTCTTTGGGTTTTAAAAGAAGACGTGAAAATATTGCCAAAATAAGTAGTTATTTTAAATAAATTATAAATATTTCTAAATTGCCTGCTTATTTATTTTAAACTAAAAAATTAGTACTTACATTTTGGAAAATAATTATTTAAATATAAGTAGTTCTAAATAATTTTTTTTTTCATTTACGGTTTTAATAAAAGTTTATCAGTGAAAGCAATTGAAATTTTTCTAAATATAGTATTTATAAGTAACAATAAAGGCACTGATTTGAATAAAATATAACCCACTTCAATTGAGTTTATAATAAAAAGTTTACAAAATGGTAAATTTCGTAGTAAAACCATAAGTTTTTTTAAATTATTTAAATTTTTCTTAAAAGTTATTATATGCATATTTAATCAAACTGAGTTTTTAACCAAGACCTTCCATTTACTCAAACAACGGCATATTTAAATAAATTCAATAAAGTGAGACTCTGACTCGCGCACGACGGGTTCCGTACGAACACTAGATATGTAATTTAATACAAACTTCATCCTATATAATATATAGTTTTGGCATTCTTTTTCGTTTTTGGGGTCTTTTCGGTTTTTTTGTTTTGGCGGTTTTTGCGTTTTTCGGTTTTGGCGATTTTTTTAAGTTTTGGCTCTTTTTTTTAGTTTTGACACTTTATTTTCTTGTTCTGGCGATTTTTTTCGGCTTTTGGCGTTTTTTCATTTTGGCGATTTTTTTTTATTCTTGGCGTTTTTTTTTAATTTTTGCGATTTTTTTTTATTTATTTTTTTTTAGTTTTGGCGACATTTTCGCGTTTTGGCGATTTTTTTAGATTTTTGGCATTTTATCATTTTGGCGTTTTTTTTCATTTTGGCGATTTTTTCGAATTTGGCGATTTATTTTAGTGTTAGAAATTTTTTTCTAATTTTGGCGATTTTTTTCGTTTTGGCGATTTTTTTTAATTTTTGCCGATTTTTTTTGTTTTTTTTTTTGGTTTGGCGATTTTATAATTTTCGGTTTTTTTAGTTTTACCGTTTTTGAAAATTTCAAGTGTTTGCCTTTTACGGTTTCCAAGATATACCAAATTGTCAAAATTACATAGTCAAAATTGCATTAACTGATGGACCACCCTTTAATTTTAATTTTTTTAAATTTTAGTGTTAATTGTTGTAGTCTGTATAAAAATACACTAATTTTACAAATTGCAAGTTTCAATATACATATGTTCATACAATTGTATGTATATTACATGGGATTTTAACATTTTTCGTTGCTCGTTTTGGAACACCCTTTAATATTTAATTCTCATGTATTTGTTGTTGTAGCAGCCAAGGTTCTACATACTGTGTCCAAATTTCAGGGCCGTAGCTCTTACGGTTCCTGAGAAAATACCGGGTGACGGACAGACGGACAGACGGACAGCGCAGCGAAAACAATAGGGTTCCTTTTCAACTTTGGTGTACGGAACCCTAAAAAGAAAGTTCAATCAAGAAAAAAATAACTATTTTCCACAACGGAAAATATAATTAATTCCTAGAATAAACAACATAACTACTTCTCAAGAACCGATTATTTTAGTCTCACGTCTTGTTAAAATCATTAAGGGCGGCTTTTTGAGTTCAAGATTAGAGATTAAATTAACCTTAATCTTTATTTGTGATTTTTGTGTAGTCGATTATATGGTTTACTTGCTAGTTTAAGTGGGCAATCGTGGTGGTTTAATCATACATTAACATTGACAACATACACTTGTGAAACTTATAACTTTTTGTAAAACTTATATTATAAAATAATTTAAAAACACATTAATAAATATATATATATTTTATATTATTTATCTATTTCCTTTAACACGCGCAATATTTAACTTGTAAATAATCAAACATGGCAGTTTCTTCTTCTTCCCACAAAAAATCAAAGTGTGCTGATAACATGTATGACTTTTACACAGAAAATGTTGCTACTATTTTGTTCCTCAGTATGGTAATACTACAAATAATAAGAAGTTTAAACTACCACTCAAAAATATCAAACTAATTAATTTGAGATTAAGTTAATTTTCGGATTAGCTAATTATAGAAATAAACTCATCTTAATCTCGTACCCAAAAAGTCGCCCTAAGTTGGTAATCCAGTAAGGAACAGCTTCCACCAAAAATGCTTAATTACAAACTCGATTACCTTTTTTGAAATTTTTTGCTGGGAACAATGACTTTCAGCTTTAAAAAGAAAAGGACAGACAAATGGACGGCAAGCTTATTTTCATTTCATTATTGAAAATTTTTTAAAACAATAGGTTGGTTTATATTGAATTGTTAAGATTTGTGATTTAATCTTTATTTCCTTTCAACTGCCATTCTCCTTAAAGATTTATGCCAAAATGGTATTTTTTTCTCTTAAGCTTCTGGGCGATTCTATTCTAGACAACTTTTAACATAAATTTTCAAATCATTTTTTGATACTTTTTTTGATGACAATTGAAAGTAAAATATATATATTTTATCTATCTTCTATATATATATACATATAAAAATAAGTTGCATTGTGTTAGTAATTGATGTTCTCTGGAATGCGTGAACCGATTTTGTTTCTGAAAAGTTTATATGAAAGGTGACGTCAATACCAAGGTTTTTATGTGCAAACAGTCTCTGTATGTGTATTGGTTCATGAGTTATATTTTACTGAACACTGCATTCATTTCGAAATATTTGAGTTAATATTTTGAAAAACTGAAATACAATTCATTTTTAAATTCATTACAATTCAATTTTAGTCAAACCATTTATATACTTAGCTATTGTAAATCACAACTTCGGGGATCCATGAAATAAATTATATATATATATATATATATATATATATATATATATATATATAAATTAATAGGCGAAAATGTTTTTTGTAATCCCTTTTACGCTGGTACCACCGCACCGATTTTAAAAAGATTTATATGGTTTTAAAGGATTTTTTATACAGATGTGCAGAATCTATATTTTATTGAAATCGGTTTAGTATTTTGGGAGCTATAAGCGTTTAAAGTTGCTACTACTACATGCACACATATTACACACGCATTTATTAGCTTACAAGTAAAAAAAGAAACTAAACATGAGTGTGTGTGTGTGTGTTTGTAGTATTTCTCTTGACCTTACAATTGTTTTTCTCTTATTTGTTGTTGTATCAAAGCCATAATACTTAAAGGAAGAGAGTTGAATAAACTGAATTAAGGCTTAATTAGTCTTTACTTTCTGTTGCTGTTCTGTGCCGTTCCTTTCTGTATAAAATATTTTGCAATTACTTTGTCTGTGAAAAAAATCAACTGGCAACCTTTAGAATTGATTACACTTGTACACAAAATATCACAACACACTAATACATACACACTTTTGTTTGTCACTTAACGTTGAATTCTATTTCTACAGATTCGTAAAGTAAAAACTAACCACACATACAGATTTTCAACTCAACAGAAACAAAACAGCTGATTCAGAATAGCACAGCACGTACAAACTAATTCTGCCTTTAAGCAATTCGTGCGTAATGCTGTCAAACTACATATAAATATATTTGGTATGAAATGTTTGTGAAATAAATTCGCAAAAGTAGTACCCTGTTCTTGTTGTGAAAAACACGTAAAATCATGTCCTTCCATGCAAAATTAGTCTGGCATCATTTTAGTTTAGCTGCGAAACAACATGAGCAGTGCTTTTTTCGCACGGAATTTTAACACTGTTGCATACTTTCAAGCAATAAAAGCGATAAATTTATAAAAAAAAACCGCGAGTTGGGTTACATTTAGTACATGTCAAATTTTTCACGCGAAATAATCAATGGTACTGAAAATTTTTCCCAACTTTGAACAGAGTACCAGGCTTTAGGTTGGTTGAAGAGATTTTGTTTATGTTTTGTTTTTAATTTCATGTATTATTTAATTATGCTTGCATATGTATGTAAGTTTGTGTGTGGCTGTGTTTTAATGAATTTTTTTATGACGTTTAGATACATTTTCTTTGAATCTTAAATTATTTACATTTTGATTCTAGAATACGGACAAGTGTGTCGTGCGTTTGGTATATCTAGTATATATAAACACACCACTAAAAACTTAAATATTTAAATACATTATGCACAGCAATGAGCTTTTTGATATGATAACTTAACGGATATTCCAAACATTAAATCAAACAGCTAATATATACATATAATGCTGTAACGGTCTTTTTCTCCAAGGTCGCTAGCTTTTGAGTGCATGCTATGACTGACATTTAATGATCAGCTGATCTATTTATATTCTTAATAATTGCATTATTCAACTAAAATATGTATGTTTGTATCTCAATTTTTGAATTTCGCGAATAAATAAAATTTCAATTATTTCATATTTACTCGCAGTAAATTGGGGCGTCAATCACGTAATGCTAGAAATGTTGCGCCATATAGAGCATCTCAAAGTGACGAACAGCGTGTAAATAATACTTTGGCTGCTCGAAATGGCATGGCACGTGATAGGGCTTTGCAAAATCCAGGGGACTAAATCCAGCATTCGATTGCGAGCGAGTTATTACTCGAATGTTCGAGTTTTTTAACTTTTGCGATTTTCGCATTCGGTTTCGAATAACACATATCGAAATTTCTAATGACAGCATTCGATAACGTGCATACATTCGAATGCAACCGTTCGTGTTTTTACTCGCAAGCAAAAAGGCATTCGAAATCATGTTTAACATAGAAAAAGCGAAGAAAAGGATAATGTATGTTCAATATTTGACTTATTTATTTAGAAATGAATGAATGCACAAATGTACGTATAAAAATACAAATTAAAAAATTTCTAGTTGACTTCAAATATAACAAAACACACTGACTTGGCAAATAATAAAATAAAATATAAAAAAATCACCCAACTCTGGGAGCATCTAAATAACTAATTAACTGCTTCTGGTCAACCAATAAAAGAATCGAAAATGTTGCTAGTGCTCTAATTTATTATTATTAAGTTATTAATTAAATTAAAATGAAAATAACATTTATGTATATTCATTTCTTTTTTCTGCATATACGTGTGTATGTACGTACATACATATATTTTTGCACACATACATATATACAAACATATGCTTTTGCTTACAATTTATTCAGTGTTGTGAAATAAATTTATATATAAATATATTTGCCTTTTTCCAATACTGAAACAAAAACTCGATTCGCTTAGTAGCGAGTGACATCATCCGAAAATTTCTTGCCATCGAAACTAATTTCTATTCGAATGCAATTCCGATCACGACTGCAGGAATTAGGCCCCAGCTCCACGTTCGTAAGTGGGACGTACTTTGGAGCGTGGTGTATTCAATTATGATGCAAACTTTGATTACTCTTCTCATTGCAAGGTTTCAATTGGACCAATGACTACTGTTTGCAGTCATTAAGTTTAACATGAGGTATCGGGATTGTGTTTTTCGAACGGACAAGTTAAATAACCAGAATTGAATCCACCACCGTAGCCCTTGCATAATTTGATAACTGGTGGCACAGCAATTTCAAAGCATTTTCTGGCAAACATACAAGCGTATAACTCCGCATTTCAAATGACTTCATTTGGAGCGACAAATATTATTCGGAAATTTTTTGCCAACGTTAAAGCCATTTTTGTTTATTTTGATGTTTATTTAGATAATCGGGAAAAGTACTATTGTGAAAATTTCAATCGTCAATAGATTCAAAGCCAATTTTACCATCGACTTGGTTCTTTTTTACCCTTTCCTGATCAAAGCTATCAATTTTTGCAAGTATACTTTGTGGGTAACTCAAATGTGGAAATTTATTGTCGTTGTGATATTTGATCAAATTTGCGGAGGGATATTATTGAGCGTTTGCAGAATATGTTGCATGCTGAAAATGAATTAGTACGACTTTTTCAAACAGCTCTCGATCAAATGCCATCTGATGAATATGCAATTGTGATTCGTGCTGATAAAACGCCTCCTGGGCAACATATCAGACGATTTAATGCGCCCACAATGGATGATGTTGCTGTTTTTATTTTCTTTTTTGCACTACGAAGTGAGCAGGAGTTCGCTAGTAAAAATATAATTTTTTTATACGTAAGCTTTTAAGCTTTATTTAAAAATTTAAATTTTTTGTGCACTTCAAAGCATTAAGATTCATAGATTTGCACCCGTCATGTTGCACCCGTCATAACTTAAAGAGCGAATTTCCTATTATTGGATTATATTTCTCTACGATGTTTGATTTGATAATTATCGTCTGATATCTCATCTTTCACAATAAAAAAGAATAATACAATAAAAGTTTAAAAATTAACAGAGTTTTGTGTTTTTTGTGGTATGATCTTATGAAAGTGGGCCAATTTGGTTGCACCCGTCATGCACTTTAAAGCTCTCCCGTGGGTATTTGAGCTTTTCATATAAATTCTTGTAAATAGATTACAATAGCATATAAAAAAGTTTACCCCTTCTAGAAATAACTTAATTGAAAATGTGCTCCTTTCTATTAATAAAAGGCGTTTAAAGCGTCTAAATATTGCAACCGTCAGAATAGAATCGCCCTTCTCGTTTTATTTATTATTTTTTTATTTTTTCTACTGTTTTGAGTTCTTGTGGAAGGTCAGGTAAATCTTGTTTCTTGATAAATATTTAAACAGTATTTTGTTTTAATTTCGGCCCCTGCATAGTTTTCCCAGCTTTAAAGCATAAAAGGCAAATTAATTTGCAAAAGTCTTCAAATCGTAATATGAGGCACTAAAATAGTGGACAGTAGATAACACGGCAGCTGGGTAAAGATAATCTTGTACAAAAATATCATTGAAATAGAATATCACGTAGATTTTTTTAGGGTTCGATACACCAAGGGTAAAAATAATAAAGGGTATGCCATCAATTAATGTAATTTTGATTATGTAAGTTTGACAAGTTGTTCTATCTTGGAAACCTTAAAAGTAAAATTCCTTAAATTTTCATAAACGCTAAATTAAAAATAAAAAAAATCTAAAATTAAAATATTGCCGAAACGAAAAATCGCCAAAATGAAAAAAGTGTTTAGATCAAAAACATCACCAAAAATAAAATAAGTCGCTAAAATACATAGAATTCATCAATAGTAAAAAGGTCGTCAAAAAATTAAAAAATCGCCAAAACCAAAAAAAAAAAATCGCCAAATTGAAAAAAACCACCAAAACTAAAAAATCGGCAAAACTAGGCACACATTGTAATAAACAAAAATAAAAAAATCGCAAGAATCAAAAAAAATTCGCCTAAACGAAAAAAAGTCTCCCAAACGAAAAAAGAATACTAAATCTAAAAAATCACTAAAAAACAGAACAACAAAATCGCCAAAAACCGAAAAAATTCGCTTGAACAACAAAAAGCTTCAATACTAAAAAATCGCGAAAACTGAAAAAATCGTCTAAACGAAACAATCGCCTAAGCGAAAAAAGAACGCTAAAAATAAAAAATCCCTAAAAGAAAAAATCGCCAAAAACCGAAAAAAATTGCTTAACTAAAAAAAGCCTTAATACTAAAAATATCATCAAAAACCGAAAAAAAATCGCCAAAAAGAATTAAAAGCCAGACCAAACCCTTCGTGTGCAAGTCAAAGTCGCTTTTTACTGCATATATGTATTTATAACTCAGCTCGATGAACACTAGTGTTGATATATTTATTCTGTTTAACTTTTTTTATAATTTTTTTTATATTTTTCCTTTAATTCTTATGAAATCCATTTATAACACTTCGCATACCACTCTCCTTTTAGGTAATACAATCAAATTGAGTATTAAAACTGTAGCAGAACTAATAAAACATATTGATTACAAAAAATTCGTGCAAAAATTCATTTATGTTTTAATTTTAACCATTTGTTTTTGTTTTCTTCTCTATGTTGCAATAAACAAAAAAAAAACTTTCACATTCATTTTTGAAGGTATGAATATGTATATGGTTTGAAAACATGTTTATATAACCAAAGTTTTTCCAATCCGACAGTTTTTGTTGTTAACTATTTGCAGTGTCTTAAAGGAAACAGAAACCATGTTTGGCACACTAGCAAAAAATTCTTGATAAGTACAAGTACAAGCATTTAAAAATAAGAGCAAAAAACTTAAAAACCAGCATACGTTTTAAAACTAACAAAAAAAAAAAAAAAAAATAAATAAATATCATTCGTTTAACAGTGCTTTTTTATATTGTTGTTGTACGTAGCTTGAAAAAATAGAATTTTATATAAAAACGTCAGGCATTTGCTGCAAATTAGAGATGAGATAGTGATTATGTTTTCAGGTGAGCTACTACACCCAAACGAATGAACTTATGTTGTTTAAAAAAGTAATTTATCTTTTATAAAAAACTTATAATTTACTTTAAATCATACAATTTATTAAACCAATTAAAAATGTTGTTATTACATATTAAATTTTGCAGAAATTGCAATATGTAAAATATTGTATGTAATTTCTAAGGGTGTTTCTTAAGCCTCATACAACTTACGAAATGCACTCACTTTTTAACATTTATGATCAGTATATTCGCTGACATCAAGTAGCCAAAGCAACTAAAATTTAACTTAATTTGTTTTTTGCGACAAAAAAAAAACTAAAACAGCAAATATAATTATAATTTAATTAATAAAAATCCGTGCATAATGAAATAAAATTACCAACTACTCAACAAAAGGCTTTGGGTACAAACTTGATAGCAAAAGTTTAAACAGTTATAATTAAACAAAAGACTTAAGGCACGAGCTGGCTGATGAAATTTTACTCGCAATAGATTAAAGACTTAAGACATAAACTCAAGAAACAAACACAATATGTAGTCAAATATGAAATATAAAAACAAAAGACTTAAGTTACGAACCTAAAATTTTGTGAAAACTAACAGCCTGTAGCACGATGTCAACAGAAATCATTCGATCGACAACTTGTTTTGCAAACACCAATAACATTAGACATCTTGGGACATGGCGACATCGTGGCACAGGCCGTAAGACGAATCACTCAGAGTCCACTTCTACTCAAGTTATTCTTTAAAAACTTAGCGCACACGCTGTGGGATCTTCTAGCAACACATTACATCTTTTGGAAAATTTAATATGACCATTAAAAGTTGGTTAGTCGAAAACAGCTTCTACAATGTTTCCCTGGTTTTAAATAGCAAACCAGAAAACACAGTATTGAATATATTTTGTACTGAAACAAGTTTTTAAAGCATTGGTTTTTTAAGCCCTACAGATCTTGCGAAAGGATTAAATGTCAATGCCAAAATGGTTTATGATCAGTATACTCTGGCAAATCATCCTAAACAAATTAACGCTTGAACAGCTTTTTATTTGAAAATCAGTCTTTTAATACTTGCAACTTCTGAACAGCGACTTTGTGATTTTTATACCTAGTAATATTTTTTCGAATATAATAATAGCATTCGAAAAGTTTATTGATTTCTCTAAATGATGCAACCTTACCATCACATCGAAGGAATGAGAGTGTGGAAGGATATCCAAAATTTATCGATTCGTCATCGATGGCTTTAAAACCCAGTTCATGCAGAAATTCATGGAACGAGACCGTCATATGCATTGTTCTTTCGCAATTGGCATTGAGAACAGCTGAAAACATATTCGATGTTTTATCATACAGATGAGTTCAGCTATGAAGCTAGTTTTTCTTTCTTTATTAATAAACAAAATTTAATCTATCCGTTTTATACGCTGGTGGAATCATTAGACAATATTTATTCAAAAATTTAACCGAAGCTTGAGTAATAGTCAGTCCATTCCTTTTCAAATCCAGTTCATGCAGAAATTCATGGCATGACATCATCATATGCATTGTTCTTTTGCAATTGGCCTCGAGACTAGCTGAAAATAAATCTAACGAGAAGCAGAACAGGTTATCAGGTTCCTTCTTGGCCTTAAAATTCTTTAGGCCAAAAATCCACATACATATTACCAAAAAGATAGGCAGAGGCACTTTTAATCTCTTGCAAAAAATAATAATAAAAACTGTATAAAAAATATTTAAACGGCTAAAAGAATCTAATATCGCAAAATGTTAGAAAAATTACTCTTGTTATTAAATTCAAAGACAAAATTTATTCGCTATTACTTTTCAATCACGTGAGGGATTGCCATCCCTACTCCGTCTAGCGTGAACAGCCTTGACGTGGCCACCACAAAAAAGTGCTTGAATATTAACCAATAGGATGAATGCCTGTGTATGCGAATGTTGTTGTTAGTGCTTGCAAATGCTTTTGTTTTTAGTAAATTGTTGCCACTTGTAGTATTCGATATCTATAACAAAACATTTATGTAAAATAATGGCCAAAAGGTTTTCCTTATTGTAGCTGAAATATGATCTGATTTTGTTTATTGTTCATGTGCTTTATTCGTTCATTTGCATGCTTTCAATTGTCCATTTGTATAATTGAAGTGATGGGCAACATTAAGTTAAAGAAATTGCTCAATTTTATTTTGATGTGATTTTTTCCGTCTTTTTTGAATATAAAGATTGAAAAATTTTTCATAACCTTTATTTCATCTTGACGTAAAATGGTAGGAAAAGATTTCTTAATGCTGAAACCAAATATTGTGTATTCAGCGCTACCCTTGGTTTAAATTTTTATTGCAAAATTTTTCTCTGCTCTTTTTTTTACATATTAGCATGTAATAAAGCACTTTGCTCTTTTAAATTCTCTGAACTAAGAATCAAACCAAAAACATAACGAAATTTTTGTCAAATTAAAATAAGTTTTTGAAACAAACTTAGCACAATACACAGAAATCCTTGCCTGCATAGAAAAAATCTATTAAAATATCTCGAGTCGTTACGAAAATAAGCAAAACCGCGACAATTTACTTTTCGATGACAAAAAGCTCTAATGAAACCATTGTCCCTGGAGACTATCAAAAATCCATCAATCATCATTTATGTTTTGACTTCATAGCGCTCGTATCAAAGCATGTCATCGGTGAATGCACATCAAAATCAATCTTTATCCAACTTTTTTTTTATTAATAAAACTAAAACTTTTATGACAATTATTTTTACATAAAACCTTTTAAATTACTTTCCCACGTGCTGAAGGTTTACCGCCTCGCAACACTTAAATGCAATCACACATTTAATATTAATAATGCAAAAGAATGATTTAATTTATGTTTAACGTACTAAATAAAATTATTTATCAGCATGAGTTCATGCTTAATTTGTAGATTTCTTTAAGTGAATTTTATAGAATTTTGTACACTAATTTTGTTTTGTTAGGTTTCACAATTTTTGCTGATTTAGTTTTTATCTAAAGCATTAAAATATCTGCAAACATTTGTGAGGGGCAGAACACCTGGCTGAAGGAAACAATTCTGTGATATTTTTTTTATTGTTTTCTTTAAATATATTTTACATATTTTTCATAAACATTTAAAACACCTCGATAGTGACAAGGTGAGGTGGTTCTTCTAGCTGCATATTTAGATTAAGTAATGAATAATACGCCAGTGACAAAATATTCGTAAGCCACAGGGAACTTATACAGTGAAACCTCTCATAACCGGACACTCACTGTCGCTGCATTTTTGTCTAGTTATTAGACGTGTCCTCTTATGAGAGTGGTACACATTTTTTTATATTAATTTTGGTTGTACAAAACTTGTCCCATTATTAGAGGTGTCTGGTTATGGGAAATATCCCTTAGGAGAGGTTTCACTGTAATTATATTTAAAATAAGACATTTTTAGATTTAGTTGAACTGTAGTGAATTTTAATCAGAAATAATTTCTTGTTCGGGCTTAAGTTCAGTAATTTCAATTTTTATTGAATGAATTATTTTTATTAATTAATATGAGTTTCTAAAGAAGAGAAGAAAAATTAAACTAGACTTTTTATAAGCTGGGGGAAATATCGATATTTTTCTGTGCAGCCATGCACTTCATCAGCACCCTAGTCCATCTACTTGGAGGGAGATTGTTATTAACATCAGCTATTTAATGTAAATTTTAATGAAACAGAATATGAGAAATGATTGTTGTGTATACAATTATTGATTTACCTTTGGTAAATACATTTATAAGCATCACTATTCATTTTCTGTTTTTTTTATAAATTATATTATATTTAAAATAAATTAACAAAATATTATTTCAGTTAGTTTAATTATTATTGTTCGAACTTTATTTATAATCAAAATAATATTTCATAAGCTAAATATTAATAGTTGCATTGTGACGGGTGTGACCATGATACCTATATTTTTTCTTATAATACAAAAATAGAAATTTACAATTTTAAAAAAGAATGTGGTTTCTTAGTAACACTTAGAGATATGTTGAAACTTAAAGAACATGATTTCTGCTCAGTATGTATATTAGAAGGCTGGGACGGGTGTGAGCTTACAAATCTCAGCTTATGCAGAATTTTTACTTTTAGAATATATATTGTATTCCGTTGAATGCACAAAATGCTTTAATTGCTTTAACCTTTTGGATTATATTAAATATTTTTCGAAGCATCAAAAAAAATTAACTTATACTTCGAGTGTTATTAAATAAAAATTTTTCTGGAATTTGAATTTTAACGTACACTTTAAACAAAAATTATTCTTCTAGAATACGGCTATTACTATCAAAAAAAAAGTGCGAAGGCTTTAGAAAATCACAAGTTTTAAAACTGGCAAGAACTGATTCGTATTCAAACTGTTTGAAAAGTGATAGAGCTTGGGAAGTGATAGAGCACTACCTTATCTATATATCGACATAATTTTTTTTATCGCTCATTTACTACAAAAGTTTAGCTTAACAGCTTATAACACGATGTCGAGATAAAACGTTTGACCGATCACTTATTGAAAACAAAAAAAAATTATTTTTTATTTTTTTATTGTTGTGAAGGAGATCGTGGTCCAGGCCTTAAATTCTTACCCACTTATGCAAAAAAATATTTTAAATACTTTAGCTTTAAAGTTCATAGTAGTTGATAAACACTTTAAGGCTAACATAGCTTTATCAAAAAATCATATGCAAAAGACAACTTTAAATATTTTGTGATTTAATAATAAATTCTGGTAACACCACCGTGTTCAACAACCACTTCACAGCTTATGATGTACAAACATGAATACAATTTCATTCGGGTATTCAAATATTTTTTTCATTTTATTAAATAAATTTTTATTATCTTGAAGTAAAGCAACCTAATTTAAAAAACATGAGCTTCTGACTTAATAGGAAAACAGATAAACACAACCATGAAGTAAAAGTAAAAAAATGTGAAAAATTATCACAATTTGTTTTATTCGAATGAAACGAGTATTTGAATATCCAGCTTTTTTCGATTTGTTTTGATTGTATGTACATCACTAAAACATTTTTGTATAATTGTATTTATTTTAATATTTTTTTTATGGATTTTGCTATGTATTTCGAAGCAGTTGGATAATTTGGTGATGTTTCCCATTAAGATAAGAGCAGGCACTTCTAGCTTCATTTTCAGATATAACATGAATCAGTATGTGCTATATTAGTAAAAATATTTGAGGTACAAAATACACATTTTGGAAATATCAACTTAAAGTAGTCTTAACAAACGTGGGTGCCTACTTTAGAATTTTTATACAATAATTTTTTTAGAATACAACTTTACTTAACATTGCTTGGCAAAGCTTTATTAAGTTTTTTTGCATAAGACCCTTAAATATTAATAGAAACATGTTAACATGTTAACAGAGCTCTGTTAAAGCTTACGATTTATTTCAAGTTTTATAAATTTTGAAATTTTATTTCACACAAATCTTATTAAAAGATTTAATAAATTTCTTGAGTGTTAAATTAAACGAAGTATTAAAGTTGTTATTGTAGACCATTAACCGCAACAATAACTAAAACAAAATATATTTTTTGTATTTAGTTGGAACATAAGGAAACTTTTGGTAAGTCCACTTTGTTTTACATAACGTTAGTGACAGCCAAAAAAAAATAGTTTATTTAATGAAAATCCTACAAAGACCTAAACTAGAAATAATTCAAGGCTTATGCTTAAAATCATTTCTTGTGTTATATACTTTTATAACAGAGCAAAGAAAATAGCTTTTCATTATGCCCAAGCCGGTACCGAATACTGATGTGACTGAAACTTAATAAATCATTTACTAGAAATTTTGCTTTCTATACAATTATCACGATATGTGTAGGGCAGCTCAGATATTTTCATTTAAGATAAACAGCTTTGAGGGCTCTTACAATTTATTTTTTGTTTCTTTGCAAATTAAGCAGCAAGAACTGTTTTCGTCAAGATCTCATTGGCTGTTGTGTGGTAGCAAAAAGTTCTTTTGTAAAGGCTTGTACATTGTGCTTATTAGACCCCTACAAAAGATCACTTACAAGAACTTTTAAGACATAAGGGATTTTGCAATTGCTTTACTACAGAGAAATCTTCTAAAATACATGCTTAACAACACTGTTGGCAAGAAATTTGTTTCAGTTATTGCAGGTATAGGAGTAAAGAAGAAAGTACTTCGTGACAGAAAACTTTGTGATGCTTGATTCTTCATACGCATGGGCGCGTATACAAATGTCATGCATGTACATACGCACACACGTTGTATTTATGATCTTTTATTTTTCTGCGTACATACAAATGAACACATGCATTGACATTAATTGTCTTCGCAACTTCATTAAAAACACTCATATACACGTTCATCAATACATCCATCGTGCTTCGCTTATTAAACTACAACATTTATTATTGTTTTAGTTTAACACGTGCCACGCGAATAAATTTAAAAAACAAGACGTATTTGCATCTCAAAACTGTTTACGCAGGCCTCTTAGTGCATATGGCTTGGACGTTGGTGGTGTAGGGTATACAAAAATTCAACTTAACCAATTTTAAAACAATATTTTCCTTGCTTCTAAAATATGTTATTTGCTGTAATCGTTTAAAGTTATTTAATTAATATGGCTTTTGTCACTTAAGTCCGTTTATTATGCATGTTTGCTTAACTTAAAATTGAGCTTAAGTTAATATATCCATAGACTGCATTTTATGGTGCTATTTTTATGCTCAAAAATAGTTGTGTTACAAAAAAGAATTAATAATTAATTTTTAAAACAAATAAATAATATATAAAAGTATGTGTATGTTTATAGATTCCGTAGCAGATAATTCTTATTTAAAGGTTCATTTTGGCCGTGTCAAGTAGACAATGAAAATTGAAATCGTGCATAAGATTTAAGCGCAAATGTTATTAATGAAAAGGAAAACAGTGAAAAAACTATTAATGCTTATGCCAGTTGTTAAATCTTTTTTATTTATTCTTTCATTGGCCAAAATGGTCAGGCAAAGTGCATATTGATTTTATAAAGTGACCACAGTTGACGTTTTAGTTTGGCGGTCTATTGTGCATACGATAAAGAACTGATCTTTGATCTCAAATTTAAGCACGTTTCTATTTCTGTGGTATTCTGTTTTTGTTCTTTTCTATTGAAAATAATTTTTGTAGTAATATTTGATATCTTTGAAAGGTATGGGGTGATCACACATTAAGAATGTAAATGGTTTTTGTCATCATATAAATTTTAGAAAGTTAAAATAAAATAATACGCAACAAAATTTTACACAAAAAAATTTTATAAAATAAACCCTTAAAAGGTGTTACAGTCCGTAAGTGCTTATTTACATGTAATAAAATTCGTATTTAGTTGATATCTATTTTATGTAAAGTTAATTAAAGTTATCTAATCATATGTTCATAATTCAATGAATTAACTCAGCTATAAAAAATCCCATTTCCTGTTAAAATTTCAATTTATTTACCAAACAAATCACGTTTGAAGTTAACTGAAACAGCAGGCCATATGGTCCCTCATTATGTCTCTAATTAAATATTAAAATTTATTAAAGACTGTGCTAAGCATATTTTTCTTTACTGTACAATAATGAACTAAGGCTAAAATAAAAGATCTAAAAGCTAAATTACATTTCTTTGTGCACAGATAGTACATAAATCCTTAGTAAAAATAATTAAAATTTATGGACCGCAAAAGATGCAGGCTCACCAGCAGAAAAGAAGAAAAAACATCTCTATAAATAAAACATATAAAAAATAAATTAAAACAACGAAACAAAAATATCAACAGACAATTTTTATTTTTGTAAAAAAAAATTTTTTCTAACAACAAAACATACCAATAACACTAAAAATAATAAATTAAATAATAAAATTGATTATTCGGCTAGGAAAATTATATAACAAGCAGTTGCTTTAAAAACACCGGCTTAGAAGCTTTTAAATGACCAAAAGACCAACTAAAATAGTTTTTAAACAGACAAGAGACAAACAACAAGAAGCAGCAAAAACAAACAAATAAATAAATAAAAAAAATGCAGTAAACATGTCCTACTCTACTAAACCAAAAAGACAAAAAAAAAAAGAATAACTCTTGTACCAAAAACTGAAAACTGTAACAAATCTTAAAAGCACAGCATTAGTAAATATTTCATAGTTGGCAAAAAGAAAAAAGAAAATAAAAAACCAAGAGAAGACTAGCAGCAGAAGAAGAAGAAGTTGGTGTGCACAGCTGAATGCGCTAAAACACACTAAAGATATGAATTAAAACCATCATTGGATTGCTAAGAGTTTTAACGAGCACCTTTTCCACCAGGCAGCCATCTGTCCCAACGTTAATGTATGAAAATGTTTAACATAATGCAGAGCTTTAAAACACACAATTCTCTGGGGATTCTCGTGAAAGGTAAACTTACTCTTAACTTTAATTAAAGTGAATATTAAATTTCTTACAATATTACAACTGATTAAGTAAATAAATTATATAAAATATAATAAAAAAAATAATATAAAACAAAATCAAATAAAATCAAATAAAATAAAATAAAATCGAATAAAAAAATTATAAAATAAAATAAAATAAAATAAAATAAAATAAAATAAAATAAAATAATATAAAATAAAATAAAATAAAATAAAATAAAATAAAATAAAATAAAATAAAATTAAATTAAATTAAATTAAATTAAATTAAATTAAATTAAATAAAATAAAATAAAATAAAATAAAATAAAATAAAATAAAATAAAATAAAATAAAATAAAATAAAATAAAATAAAATAAAATAGAATAAAATAAAATAATATAAAACAAAATAAAATACAATAAAATAAAATAAAGTTAAAAAAAATAAAATTAAAATAAAATAAAATAAAATAATATAAAATAAAATAAAATAAAATATAATAAAATAAAATAAAATAAAATAATATAAAATAAAATAAAATAATATAAAATAAAATAAATTTAAATTAAATTAAATAAAATGAAATAAAATAAAATAAAATAAAATAAAATAAAATAATATAAAATAAAATAAAATAAAATAGAACAAAATAAAATAAAATAAAATAAAATAAAATAAAATAAAATAAAATAAAATAAAATAAAATAAAATAAAATAAAATAAAATAAAATAAAATAAAATAAAATAAAATAAAATAAAATAAAATAAAATAAAATAAAATAAAATAAAATAATATAAAATAAAATAAAATAAAATAATATAAAATAAAATAAATTTAAATTAAATTAAATAAAATGAAATAAAATAAAATACAATAAAATAAAATAAAGTTAAAAAAATAAAATTAAAATAAAATAAAATAAAATAATATAAAATAAAATAAAATAAAATAAAATAAAATAAAATAAAATAAAATAAAATAATATAAAATAAAATAAAATAAAATAATATAAAATAAAATAAATTTAAATTAAATTAAATAAAATGAAATAAAATAAAATAAAATAAAATAATATAAAATAAAATAAAATAAAATAGAACAAAATAAAATAAAATAAAATAAAATAAAATAAAATAATATAAAATAAAATAAAATAAAATAAAATAAAATAATATAAAATAAAATAAATTTAAATTAAATTAAATAAAATGAAATAAAATAAAATAAAATAAAATAAAATAAAATAAAATAAAATAAAATTAAATAAAATAAAATAAAATAAAATAAAATAAAATAAAATAAAATAAAATAAAATAAAATAAAATACAATAAAATAAAATAAAGTTAAAAAAAATTAAAATAAAATAAAATAAAATTAAATTAAATAAAGGCATATATGATACCTATTAAAATTAATCGAAATAAAGCAAATTTTAATCAGGAAAAATTTCGTAATCGGGCTTAAGTTCAGTACACAGAGAAAAAAGTTCGTTGAGACAACCGAATTTGTTGCCAATTGAATTCTGGCGGTTGCACCAACTATCATAGAATTCTGGTATAACGACTGCAATTTACAACAACAACCCGAATAAGCACTCAAAAAAATTAAAATTCAAGCACTTGAAATTGAACTGGAAAAAAAGTTGAATTCAAGCATTTTTGCAAGTAATTTTCAAGTTTGAAAATATTTTTAAATAAAAAATCAAACAACATACATATATGCTCAAACCTTGTCAAATACATAATTTATTTATTATTAAAACTGAAATTGTGGTGTATACATCAAAAACAAATAAATAAAAGTGAATTTGGAAAATAAAGGTGAGTAAAACGTAAAAACAATAGCGAAGGCAGATGTGCAGAAAATAATTGTTAGAAAACAAAAGAATTGCTTTTTGCTTTCCATTTTAAAGGCCTTGTTCTTGCAGCTTGAAATACACTTGAATTCAATTGTTATATAAGGTTGAATTACAGTATAATTCAAGGCTTGAATTAAACTGTACTACAACTGAATTGTTTGCATTGAGTTCAAGTTCCCTTTTCACTGGAGAATGCTATTGAATTAAAGTGTGAAGCTAGCATAATTCAACCCTTGACAATTGATTGTGTGGCTTGAATAACACTTGTTTTACACTGGATTTCAAGCAATCGAATTAATATAATTCGTTAACTTCATGCCAGTTTTTCGTTATACATAATGCTGATAGTCTTAAGACAAAATTTTGTTATTTACTTATTTAAAAAAAATATTTAACAATAATAGACAATTGTTAATACGAACCGATTAATCGTTTGGGAATATCAATCAAACCTTAATGTTTAATTTTAATTTGCTGCTATAAACTGTGATGATTACAGTAACCTCTAGTTAGTTGCAATAACTGGTAGAAAGTGTTTATTTTAACGTAAGTGTAGACGGACAATTTTTTTAGTTGCCAATACCGAAAATTGGTACTAAAATCCAACTCCTAATAATTTATTCGGTTGTGCTAATCAATCAGTTAATTAGTCATGACAAAAGCATACGGTCGGTTGATGCAATCAATTTAAGTATTTTCACAATCATATCTTTGTTACAATTATGCCCTTATGGCAATGAACATGGATTGCTTTTTGAATTAACAAATTAATGCAAATGATATTTTGTTGGACTAACCGTTTTCCAACCAATCTTTTTTGTGGGTGTAATTTAAATTCTTATTGAATGAAATATTTTTAACCCCCGACTAAAAAAGGGGTGTTTTAAGTTTGTAGTGTGTATCTGTGTGGCTGTGTATACGTACAGGCCAAACGGCTGGACCGATTTTCATTTAGTTTTTTCTGCTTGAAAGATCACTTGATCGAGAGGGTTCTTAGCTATGCTTGAAGAAAATCGGTCTAGCCGTTTAGAAGATATAACATCTTTTCTGAAAAAAGTCGGGGGTTTTTAAAATTTTTAATTTTTGTTATTATCAATTAATATGGTTTTCTAAAGGAGAGAAGAAAAGTTTAACTACTCTTTAGTGTGGGGAAATGGGAATTTTTCTGCGCAGCCACACATTTCATCAGCACCCACGTTTTTATACTTGTTTACAGATTGTTAATAACATCAGCTATTAATTTAAAAAATTTACTATTCGACATACTGTTAGAAATTTATTTTAATTTGAAATTTATTTGATGGTAGTGGTTCAGTGTTGTCTATATCCATTTCATTGTTGCTGTAACAAATCAGCAGTAGACCTCAAAATGTGTGGTTGAAGTCTACTGATGATTTGTTACACTAACAATGAAATGCATATAGACAACGCTGAACCACCAGCAAATACATTTCAAAACAGCTATTAATATAAAAATTGAAAATATTGTACTTTAGCCCGATTATGAAATTATTCCTGATTAAAATAAGGGCTTAATTATTATTATGGCAAATGCGAAGAGCATATATTGATAATGAGTTAAAATAATAAGCTTATAAAAAAAAGTCTAAAACTTTGACTCTTTGCAAGCTCTGCCTGTTTTCCTATCCAAGTATTGGCATTTAGTCGCCAATTTTTGTTTTAATGATCTCGTTTGTAAATCACAAAAGCAATAAAAAGACTGCAAATTTTTCTATTTTTATATTTGATAAGCAAACTTTAAGGCGGGGGCGGGGGCGGTGGCAAAACATTAAGCACTACTTCAAATTAATTCCCATGTTCTGCATAAATTTCAATTGTAAAAGCAGTTGGAGTAGAAATTACTTTTAAATCAATTTTCTTAATATTCGAGTTGGTTACCAAACCAAGACTTAATGAAATCGATTGCAAAGAAAAAAAAATTGAACAAAACAAATTGCCCACCAAATATAAGAAGAGCTAAAGGTATAAAATTTCAAAAATTATTTATATCTATTTTCTTTGATAGAAAAGAAGTATGAAAATCTGTTTGACTAAAATTTAAAATTTTTGATTGAAAGCAAAAAAAAAAAAAAACAAACAGTAATTGCAGTAGTGGCCAAAACAGTAGTCACCTCTAAGTGTGATTGTGAGTTAACCTCACGACTGTTGAAAATCTCAAAAACTAAAAAAATAAATCTCCCAACTACAGCAGTTGGGAAGTTGAAGAGCCAAAAAAAGAAATCAAAAAAAATAAAAAAAAGCTTGTAGTGTTTTGCTGTGCGATTATATACACTTTTAATTTTTTTCACTACGGTGGTCTCTTATTATTCGTATTTAAGTGCTAAACAATGTTTTATCAACGTTTTGTATTTGAATCACTTGAACTGGCAGGAGGTTAAATGCAACGAAATAAGTTGTTATTATTATTAGTCGGGTCTCTTGCGAAAGTGTGAAATTGCAAATTGTTTGTGTGTTGAAAGATGTAAATTCAAGGGAATTAATTGCAAGAGATTAAAAATCTAATCAAATTAATAATGAAAGAGCTGATAATGATTATACGGGGTATTTTTTTTTTTTTTTACCAGATTCACAATTTTGAGTTTGTAGCACTGTTTATTTGACTGCTGATTTAACAGCTGATAGCTTGAGATTTGATCAGGGGTAGACTTACAAGACAGCCACGCTTGAAAATTTTTTTTTTTTTTTTTTTTTTTTAATGCATGTTTTTTTTATTTATTGTATCTTCAAATATGAACTAACAATAAGTATTCAAATCTTAAGTCTATAAAAAAATTATTAGGCCCGACCAATGTCGGACATAAGCTTAGTGATAGTTGTTAATAATACATAAGTAGTGAGAAGCAACAAAAAGAAAAAAGTGTTTTCAAGCAGCTTCATCATCTATAGTGTTGAATATTAGAGCCCGTGTATCTCTCTTTTTTAAGCGGATGTGTCCAGTAAAGTTCAAAATATTACGAGCAAGCGGATTAGGATGTGACTCGAGTTTTGTTAGATATTTGCCTGCGTATTTTACAATTTCTTCAGTCACTAGTGGCATATTCAAATCGCGATGTATATTTGAATTTTTGATGTACCATGGAGCCGATGTTATCATGCGTAAAATTTTATTTTGCCTTCGTTGAATTTTCTCTACATTTGAAGCTGAAGCAGTGCCCCATAGTTGAATTCCGTAACACCATATTGGCTTTAAAAGCGACTTGTATATTAAAAGTTTGCAGTCTAGGCTAAGTGTTGAATTTCTATCAATCAGCCAATGTACCTGAGTTAATTTAAGTTTCATTTGAGTTAACTTAGAGTCAATGTGATGTTTCCATGTAAGTCGTCGATCAAGGTGTAAACCAAGATATTTCACATGTGAATGTTGAGGAACAACTTGATTGTTAATCCGAATGGGGGAGCAAGTATCTCTTCTTAGGGTGAACGTTATATGGACACACTTTTGTTCATTGACTTTAATTCTCCATAAGTTTAACCAAAGCTCCATCTGGCTAATGTGTTCCTGGAGTTTGCGGGATGCCTCATCAGGGTTTTCGTGCATACTAAGGCAGGCTGTATCGTCGGCAAATGTGGAAGTATGGATACTACTGCTCACAGGCATATCGCAAGTATAAATCAAGTATAAAACTGGTCCCAGTATGCTCCCCTGTGGCACACCGGATGAAATAGTTTCAGGCCTACTCGTAAAGTCTCCTTCCACAACAGTGAACTTACGGGAAATAATGTAACTTTCCAAAATATTTAAAATGTTTATTGGTAAGTAAGTCTTCAATTTTAAAATTAGGCCTTCATGCCACACTTTATCAAATGCCTGGGAAACGTCAATAAAGAGCGCAGAACAATACTTTTTTTCCTCAAAAGTTCTTCTTATAAATTGAACCAGTCTGTGAGTTTGTTCAATGGTGCTATGCTGACTTCTAAAACCAAATTGATGGTCTGGTATGCACCCACTACTAATTAGAATTGGGGACAATTTTGTTTTGAGCAGCTTTTCGAAAAGCTTTGAAATTGTTGATAGTAGACTTATTGGTCTATATGACTCAGCCTTGGTTAGATCTTTGCCCGGCTTTGGAATCATTTTAACCTTTGCAAGCTTCCAGCTGTGTGGATAATACTCCAGTCGTAAAATGGCATTAAATATGAATAATAGGATTCTCATTGCAATACGAGGCAAGTTCATAAGCATCTGGTTACTAATTCCATCAATACCCGGAGCTTTCTTCGGGTTGAGTTCGGCAATTAATTTTTGTAAATCACGCGTCTTAAACTTTATGTGTTGAGGGGGTAGAGCGACTACATTCGGCAAATCAGCAGCACCAGTATATATGTTTGGCGTAAAAACGGATTTTAAGTGCTCAGCAAATATTTTACCTTTTTCAGTATCGCTTCTTGCCCAACTTCCGGTAGATGTGCATAGAGGTGGCTTATACTCAATGGGTGTTTTAAGCTTTCTAGCAGCGCGCCACAAAGAGTAATTAGACGCTGGTGTGACATCAAGACCTTCCAGATAATTTTTAAGAGATGCAGTTTTTTCAGACGCAAGCAACTCTTGGAGTCGTTTAGTGCACTCTTTAAATCTGATTTTATTTGGTGGTGATCTGTGCTGTTGCCATTCCCTTCTAGCTCTTCTTTTTTCACGTACGAGACGTTCAATGTCTGTAGAATAAATTTTATTAAACCCAGTCTGCGGATGGGAGATAGTGGCATGTTCAGCAGCCTGTTTAATATTCTCGCTGAGATTGGCAATGTTAGATTCAATATCATCGGATGTTCTAAGCGTAATGTTTTCCGTACAATGACTACTGAGATATTTTTTGAACCCCAGCCAATTAACACGATTGATCATCTTCACATATGGGTCAGGTAAGTTACTTCTTAATGGACTACAAATTGTAATGATCGTCGGAGAGTGATCGGACGAAAGATCAAGAGAAGCTTGAACTTGAATTAAATCCCTAGAGATATTTTTTATGACGCCAAAATCTATAACATCCGGAATTTTGTGTATGTCAGTAGGCCAATAAGTGGGCTCCCCACTCGAAATGACATCCAAGCCCATTTTTGAAATAGTGTTGAACAATGCTCGACCTCTGGGGGTAATAAGACGCGAACCCCAGAACGTATGCTTAGCATTATAGTCGCCAGCTGCTACAAAACAAGGTCCAAGAGATTTGTAGAAATCCTCATATTGATTCTCAGTGATTGAAAATCTGGGAGGGGAGTAAATTGATGATATAACAAAATTTGTACAAAAACTTTCAATGCCAATATTTGTTGCTTGTAGGTGTTCTTCACAAATGTTATCAAGAACATAGTGCTTGAGTCTTGACTTTATTAGAATTGCTGATCCACCGCAAGCCCTTCCTCTAGGGTCCTTTGTATCATATATAGTGTAGCCATAAATTTTAAAAAGACTTCTCGAAGTCAAATGAGTCTCAGATACTAACATTACATCAATGTTTTTTTCCGTGAGGAAGTGCTCAAGTTCATTTTTATGTTGGCGAATGCCGTTTGCGTTCCAGAAACATATTGTTAACGTGTTCATGGCTTATTAATTAATGCTTGAAGCAGAGTATTCTGCATTCGCAGCATTTCTTGCATCATGCTAGTCATATTTGTTGTAAAATTGTTTATAGTTTGCACCAGATTTTCAATAGTAGCTTCAAGGCGATTAAAATTAAAGCTTGCGTCAGTATTTTTTGAATTATTTGGCGGGGAAACATTTTGTGTGGGAATTGAATTTGTCTTAGCAGCATCTGCATACGATACACGGGAAGTAACTGGTTGGCTCATTTGCGCAAAAGTGGCAGAGTAAGCGTTTGCTGATTGAGCTGGAGCTAATTTAGGTTTTTGCACCATAGTCTTCTTTACGAAAGAGTACACAGGACAACCTCTGTAGTTAGCGGTGTGATTACCTCCACAATTACTGCATTTTTTATCACTTTGATCTTTTGGCTTATTGCAACTAGCAGTGCCGTGTAATTCGCCGCACACAACACAAACAGCTGGTAAATTGCAGTATGTTTTTGTATGGCCATATTCTTGGCAATTATGGCACTGTACAGGACCTGAACGCTTATGTGGCTCTTCAACTGTGATTTTTCGGTACAAGAGGTATTTCAAATTATAAATTGGATGCGTCTCATTTTTTTTCAATTTTATATCATTAGGCTCAAGTTCAACACGAAATAGGGGTTGGGGAATCTTCTCTCTGTTTATTATATTGGATACATTTTTTACCTTAAACCCCTGGAGGACGAGTGCATCTTTTATTTCTTCGGGAACAACATAAGAATCTATGCCCTTCAATACGATCTGCATGCCTTTAGCGCTCTTAAGCTGGTATGTGTAAAAGCTTGTTTTATTTGTTTCAAATTCAGCAACCATTTTGCGGAAATCTTTTTCGTCATAAATTTGGACTTTAGTTTCATCTATGTTTCCACGTTTTATTGGAACAATGTGAAATTTATTCTCACCAATGACCGAAATTAATTTTTTAATAAGGGCATTTGAATTTTTTTGTCTCAAATAGATTGGTGGCGGCTTGGATATTTTATTCGAGGATACCTCGGGTTTGTCGTTGTCATCTTGCAAAATTTCGAAGCGGTTTTGGCGATTAGTTGAGGCTGCGCTGTTATCCCTAGACATTTTTGGAGCAGATGAAATTTTTGAAGAATTCGGGCTTCGCCCACGCCTTACCACGGTTATATATCTGTCCATTCCGACTTGTACCTTGAGTTTCGAGCCGCTGTTATCTGTAGTGATAACTTTGTTAAGTGATGAACACGAGCCTGAAGGGGATGATATTACTGGCTTATATGAAGAAGTACTAGGCAACTGTAATGTTAATGCATCATTACTATTTGGCATTGGACAAAGCGAAGTTGATCGCTGACGAAAAATTGGCTTTGACGTTAAAAAAAGACTTTCATCAGATTTATTATTTATATTTTTTTCATTAAGAGTTTCAGAACTCACAGTAAAATAAGCATTTCTGCCGTTAGAACTCACTTCAATTTTTTTTGTATTTGAGGCACTCATACAAAGAATTCCTCAAGGGATATTCGTTTGTGTTTTTTTTATGTTTGCGGTCTTTTTTTGTTTTTGTTATTTATGATTGTTTATTTGTTTAGAGGTACACATATATAGTATTCCTCAATATCAATTTGTTTAATTTTTTTTTTTGCTTGCGGTTTTTTTTGTTTTTGTTATTTTTACTATGTAAAAATATCAGCAAAGCATAAAGCTTATTTATTAAAGACAGTATGTACCTATTACGAATAATATGTACTACGAATATTTTTTGTTTGTTTAATTTTTTTGTAAGTAAGAAAAATTCCGCTAATCGACTGTTCGCTATGAAGGTACCACGAGAACAAGGACGCTTGAAAATGGTTGAAATTTCCTTAAAAAATAATAGTTCTGTTTGTCAACTTTGTCGTATATTTGCTCTATTTTATGGCAATCATTATCGTACATCAGAGCGGCTTATTCGATTAGCTATGGAATTTTTTTGTCCATCGTATACTCTTAATGATCCATACGCTTTATGTAAGATTTATCGATATAATTCTTGGCTTACGAGCTTTTTAAATTCAATTTGTGTAAGAACTAGAGCCAAACGACAATCGAACGAGCCCGACAATTCAGCAAATGGGCTGAAGCACAAACTGGTATTAATTTTAATTTTCATGTACACAAAATCTTATATACCGATGAAACAAATTTTTAATTGAATGGGTTTGTTAGTAAGAAAACTTGTTGCATTTGGAGTGAATATAATACACAAGGTTTTGTCCAAAAACAATTATACCTTGATGCGCGATGTTGGGCAGAATGTTACTTTGGAGAATATAAAGAAAACTTTACAAGTTTTTTGCTACTTCAGTTAGCTGACTTTGATCTTGCTGATTATCTTCTTTGATGTTATGCAATTGCTACCATCTACTCAGATGAGCCAGACACAATTGAATTCATTGACCTTTATTACGATCGATATAACAAATATAACAAAAACTTATTGAGTTGGTTGTTTAGCTTATATTGACATTTTGTATGCTGAGATGCTACATGATATAGAATTAAATAGTAAGTAAAACACAGCTTTGCATTAGCGTAATTAATTCAGAACTATATTATCGTCACTGCGAACGATAAAATATATCGATAGTGGAAAGCAATATTTGAGAGATACGGCCGCAAGTGCTGCGAAAAGTGTGAGAAAATTGAAGCCATCCGTGGTGGCCACATAATCCAAATTATATTTAATTTTTTAATTTTTAAAATTGTCTATCCTTTCAAACCAGTTTAATTACTAGTCGAGCATATTCATATTCCAAATGACACTTAAAAATGATAATTTTACATTAAAAAGGTAATAAAGTTGCAGGGTAGCACAGTACATTATGTATCTTAAGATAAGAATGATACTGAAACGAGGATATGAATCGTAGTCCCGATAAATTTTTTTTTTTTTGGCTTTACTTTAGTTTAAATTTCTGGCTCCCTGGGTCAGTAGGCTAGTCACTAGTCTAGTAATTCGAGTAGAAGCAGGTCCGATTTCTGCCACAGATTCTGGTTGTTTCTGCGGACAAACGAGCAGCAAAGCAGCTTCACAGTTGATGTGCTTGACTGAGTTGAGTTCAGTCATGTTAACATTCAGTTGTGTTTATAGTAGAAGAACTACAAAATTGTTAAATTTTTTCCATAAAATATCTGCTTTAGATCCATTTTACAATAGCTAAGCAGTTCATCAGATATTGGCTTGAGTCGTTTTGAAGTTGGCAAAATTTTTAAAGTTTTTGTAAAAAAAAAAATCCTAAAATATTATTTGAAAAAAAAAATTGCAGGCGCATCCCTAAAACTTCCTGCTAAGTTTTATTGGATAAAAATTACTACATTTTCGATAACTCCAGCTTTTTGAGCTGGAGATGGAGAAAATCTATTTTACTAAAATTTTTCGAGTGATTAAAAAATGTTTTGGATTTTTTTTTTTAACGAAAACTATCGCCGATTTAGATCAAATTTGCAATATTAGAAGCATTTTATCAAACATTACTGAATGTATAATTTAAGTGGAAAATAAATTTAGTAAAGTGTGATTTTGACTCGCACACGAATTCTTAAGTACAGCGTTTGTTTCGTTTTAGCGATTTCCCGGTTTTTGGCAATTTTTTAAGTTTTTGGCGACTTTTTTTAGTACTCTTATTTTATTATTATTACTATTATTTTTAGTATTTCAATTTAAGCTTTATTTCATTTAGTCGATTTTTGCCGATTTTTTATGTGTTTTACGATACAAATTTTTAGATTTAGCGATTTTTTATTTTTGGCGTTTTTTTTTGTCTTGGCGATTTTTTTCGGTTTTTGGAAATTTTTTTATTTTATGGTGACTTTTTTACTTTTGGTGTTTTTTATTGCATTTTAGCGATTTATTTTATTTTTGGTGATATTTCTCTTTTCAGCGCTTTTTTTTTTTGCATTTTGGAGATTTTTCGTATTGGCATCAGTGGACGGAAGCCTAAAAAGATAATCAAAGAGATTTTGCTAAGGCTGGGGTCACACGATTGGCACAATGTATCAATTTTCGTCGGCTCAATGAAATAAATTCATAAGTAACAAAGTAAATTTGCACTATTTCTCAACTAATTGAAATATAATTAAATAACTGCACCATACTGGGTTAGTAATAAAGCCATATGTCTTATTCAAGAATTAATTAAGTAATAATGTTATTTTGGCTTATTACTTATGACTCTATCGCAGTGAGCCGACGAATTTTGGTACATTGTGCCAATCGTGTGACCCCAGTTTAAAGGCCCAACTATAATACGATTAAGCTAGCTTAAGCAACTGTGCGGTTACATATAAAACGCATGTGGCAAACTATAATGTACTTAACAAACTTTTCGTCAAGTTTCGTCAAATGTCATTTGCTTAAGTAAAGTGCCAAACTGAACGAACATTCCGTAAGGAAACAACTGTGTGTGCATCTTTTAAACTCAAACAAGCAGCAGCAGAAAATATTCATTGATTTTAAATATTTTTTTATTGTTTCTTGTTTTAAACTCGGAAAATAAAGCAAAACTTTTATTTTCATTGTTTGTTTTACAATACACATATACACACATACACATGTATTTACTTATGTATATTCACTGTTGTACTTTTTAGTAGGCAAAACAAATAAAACAAGTAATAAGGTGATGGATATATTTATATGTGAATTTTTAATAGATTAGGACATTCTTTCAAGTTAGTTTGATGGAATTGCGTTCATTTGGGAGTTATGAGAAGAAACAAAATTACTACAAAATTATTGAGAATACCTAGATGTGCAGCTGTGGCTAAAGAATACTTAAGTTCATGTAAGTGCATTATGGCCACATAAAAGTCACATCTGAATTGTTTAAGCATTTGACAGACTTATCGTTCAATTCTGACATTAGCTTAAGCCAGCTTATTCATATTATAGTTGGGCCTTAAGTCGTTAATATACTTTGTGCTGTAGGATAATATGGTTTAGCACAAGATTATACATAGATGCTTGAGGATAAAGCGGTTCCAATGCAAAGGCTGTATAAATAAATATAAATAAATAAAATCCGCAATAGTCTTAAACCATTGTTATAATCCATTTTTAAAATAATGAACTCTTATCCAAAATAGATTATTATTAAAAGAATTCGGGTCTTATGCAAAAAAACTTAATAAAGCTTTGCCAAGCAATGTTAAGTAAAGTTGTATTCTAAAAAAAATATTGTATAAAAATTCTAAAGTAGGCACCCACTTTTTGTTAAGACTACTTTAAGTTGATATTTCCAAAATGTGTATTTTGTACCTCAAATATTTTTTTTACTAATATAGCACATACTGATTCATGTTACATCTGAAAATGAAGCTAGAAGTGCCTGCTCTTATCTTAAATTTATTATTTCTGTCATGTAATGGGAAACATCACCAAATTATCCAACTGCTTCGAAATACATAGCAAAATCCATAAAAAATATTAAAATAAATACAATTATACAAAAATGTTTTAGTGATGTACATAAAATCAAAACAAATCGAAAAAAGCTGTATATGCAAATACTCGTTTCATTCGAATAAAACAAATTGTGATAATTTTTCACATTTTTTTACTTTTACTTCATGGTTGTGTTTATCTGTTTTCCTATTAAGTCAGAAGCTCATGTTTTTTAAATTAGGTTGCTTTACTTCAAGATAATAAAAATTTATTTAATAAAATAAAAAAATATTTGAATACCCGAATGAAATTGTATTCTATTTTGTACATCATAAGCTGTAAAGTGGTTGTTGAACACGGTGGTGTTACCAGTATTTATTATTAAATCACAAAATATTTAAAGTTGTCTTTTGCATATGATTTTTTAATAAAGCTATGTTAGCCTTAAACTGCTTATCAACTACTATGAACTTTAAAGCTAAAGTAAAATATTTTTTTGCATAAGGGGGTTCTTCTTTCAGGTGTCTTTAAACATGTTGCTAATCTTACATTACTAATTGCAATCAGAAGTCAATAACTCAAACAAGTCAACTTAAAATTTCAACACATTCTTATAATTTTCTTGATTGAAATATCTTGCAATAACACTTAGCTCTTGGGAAATCTCTTCTTAAATTTGAGCATAACAATGGGTGTTACTAAAATGCATCTGTGTGACTTCTTTTAAAATACCACCCCATATCATTGCATATGCTTGTGTTATTATAAGTTTCTGCTATAATTCTCGACACCATGTGATTATAAATTTTGCACACCTAATCTTTATTTCAAACAAAATATTTTGACTCTTTTTACCGCCAAACATCAGGTATGCAATTCAGAAATGGCTGTTGGTGTTGAGTTTTTAAAAAAAAGCTCTATTTTATGCTTTAATCAATAAATTTTAGCAACGTGCATAACACCTTCTAGCACCAAAAAAAAAAAAAAGAAAAAACAGAAACAAAAACACTAGTGTACGAAAAAAATAAAAATAAATTGAAATTGAAGACAAGAGTTTGAAATTTTGCAATATTCACCCACTTAACGTGATTGTTGTTTGACTTTTCAAACGTCAGGTTTTATGCTCTTTTTGCCAGTTGACTGCTGACCATTTCTTTTATTAAAATTTTATTTCTCGTAACTGTTTAAAGAAAATGTAAAATAAGTATTAAGCAGTTTTCCAATTTTATAGCTGGATAACTGAGTGTGTCTCATTGCGCCTGACAACTTTTTTAAGTTGAAAATATTGTAATTTTTATTATTTGAATTTTGTCAGCAATTTAATCTTGTTTTCCGTGCGTTACTTTTAGTTTTTTTTTCTTCTTGTGCTGCTTGTTTTTCTACAAGACAAATCTTTTAATTTTTCTTGTGCAAAATATCTATTTTTTCTTGTGTTTTCTTCTAATTGAGTGGATTGTGGAGACGCCAATAGAGGCTGGTGCCGCAATATTTATTTCATTTAAATTAGAAAACATTTGCAAATATGTATATGAGAAATATCTTATCATGTTTAAATATTACAAAATTGGTTTTATTAAGACAAAGATAAAAAAAAATATTAAAAATTTTTCGTGTGATGGAGGCAAATTGCAAATTATAAACAAAAATTTGCATATAATACAAAGACAAGCAAAAAAAAAATTTTTATTGAAAAGTTTTACAAAAATAAAAAAACTTTTATATAAATTAAAAAAAATTTTGCTAGACTAATAAAATTATATTAATTAGGTTTATTCATTTATTAAAAGTTGTTACGAATTTGTAACAATTGTTACGGGAAAGTGTTCATTAACTCAAAAAATTTGCAAGGAGAGAGCGTCAAAAGAGAGAAAAAATTGAGAGACTAAAAACTTCTTACAAATTATTGCTACACTGAACCAAAAAGGTACATAAATTCAACGAATTTATTCCTTATTTTATTATAGTAAAATTTTTATCTGCAAGAATTATCCAGTTCTATATTTTGCTTTGAAACTAATCATTTTAAAAAATGTATGAAAAAGGAAAATTTAAAAATGTGTATACGTATGAAAAAAGAAAGCATATTTTCTTAATTTAATGATTTTCTTTCATTTAACCAAATAAATTCATTTTTACTGTCAAAGAATTTTGTTTGCTTCTCATATGTGATCAGAGATGGAAAGTCGCATTTGTGTATTTGTTAATGGAATGAAATTAAAAAATTATGAAAAATTCATAAAAATATTAAATAATACATGAAACTCTGTAAAGTATTTCATACATTATCAAACATAATACATCAGAAAAAGTACAATTGTATCATGATTTCCATCTATGGTTCTGATATGAACAAAATTTTCTTGCAAGTTTTTACAAGTAAAGCGTTCGTTTACTTTTTCCTATTTGGGAGAGTAATTTTGTATATTTCTGCTTTACTCTCTCATTGCTAGTTTCTGCTGGAAAAGTAAATGAACAGACCTATTATGAAATTAGTTTTATGAAATTTTTTTTATTTATGTCATTAGAATGCATTGAGCAACAAATCAGATCAAATAAATTGTCAAAAATAGTTCAGACTTTTAAGCGCCATTCATTGGCGCAGCTAGAAGTTAATTCCTGTAAGAGGGGGAGGGGCATTATGACGTGATTTACATAAGTAATTTTAAATTAAATAGTTAAAGGAAATTTTATTAATTCAAGGCAGCAACATATATTCTTGAATGATCTTTATACGCTTATGGCTACATTAGTTGCGCTATCTCTCTCCGTTCTCAAGAGATGATGGCTTCATTACTTTCGCTCTTTCTCTCTCTCTCTCCATTCTCAACATCTGCTATAAGAACATTTTAAATATTTTGTGTAAAAAATTTCATAGTGTAAATGTAATGATTGTACAACAAATGAAAGTTGTGTGTTGAATGTACACATCTGCGAAAAATTTTGCTTCAACGAGTAAATTAAATCACACGATTCTGAATAATTTTAAAATAAATCATTGAATGTCGCAATTCGGCCCACACTTACAATTTAATAAAACCTCAAGCCTTTTATTTAATTTTAAATAATTCTCAATTATTTCTTAAAAGTTTTTTTTAGAAACAAATTTAAGGTTTTTAGGTATTTCAAGATTTGACATTAAAGTCAACAGTGTTGACTAGTACGGGATTTACACGATGACTTTTTCCCCTGCATTTTTCTTGAATTCTCTTTTATGTTGCTACCCCTTTGATCATCTCTGTACCCCTTTTGTCAATAAACTCTAGGAAAGTAATTTAGTCACGGTAAAAAGTCATAGTGTAAATCCCGTATAAGTCTACCAACAACCAAATATAAATTTTTTCATTTGAATTTTATACAGAAGCACCTCAACTAATTAGTGATTATTTTGAGAATATTTAAATTAGTTTCTAAAAATAAATAAAATATTTCGCAAATGTTTCCTGCAAAGACGAAAATATTGTAATATTTTTTAAAGGTTTTGAACATCAGACAACCGAAAGGTATACAGTGGACTCTTGATAAATATTTATTAATATTTATAATAAAATATTAGCAATACTTATATACATATGTAATTGAAAAATATTCTTGCTAACTTATTTTTTTAATATTATTTCATTTATAAATATTGTATTTTTATTTATTTTTTATTTACGCATTTATTTATTTTTTTTTTATTTAGTAAAAGCTAAAGGGTGTTTTTCATTGAGGTATAGAACTTTAAGTTGGCATCACTTTTTTAACTGGCGGCCATTTTGTCAGCTGTCAAGTGATTAATATTTAGTTTGGTTTGCCATTTCATCATGAACAGGTTGACAAAAGAACAACGCTTGCAAATCGTGCAAATTTATTTCGAAAATAATGGTTCAGTTCGCGAAATTCATCGCAAAATTTTGTTCAGTGATGAGGCTCATTTTTGGTTGAATGGCTACGTCAACAAGCAAAATTGCCGCATTTGGAGTGAAGAGAATCCACATGAGACCCTTGAGACGCCATTACATCCACAAAAACTGACTGTTTGGTGTGCTCTATGGGCTGGTGGAGTCATTGGGCCATACTTCTTCCAAAATAATGCTGGAGAGTCAGTTACCGTTAATGGAGACCGGTATAGAGCCATGATAACCGACTATTTTGTTCCCGAATTGGATGGCATGAATGTGGATGAGTTGTGGTTCCAACAAGACGGCGCTACATGCCACACAGCGCATGTCACAATCGATTTATTGAAGGAAACATTCGATGAGCGCATAATTTCGCGGAATGGACCTGTCAATTGGCCACCAAGATCGTGTGATTTGACACCATTGGATTATTTTCTTTGGGGATATGTGAAGTCGCTCGTCTACGCCAACAAACCAGAAACGTTAGGGGACTTGGAAGCCAACATTCGTGGCGTTATTGCCAACATACGGCCCCATATGCTCGAAAAAGTGGTTGAAAATCGGACCTGTAGAATTGGCTTTATTCGAGCCAGCCGCGGCGGCCACATGCCCGAAGTCATATTTAAACAATAATGGCATAAAATTATCCTTCCAATAAAGCTAAATTGATGGACATTAACCCTGCACACATAACCCTCGAACGTATCCCTCTAAACCTAACCATTCGTCGTTTCGACGAGCACGTTTTGGGGCGTATAATATCGGTTCTAAACATATATATTTTTGTACTTGCAACACATACATACCTTTAGCAAGTACTTTGTTAGTAAATACAACTATATATTTCTATTCTGTTACAAGGATATTTATTATAATCCATTTTTCCAAAAAGCACTTTTTTTTTGAGATCACATTGTTATAAAATTTATATAAACAAACAAAACAAAAAAGCCTTTTTGTCTTTGGCAAAACTTAACTATAACACTATTGTCATTTAAAAAAATATAAAAAATTAATTTTTTGAAGCGCATTGTGTGCAGAAATCAACTTTATGCTCGCCAACACTCGTCGAAGCGACGAACAAGTTTATCATATCTCAATAATTACGTGCTTACGCGCCGAGTTTGGTTGTCTCCTGCAAAAGCTCAGCGAAAACTAAGTTGGCAAGAAATTTAGCGGCGATCGGTGCACGTGTTAAAAAGAAATAGCTATTTTTTCGTCCGGTGTTCGTCGTTTCGACGAAGGTTATGTGTCTAGGGTTAAAACGATTTTCTTGTGTTTTATTTCAATTTGAAGTTCTATACCTCTAAAAAAAAACACACGCTATTAATATTACACGCAGAAAAATTTCAACTTAAAATCTATATAAAAAAGCACTGATTTTGCTTGACATGTGTTTCATGTTAATCTAACATGATTTATAGTAATTTTCAAAGAAAAATTTTTCTTTTGAAATAACTTTATTTCACGTTGATTTAACATTTACGCATTGTTAACATCAAAATGAAGAATTATGTTGAATCAAAGTTATTTCAAGTTGCAACAACATGAATTTAATTTATGTTAGTAAATGGGTTTTATTATTTATTAAAATTAAGTGTGGTTGACAAAGACATCAGAAAAATTTTTGTTTATATATAAATTGGCTTTGTCGGAACTCATCGCGTGGTAGTCAACGAGCTTTCACCTGCAGCCAAAACAACTTCACATATTCTTTAGATACACACTAAATATGTACCATGATGAATAAAATTTTTAATGAATATTATTTCATTGATCATTTAACTTACAATTTATTTGGAAAGTTTTAGTTAAAAAACAGTACAAAATACTTTGACTTGAAAAATTTAATGGCCTACTTCCCACCTGCGAAAGAAAACGTTCGACTTACAATTAATATTGAAAACAAAAACAAATTTTCGTATTTTATTGTTGTTTTCAATACAAATTGTAAGTCGAACGTTTTCTTTCGCAGGTGGGAAATAGGCCATAAGTTAAAAAAAAAAACTTTTTCTTGACTCCAGGATTCGAACCTGCGATCCTCCGAATGCAAGACTAGTACACTGCCTACCAGCCATTAGGAATTTGTCGGCTGCTTACAAACATAAAAAACAACAACAATACAAAAACAACTCACACAACTAAACACAAAAGTGTATTGCAGCTATGAACAAAGCAAATAAACACCAACACACTCAAACAATTTGAATCAAACTTTGCATGGTGATTTTACATTGGTATCTCTTTCTGTGTGTATATACATATAAATATTAATTCAGATAGCAATTTCGCCTTTCCACATAAAAATCTCTAAGCTTATCAATTTCAAAGACAAAAACGCACACACTTAAAACAATTCAAAGTAATTCTTACAAAAAATAAAATAAAATAAAAAAATTGGCAAGTTTTCCTGGTACACGTACGCATGCGCTTGAACGAGTTGAATGTCAAATAAAAACTTTTACTCAAACCATAAATTTTAGTCACATATAAAACCCATTAACAAAGTTTTCCACATAACGTTTTTTATTCAGAAAAGGGTGGCTAAAAATTTTATGCTTGCAAGAAATTAAAAAATTTCTGCAGCTGACTGAGAACTAATGCTAAAAACACAAGTGGGACAAGCGATGAATTTCTCTCACCACGACGTCATGGTGACGACGAATGACTTACTTATAAACATCGAACCCAGCAGCCTGGGAAGTCTTCAATTTCATAAGCGAAATCATTTTAGATTTATTGAAAATAAGGCCTTAATTTTTTTTGCATTTTGCAGCACCCTTTTTATTTTAAAATATTACTTTAAAGTATATTTTTAAATGATTGTCATTTGTGATCACTTCTTTTCACCCACAATTGCTTATTTTATTTTTTATTTTCCTCGAAATTATCAATGAATTTTTGCACTTAATTTTATTTTTTTGCTTCCTTTTTAAATAAATTTTAATTTTGTTTTTAGCATTAAATATTTGGCCAAAAGACAACAAGGTCTAATGGTCAGACATCTGTGACATACTCACGTAAGCCCAGAGTCAAAATATGCCAAAACACAAGTTAGCAACCGCCAGGCATTCACTGCCTGCCTGCCAGTGGGTGTAATCTGGTCATTTAAAAATCCACTTGAACATTCTTTGAATGTTAAATGCAAGACAGTGTTTGTTTGCATTTTTGCACTCAAGTCATCATAATGATTGATAGACCTAAACGGCTTCATACTGTGGCCGTTGAAAATGAGTTTTAAATTTTTATAATTCAAGAGAAGAAAAAAATTTTATAAAAATGTGGAGAAGAAGGAAAAATTATCAGTGACTTTGGTAAATATGTACGTAGAGAAAAAAAATACATAAGCCCAATCTTGTGCAAATGGTCTTGCATCGTTGCATGTGCAAAATGGTATAGTATATTGATACTCACCACTAAGAATTGTTAAGTGGTGAGTAGAATATACTACACAATTTTGCACATGCAACGATGCAAGACCATTTGCACAAGATTATGAATTGGGCTATTATAAATTAAAATAAAATAAGATGTGGGAGGGGTTTTTGTGCTTGACTGAGGCAATGCAAGATGCTTATGTGGGTTCATATGGAACAGATAAAATAGTGTAAGGGTTTGAACTTATACAAACTTTGCTGATGAATTCAAGGCAATGCGTCAAGATATGACAAAATGTCCATTCAAAATCATAATTATTCGCTTAAAAGTTGGAAAATAATTTTTATGTAATAATACTGATACACTTTGCTCTTAAACTAAAAACATTTGCTTACAACTTATGAACATTGTGTAAACAGTAGCTTATAAATTTCTAAAATGGTTTTCGGCATGCTAAAAACCTCAGCTGCAATAATTCAAAAATTCGTATTCAATAAGAAGTGACTGACCATCATCGCCTAACAATCGCCTGAATAGTAGTGTGGAGATTGTAGTGTGTACCTTAAATATTTCTAGGTGTGTCTATTAGTGGATCATGCAATATAAAGCAAAATAAAAAACAAAAAATAAATTTCCTCCACCTTTGTTAACTTGTATGAAAATGTTTAAGGCAGCAGTCATGTTTACATTGTAAAAAACAAAATAATTTGAAAAGAAGTTTATAAGAAGTTTATAAGTGAGTGAGTAAGAGAGTGAGAGAGTGTAAGCCAGCACAAGGCAACAAATGTTATTTGTGACTTAAAGCAAGTGCTGTTATTTACAGCATTTACAGAAGTATTTTCGCGTCAAAATATGATTTTATTTTATTTTTTTAGCAAAAAAAAAAAGGTGACTTCTAAATAAACAAACGCACTTGTTAACGTTTCCATAGATGGACTTTTTTTTAAGCAACTGTTAACAACAAACAACATCAAAGAAAAACATATTCATTTGGCAGAACATGAACGACTTTCAATTGCAATCAGCAGATACTAAAAGTTATGAGCAACTTTATTATATTTATAATGCTATATTGGCAGTTAAGAATTTCTATATAAAACATTTTCCTAGATTTTATGTGTATAAATATAATAAAAAAATATCTATGAAACAGAAAACTTTGTAAGCAAAATGTAAAATGTTAATAAATGAAATTTTTTATTAAATAATTTTTTTTAATTAAACTTATTTCTAACATAAGCACTAAACATTTAAAAATAATTTATATTCAATCAAACAAAATATATTAATTTTTATTACCTATAGTGCTCTAAGAAGTCGGTGCCTAGAAGGTTAGAAAATTCTGCATATAAATATTGAAGCATTTAGTTATCATTATTATAGTCACCGGCTTCAAATAGTTTTCACACCAATTATAATACAAAAGAAAGTATATATATTATGGATCCTTATGAATAGGGAATACGAATCAGCGATGTCTGTCTGTCCGCCAGTCCGTCCGACTGTCCGTCTGATGCACGTGAAATTGGTTTTCCGGAGCTCCCAGAGAAGCTAGAGACTTCGGCCTTAGGCTGGTGTCTTAGAAATAGTCAAAAATAGATTGGTATTGAAAATTAGCAAAATTGAGCAGACGGCTTCATAGCTGGAAAACTTAAACTTGATTTTGCTATATAAAAGTAACTAGCTTACACTATTTTTTTATTTTTTTTTAATGAACTTATGTTATGTTTCAGTTTAAACAAAATTGGTATTAAAAATTAAAAATCAAAAATTCGTTACCAGGGCTGGAAAATCTTAACTTTTTTTATATAAAAATAACCTACAAAAACTAATTTTTCCTTTTTGTCTATAAATTGAACACATCTTATATTCTTAAAAGAAATAAATTGGTGTAAGAAATCAGAAAAATCTAAAAGAATGATTCCACTGTTGGGATTACAATTTTTGTGATGAATAAAAGTAGCTAGGTCTAATTATTTTTTTGCTTTATAAATTTATTATGTTTTATACTTTGGAAAGAAAAGTTTGGTATTGGAAATTAGAAAAATAAAACCACAGCTTCAGAGCTGGAAAATTTCAACTTGTTTTGATATTAAAGTTACTAAGCAAAACTATTTTTTCCTTACTTCCTTTTTTCTTTTTTTGTTCACTTAACATATTTTATAATTGTTTTAAAGAAGTAGTTTGTTATGGGGAATCAGAAAAAAACCAAAAGGATGATTGCAGGGTTGGGAAACTTACACTTTTTATGATAAATAAAACTAATTAAATAAATTTAATAATTTTTTGGTAATTAAATATATTCTATATCTGAGAAAGAAAGAAATTAGCATTAAAAACTAGAAAAATTAAAATTATGCTTTCAGGAAAGAAACAAAATGAAAAAATTGGTAATAAAATAACCAAAAATATTTTTTTTTCAGTGCTGAGAGCATAATAAGCCTTATGCTCTCAGCACAGTTATGTTTTATATAATAGCAAACTTTAATGGGCGTGGTCTTTAAAACTTTTGTAAGTGCGTGATCTTGTAGTTTTCAGAGCTGACCATGTGTGCCCAGTTTTGTTAAAACCGCTTAAGTAAATGCATGTGATACACAATAGTATTATTTAATGGGCGTGTCCGCTCCCAAATTACTTAGACAAAATATAATGAAGTTATAAAAGGCCAAATCGCTTTCTTCATTACTCGAGCCTAAGGTTTGTGCCAACTTTTGCAGCAATCTAATAAGTAAAAGTACAATAACAAAAATTAAAAATTTTAAAAAACCCCCACTTTTTTCAGAAAAGATGTTATATCTTCTAAACGGTTGACCGATTTTCTTCAAGCTAGCTAAGAACCCCCTCGATCAAGTCATCTTTCAAACAGAAAAAACTAAATGAAAATCGGTCCAGCCGTTTGGCCTGTACGTGGACATGGACAAACACACAGATACACACTACAAATTTATAACACCCCTTTTTTTAGTAGGGGGTTAAAAAATAAAAGGAGAACATTTGATAAGCTTAATCTTGCTTAACTTTTTTTTTTTTGGTCATGCGACCTAATGGAAGCTATACACTTGCAGACGAGAAAATAATTTTTCAGATCTATCTAAAAGTTACGGAATCATGAAACAATGTACATAAGGGAAAATTCAGACAAGGTGAGAAGATCATCCTTTTTTGTAGTCGGTTAAATAGTTATCGATAAGTTTGAATATATTAAATATATCGAGCCTTACCTTCGATTTAATCGTAAGCGACAAAAATTACAGTTTGCAGGAGAAAGATTTTTTATAATATTAAGAAGGTGTTTAACATGCTTAATTTGTTGCTTGCGATAAAATTTTTTAGTCTTTATTTTAAAAGTTATCAAAAATTTTTATTATTTTGCTAATTCTAAGCTATGGCAAAAACTACTAGTGCCTCACTCAACCTCGCCCAGCAGTGATTTAGTTTTTAGGGTTCCGTACACCAAAAGTGAAAAGGAACCCTATTGTTTTCGCTACGCTGTCCGTCTGTCCGTCACACGGTATTTTCTCAGGAACCGTAAGAGCTACGGACCTGAAATTTGGACACAGTATGTAAAACCTTGGCCGCTACAACAACAAATACATGAGAATTAAATATTAAAGGGTGTTCCAAAACGAGCAACGAAAAATGTTAAAATCCCATGTAATATACATACAATTGTATATTGAAACTTGAAATTTGTAAAATTAGTGCATTTTTATACAGACTACAACAATTAACACTAAAATTTAAAAAAATTAAAATTAAAGGGTGGTCCATCAGTTAATGCAATTTTGACTATGTAATTTTGACAATTTGCTATATCTTGGAAACCGTAAGAGGCAAACACTTGAAATTTTCAAAAACAGTAAAACTAAAAAACCCGAAAATTATAAAATCGCCAAACCAAAAAAAAAATCGCCAAAAATCAAAAAAAAAATCGCCAAAACGAAAAAAATCGCCAAAATTAAAAAAAAAATTTCTAACACTAAAATAAATCGCCAAATTCGAAAAAATCGCCAAAATGAAAAAAAAACGCCAAAATGAAAAAAACGCCAAAATGAAAAAAAACGCCAAAAATCTAAAAAAATCGCCAAAACGTGTTGCCAAAACTAAAAAAAAATTTTAAATAAAAAAAATCGCCAAAATGAAAAAGATCGCCAAAAAATAAAAAAAATCGCCAAAATGAAAGAAAACGCCAAAAACCGAAAAAATCACCAAAACAAGAAAATAAAGTGTCAAAACTAAAAAAAGAGCCAAAACTTAAGAAAATCGCCAAAACCGAAAAAACGCAAAAACCGCCAAAACAAAAAACCGAAAAGACCGCAAAAACGAAAAAAATGCCAAAACTATATATTATATAGTATGAAGTTTGCATTAAATTACTTATCTAGTGTTTGTACGGAACCCTTCGTGCGCGAGTCAGAGTCGCACTTTACTGAATTTATTTTAATATACACACATACATATATGTGTACATATATGTATGTGGCTGTGCGCCTTTTATGCAATTTTTTTCTTAACTTTTGCTAAATACTTGTAAACATTTGTACGTATTCAATTAAAGTATGTCTGTCAAACATTTACCTGAAATAAATTGCTCAATATTGTGGTTTATCAAAATGAACGCCAAGAAAGAGTAAAATGAAAAGAAAATTATAATTTGTGGACAAATTATTGGAGCTTATGAGGATAATAATAAATTTACAAATGATGTATTTATTTATTTTTAGTTTTATTATATAAAAATTCTTCCGCATGCAAATATATTTGTATAGCTTGTGCTTGATAGCACTTTCAATGTTTGTTTATTTTCTATCACTATTATTATTATTATTATTTTTTCTATCCAGCCGCAAACACACAATCTCAAATTCCAATGATGCATTAACGATAGTGGAAAAATAGTAAATATTGAGGAAAAAAAGTGTAAAAAACTAATCAATAATAATAATACGTTTTTTGGGAAAGGTAAAGGCACATATAAAGCTTATATGTGAGGGTTGTTAAAAATTATTAGCAAAAAAAAAAACGCAAAAAAAAAAGATTAAGTAGCATAAAAGGCAACATATATTTCAACTGAGCACAAGAATTAAAAATGTTTCTTAAAATTTAAGCTTAAAGCTCAAAGAGAGTTACATATGTACGTTGAAATTGTTCTCTCGCTTTGAACTTCCACCCTCGTTTGCCTTAATAATTTTTAACTTACATTCAAATCCTTGGAACATGTACATGTAAAGGGTGTTTTTTATTGAGGTATAGAACTTTAAGTTGGCATCACTTTTTTAACTGGCGGCCATTTTGTCAGCTGTCAAGTGATTAATATTTAGTTTGGTTTGCCATTTCATCATGAATAGGTTGACAAAAGAACAACGCTTGCAAGTCGTGCAAATTTATTTCGAAAATAATGGTTCAGTTCGCGAAGTTTACCGCAAGCTCCGTCCATTTTATGGTCGACATAATCGTCCATCAGAGCAATTAATTCGGTTAACCATGGATCGTTTTCGCACTACGTTTACTCTATGTGATAATACGCATCCGCAGAGACGTCGAACAGTGCGCACCGAAGACACAATTGCCGCTGTAGAGCAAAGTGTTGAAGAGGACCCGAATGAATCGATTCGCCACCGTGCACAGCAATTGGAGCCGACTAACCGACTATTTTATTCCCGAATTGGATGGCATGAATGTGGATGAGTTGTGGTTCCAACAAGACGGCGCTACATGCCACACAGCGCACGTCACAATCGATTTATTGAAGGAAACATTCGATGAGCGCATAATTTCGCGGAATGGACCTGTCAATTGGCCACCAAGATCGTGTGATTTGACACCATTGGATTATTTTCTTTGGGGATATGTGAAGTCGCTCGTCTATGCCAACAAACCAGAAACGTTAGGGGACTTGGAAGCCAACATTCGTGGCGTTATTGCCAACATACGGCCCCATATGCTCGAAAAAGTGGTTGAAAATTGGACCTGTAGAATTGGCTTTATTCGAGCCAGCCGCGGCGGCCACATGCCCGAAATCATATTTAAACATTAATGGCATAAAATTATCCTTCCAATAAAGCTAAATTGATGGACATTAAAACGATTTTCTTGTGTCTTATTTCAATTCAAAGTTCTATACCTTTTAAAAAAACACCCTATACATATGTACATTTTGTGCGCACTCATGTAAAATTAACCTCTTTCTCGAACTTACGTTTGCAGCTTAAAATAATAATAATAAGGAAAAATTGTAATAAACAATTGCTGTAATAAATATGGCGAAAATTATAGCACACACACTTTTACTAAAATTACGAAAGTAACACCTGACTGTAATTTTTAATTTTTTAAGACCCTGAACCCAACGAAAATCGTAATCACCTTCACCAATGCAAGCTACCAACTTCAGTATTAAAAAAAGAATACCATGTGTATTTTTTTTTTATATGTATGAGAATAATTATTTGGACGACGGCAAGGCAATACGGTGGCAGGTTGTTGTCAATACTGATTTTGTCGCTGTAGTTCAATTTAACTAATTCCTATTTTGATAGGCAACAATGAGCAACTCAAGGCTGCCAATAGATTAAAAAATGTGCAATGAATGATATCTTACAGTTATTGCACATTTTTTAGTACAGAGAAAATACCAAAATTCATGTAAGAAATTTATTGATTCATTTTTGTACTTTTACGTGTTATAAATATACTTTAAAGAAGTAATTTAATTTTTTCTTTTTAATGTGAAACACCTAAAGGTGGCACAGCTCAAATAGATATCGCTCATTTACTCAAAGAACCTAATAACCCAAAAAATTTAATTTTTGAGTTAATGATTAAGAATCAATCGTCATAGCATTATTCACAATGTGTTTAAATTTCGTACAAATATCTTGTTTACTGAACTCCTGAAAGCAAAATAAAATTTTTTTTTTCTATTAAGTTGTCTGTAAATTGAAATATTGAAACTCGTTTTCTGGCAAACTAGCTTTTTTGCATTATGACGTTTGTTTAGTAAATGAAGCGATATGTACCTAGCAAAAAATTTCAAAAAAGGTAATCGTGTTTGGAATTAAGCATTTTTGGTGGAAGCACTTCCCTGCTGGATTACCAACTTAATGATTTTAAAAAGGCGTGATGATTATTTAATCGATTCTTGAGAAGTACTTACATTTTTTATTTGTCACATATTCACGTAATCTATTAAATCTAAAATAATAATTTTCCTCATTTATTAACTTGTACAGCATTTTTTTTTTTTTTTTTTTAGTTTTATGTAATGTGATTTGTAAGCGAGTGATGAAATTTGGTAATCAGAAAAATAAGTCATTATATGGCAAGTAGTTCTGATGGTAATGTGTAATTTTTTGCTGGGTATTTATACCTGAATATCAGCTGATTATGATGCTGCTGCCATCTCCAAATCAGAGAAACAAGTCAAGGCAAAATTATTGGCGGCGGCGGTGCAGTAGTTTTGTGATCGGCGGCGGTGCAGTAGTTTTGTGATCGGCGGCGGCGCGCCGAGAGAATTTTCGGCGGCTCAAATAAGCATATGAAAATTTAAAGAGAAAATAAAAATTGAAACTGAAAATTGATTTTCAAAATTTTTCCTCCGAAATTTTTCTTTTGGAGCAGATAAAATTTCGGCCGGTTTTGAGCCGATGCGAGCCGATACAATCGGCGGTGGCTTGATACACAGAAAAATAACCGGCGGCGGCGCGCTGTCGGCTTTGAGCCAGTCGACTTGTTTCTCTGCTCCAAATTAATTAAGTAGCTGGCGGCGAGGAGGCAAATGCAGCTAGCGGCATTTGAACTTGTGTGGTCGTGTAGCCGGCTGTGGTGTGCAACTATTGGTTTTTGTATGTTATCTACAGAGAAAGAAGGTCACAGTGGGACAGTAAGCCGGAAATTCAAGTTAAAAAAAAATTATTGGCAAATTTGGTTGAATTAGAAAATATAAACAATAAATTAACATGTAGATTTAAATATGCAGGTGACCGACCGTCAAAATGAGAAAAATACGTACGTCGCTTATTTCTATTGGCAATTTTTCGGTTTTTAGCAACTGTTTATTTTTTATTCTGAGAGATTTTCCAGTACTGCCGATTTTTTTAAATTTAAGCGTTTTTCTTTTCCAACGATTTTTCGGTTTTTGCGACTTTTTTCAGCATTCTTCGCTTCTTTAAATTTTTGGCGTTTTTTCGTTTTGGCAATTTCTTCGGATTTCGTCGTTTTTTAGTTTTGGCCGTTTTTTCTTTTTTATGATTTTTTCGGTTTAAGGCGACTTTTTTTTACAACACACATTTTTGGTTTTACTAATTTTTTGTTTGTTTTGGTGCTTCTTTTTGCCTCTGCGATTTTTTCCCGTTTACTGCAATTTTTTAGTTTTTGTCGAACTTTTTAATTTTGGTTTTTTTTTTGCATTTAATCGATTTATGTTATTTTTGGTAATATTTCTTATTTAAGTGCTTTTTTATTTTGGCGATTTCTTAGTAATGGCGCTTTTTTAAATTTTGGCTTTGGCTATTTTTTCAGCTCGTGGCTATTTTGTCTGTTTTGTAAAAAACATATTTTTGGTTTTAGCGATTTTTTAGTTTTAGTGCTTTTTTATATTTATATTTTTATATTTTTCGGTTTTCGGCTTTTTTCTTTTTGACTTTTTTAGTTTCGGAGATTCTTTCGGTTTTTGACTGTTTTTTGTTTGTTTTTTAAAAAAAACATATTTTTAGTTTTAGCGATTTTTTGTGTCTATTTTTGGGGCTTTTGGCGATTTTTTACTTATGGTGTTTCTTTTTTTTTTTTTTTTTTTTTTTTTTTTTTTTGCATATTAGCGAACTATGTTATTTTTGGTTAATATTTCTTATTTAAGAGCTTTTTGAATTTTGGCAATTTTTTTAATTTTAATATTTTTTATTTTTGGCGTTTTTAACAATTTCAAGATTCTGCGTATTACAGTTCGGAAAATAGTAAAATAAATTACATTTACTGATAGAATACTCTTTAATGTTAAATTTTTAGATTTCAGTGGTGTAGTCTGCATAAAAAATACATTATTTTTAAAAATGTCAAGTGTCTATATACTCGTATAGTTGTCTTTATATTACATAAGGATTTCATTTAATTAGAGAAAATGTTCTGTGACAGACAGATAGATGGATGAACATCGTAGCGAAAAGAGTAGAGTCTCTTTACATCTTTAGTGTACAGAACCCTAAAAATCCAACAGCTTTTGTTAAGTAAAAATTTTGATTATATTGGGCTCAAGCTCGCTACAATACTAGCACTCAAGGCAAACAACGCTCTCATATTATTTTATTTGTTTTTCTTTTTAAGTTAATTCTTAATCATTTACTTGTGTTTATTTAATTTATTTTAATTTAATTATTTTAAAAACAAATCATGTCTCTTTGTTTATCTTGAGAATGATCAAATGATCACAAAATCCAGCTGGACAAACTATAACTTTAATAACTTAAGCCAAACCATGGACTTACTTTAGTTTTAAGTTTTAATAAAAAAACATGATTTATTTAATTTAAAGCAAAATCTTTAAAATAAACTAAACAAAAAAACGGAGAGCCCCCAGCCCGTGGACCCTTTTTTATATAAATTTTGCTAATAACTCTCAAAATGTTGTTCTTAATTTCTTGGCTTGTCAGTTTTAATTAATCATACAAATCCCAGCAAAATAATTTTTTTTCTTCTAAAACTATAAGACAATACATAATGTCGCACGTTTTTTTTTTTTGGTGATTAAAGATAAAGAACACGATTTGTTGTAGTTTTATTTGAAATAAAATAAAAGCCATAATAATTTTTTTGTAACTCAATTCTTGAGTTGTTGAAAAAAACTTAAGCGATAGTGTCGTGCAAATTTAGCAGAGATAATTTCAAATGCAATTTTTCATGCGGCTTGAATTTACTTTTTGAAAAAAAAATATGCAATTCGTTTAAAATGCAAGAGTTGGACAATTTTTGAAAGACATGAGTGAGGGTGGCCTTCGTTTCTGTTTAATGGCAAAATGTGACTGTGACTGTGCTTAAAAGGGTTTAAAATATCTTTTTATCATAATTCAATAAAAAAAGTTGTAAGCTTTCAAATAGAGACTTTATTGTGGGAATGAAAAAAAAAACTAAGAATTTATTTTTTGTATTCTAATAAAGATTGGTAAGGCATTTCAGAAAAGTTTTAGATACATATATTTTAACAAAAAATATGTTAGTAAAATATTAAAAAAAAACTTTTGTTGAAGAAAAAAAAAGCAAGGCGAGTCCGATCACAGAGGAGATGTGTAAACATCTAGTAATGAAAATTTTTTTTAAGTTGGAAGTACTTATGCTTTTAGTATCTTTTTTTAAATTAATTAATTAAAAGTATCAAAACTTTCAGTATTGTAAATACATATGAATTTGTTGGTTTTTGTTTGTTTTATTAAACTTATTTGGTTAGTAAATGGGCACACTGCAGTATATGTATATGTACTGCATTCAAAATTGCAGTAAGCAGTAAATTTACTGATTACTAAAAAAGTTCAGTAAATTTTTACTGCTAATGAAATTTAATTTGCATTACCAGTAAAATCGTAGGGCCGTAATCATAATAAAATTGTAGCAAGTGACAAAGTTTTTTCATTCAAATCTTGAAACTTTTGTATGAAAAACATTTAGCCACTTGGTAGAATTTCATTATGAATAAGGGCATTACTGATTAATGAAAATTCAATGCACCTCATGATATAACAAATCATTTAGGCAATTTATAAAAATTGTAGAAAAAAATTTTAGTAATCAGTAAAATTTTTTTTGTTTTTACTGAAACTTTAGTGGTACGCATCTATGGTAAATGCCTCTACTTTTACTTTTTAATTCCTGTTGTTCATCGTTTAGTTGTTGCTGTTCTTGTTGTTGTATACGCATTGCAATTAAAATAAATTTAGTAAAGTGCGACTTTGACTCGCGCACATTCGGTTTTGATCATTTTTTTTTTATTTAGCTTTCTTAATTTTTTAAGTTTTTTCAGTTTAAACGATTTTTTTTCAGTTTTATCGCTTCTTTCTCGTTTTGGCGTTTTTTTTCTCTTTTTGGGTTTTTTTAATTTTCGCAATTTTTTTTTCATTTTGGCGATTTTTTCATTTTGGCGATTTTTTTCTATTTTTTGGGGTTTTTTTCATTTTGGCGATTTTTTTCTGTTTTTGGGGTTTTTTTATTTAGGCGATTTTTTCATTTTGGCGATTTTTTCATATTGGCGCTTTTTTTGTTTAAGGATTTTTTAATTTTGGCGATTTTTGCCGTTTTTCGCGATTTATTTTAGTCCTAGAGATTTTTTTTAATTTGGTGCTTTTTCGTTTTGGCGATTTTTTTATATTTGGCGATTTTATATTTTTTTTTTTTTTTTGATTTCTTAGATTTACCGTTTTTGAAAATTTCAAGAGTTTTAATCTTACGGTTTCCAAGATACAGTAAGTCAGTGGTGGTATTTTGGTGCGTTTCGGGTATTTTTTGGTGCTTTTTGCCTCTTCATAAACGCGAAATTTTAGTTAGTACCCTTTTTTAAAAAGCGGGTATCTACAGTGCCTTTAACAATTTCTTACAGTGCTTTTGGTGCTTTTTTGTTAAATAAAAATATTTTTAATTAACAAAACTAAAATATTTTTAATCGCTAATAGCAGCATCTTTTAACTGAGGCTTCTCAAATTGTTTTTAAGAAACAGTAACGGAAAGTATTTTGAAAACAATGTAGAAAACTTTTCGTAATTGGGATTACAAAATTTAATTTTTTTTTTGCAAAATAAAAAACAGAAGTAACTGGAAAAAACCACATAGTTCTCTGCATAATAATTAAAGCTTACACAAATATTTATTCATACTATAGGGTGGTTAAATTTTAAGGGCCGATTTCGGAATTTTCATATGGCTGTTAATTTGTAAGTGCAAAGTAAATCAAAATGTTCATGTCTACAACAAAATGTAGGTAAATTTGTATTCAACGCAATATTCGATTGAAAGCATGAGGTTATCAATAGCAGTCAGTTGTTTTAGACAACGAGGAGCCAACCCCCAATTTCTTCATATCATATTGACGTGCTGTCAATGTTGACAACTGGAATAAAGGTGAATATCGCAAAAAGAAAAACTTTTAAGTTAAGAGTACTTAAGAAAAAGAGTGACGCCTTTAATGCATTATTTATGTGTAAATGATTTTTCAGTAACATACATATCTTAATCTAAGCCTAAGCTTCACCTACTATTGTATGTATGTACATATGTAAGTATGTGTGTATATGTTACTATATTATTTGACTCCTGGTTCTTTATTATTTGTTTTTACATACTTATTTTTATTAAATTAATCAAGATTTTGTTTCAATTAATATGTTAATAAATTCTGTTATTACATTTCAAATACTCTGTTTATTTTGGAGCAAAAATTTTAAATTATATTTTCAGCTTTTACAACTCTAAACTCTCCTTTTTAAATGGCTTAGGGCTAATAAATCAGTCAATGATCATATGCATTTTATTTTTAAATCATATTTAAACAAAAAATTTTGTTTCTCACCGCACAATTAAATCAAACTTAAACAGCCAACATTGTGCATTTAAGTGTTGTTTAAGTTTTACCAACACACCATATGTTTTGTGCATGTGTGTGTTTTTTGAAGGCATGTACGTGAACATCATGTGGTCATATTAAAAAGAATTTCGTTTAATTTTCACAAATATACAACAAATGTAACATATATTTTCATATCATTAAATAATGGGTGTTTTTTATTGAGGTATAGAACTTTAAGTTGGCATCACTTTTTTAACTGGCGGCCATTTTGTCAGCTGTCAAGTGATTAATATTTAGTTTGGTTTGCCATTTTATCATGAACAGGTTGACAAAAGAACAACGCTTGCAAATCGTGCAAATTTATTTCGAAAATAATGGTTCAGTTCGCGAAGTTTACCGCAAGCTCCGTCCATTTTATGGTCGACATAATCGTCCATCAGAGCAATTAATTCGGTTAACCATGGATCATTTTAGCACTACGTTTACTCTATGTGATAATACGCATCCGCAGAGACGTCGAACAGTGCGCACCGAAGAAACAATTGCCGCTGTAGAGCAAAGTGTTGAAGAGGACCCGAATGAATCGATTCGCCACCGTGCACAGCAATTGGAGCTTTGTCCATCAACTTTATGGAAGATTTTGCGCAAAGATCTTGGCTTGCGACCTTACAAGATCCAGCTTGTGCAAGAATTAAAGCCGCGAGACCATGCAATGCGTCGTGATTTTGGTGTATGGGCCGAAAATGAGATTGATCTCGATGCTGATTTTCATCGCAAAATTTTGTTCAGTGATGAGGCTCATTTTTGGTTGAATGGCTACGTCAACAAGCAAAACTGCCGCATTTGGAGTGAAGAGAATCCACATGAGACCCTTGAGACGCCATTACATCCACAAAAACTGACTGTTTGGTGTGCTCTATGGGCTGGTGGAGTCATTGGGCCATACTTCTTCCGAAATAATGCTGGAGAGTCAGTTACCGTTAATGGAGACCGGTATAGAGCCATGATAACCGACTATTTTGTTCCCGAATTGGATGGCATGAATGTGGGTGAGTTGTGGTTCCAACAAGACGGCGCTACATGCTACACAGCGCACGTCACAATCGATTTATTGAAGGAAACATTCGATGAGCGCATAATTTCGCGGAATGGACCTGTCAATTGGCCACCAAGATCGTGTGATTTGACACCATTGGATTATTTTCTTTGGGGATATGTGAAGTTGCTCGTCTACGCCAACAAACCAGAAGCGTTAGGGGACTTGGAAGCCAACATTCGTGGCGTTATTGCCAACATACGGCCCCATATGCTCGAAAAAGTGGTTGAAAATTGGACCTGTAGAATTGGCTTTATTCGAGCCAGCCGAGGCGGCCACATGCTCGAAATCATATTTAAACATTAATGGCATAAAATTATCCTTCCAATGAAGCCAAATTGATGGACATTAAAACATTCTTGTGTTTTATTTCAATTCAAAGTTCTATACCTCTAAAAAAAACACCCTTTAAATAGAAACATGCATTCTGATGCTCTTTTTGTATCATAAAATGTGTTTTTTGCTATTTCATTTTTTTGCAAATTGAAAAATCATCTTTCTTATTTATATTGAAGATCTGTTCTTTGGAAAGCTTTCTATATTATTTGGAAATATTGTAGTGCTACACCGTACTTTCAACGTAATTTGATAATAACTTTAATTAGCCACTGAAAAAATTAAAGTGTATTTAAATACATTTTAATTTTGTATGAAAATTAACTTAAAATATGTTTAAATATTCACTGATTTATTAGCTATTAGTGTATTAAAATTAAAAAGAAAATATTTTCGTGCTTTTTACCCTCTTTTTCGTATTTTATTGCGCTTTTTACGCTTTTTGCAACAGCTGAATGTGCTTTTGCTCTGCAACACTGCAGCAAGTTGTCAAAATTACAAAGTCAAAATTGCATTAACTGATGGAACACCCATTGATTTAAATTTTTTTAAATTTAGTGTTAATTGTTGTAGTCTATATAAAATTACACTAACTTTTAAAATTTCAAGTGTATATATGTACATACAATTAATTGTATGTATATTACATGGGATTTTAAAATTTTTCGTTGCTCGTTTTCGAACACCCTTTAGTTTTTAACTCTCAGGTATTTGTTGTTGTAGTGGCCAAATGTCTACATATTGTGTCCAAATTTCAAGTCCGTAGTTCTTACGGTTCATTTTCAACTTTGGTGTACGGAAATATACAGAAAAATAACCGGCGGCGGCGCACCGTCGGTTTCGAGCCGGTCGACTTGTTTCTCTGCTTGGTATTGCTTCTTTCAAACACTAATACACTCATACATAGCTCACACCGATTTGACAATGCAAAGCAAAAGCAAAAAGCAAAGAAATCTCAGCAAAGAAATCAAAGTCAAAAGATTTTTACCCCCTAGCGTATCATCAAAAAAAATATTTCAATAAAATACACAAACAAAACAAATTTCGTCGAAATATGGCAAAATAAATGCATAAAAATTAATAGAAAAACAACTTAATTAGTTTATTAAAACGGACCTCAAGCTGAACAAACTCACCAATAAAAACTACAATTTAAATAAAAGTTTATCACTCTCCATGAATTTTTGTTTACCTTCTGCTCGAACTTATTCTTTATTTTTTTTAATCTAGCTCTTATTATTTTTGATTTTGTTCAATCAAGTATTTGTTTATTGGCCATTTTATTGTTTAAGGTCAATAAACAAGCAGCAATGTATTTGCCAAATTTAGAGAGACCAGCTTGTTTTAAAGTAATTTAGTTTTTTTTTTTAATACCGCACAAGCCAACTGGTGTTGTGGTATTTCCCATAAAAAAATTATACAAAGTAACAATATTAAGTCTTTAATGAGTTTTTTTCTTTAAACTGTACAATTAAGCTTTAACTAAAAAGGAAATGGGAACCAAATCCGTCAAAGTCTTTCGAAAGTTGAAAATTTCAGAAATTTTAATCTCCTTGTGTTTTACGTCTGGTCGCTCAATCAATCACTCATTAATGGTTGTCAATTCTAAATGCTATTTAACACTAAGGAGCAAGTTTCCGTTTGTTAACTTTAATTGAAAAATAAGTTAAAGTTTTCGGTGGGCTGGTTTTTATTTTGTTAAATATGCAATTACAATAATGTCTTAATCAATGTTAAAATTTTTGATATAGAAAATGGTAAAAGAGTTATAAGTCTAGTACAAAGATATAATAATAATTCAAAATTTTCAAAAGCCACACTGAAATATTTTGCATCTACTAACATGATTTCTACTTATTTTTTCAATACTGATAGAAAAACTCATCTTTGGATTGATAACTTCTAGCCATCAGATTTCTAACCTAATTATTCTGACATTTAGCTCATGAGAGGTGTCCTCATATAATTTTGTCATATCTTAAGCGTCACCTTTATAATGACAATAATAGGTGTGTTCCACAAGATTTTGTACAAGTTCGGATTAATGCGAGAAAAAAAAATTACTCTCTGAATATGCAAAAGTTATCCAAAATTGCTGGAATGCAAGAAACCATAATTGCACATCTTGAAATATTAATGTTAATTACTTTTTACATTACATTTAATTCAAGTGATTTTAGTCGCTTAAAACGCATAACATTGTAAAAACAAAAAATTTGCATCATTGGCAACAGATGTAAAAAGTAAATGAAAATAAGTTCCAAAATAGTGAATTTCTTAAAAAGGACGCTTTTTTATATTAAAGAAATTGAGAAATATGCACAAATGTACTTACAACTTCAACTTTGTTCAAAAATCCTTCAATTTTGATTTGTAATAAATTTGTATGTAAAAACTTTTTTTCTATATTTGCAAATTTTCTTATTAATTTTTCAGTTTCATATGTAAACAAAAAAACAGCTAATTATTTAATTCTTGTCCTAACTTAGCCAGAAGAAAAAGTTTGTACTAGTTTGTACAGGAAATGAAAAAAATTATTCTCTCATAAGCTCTCAAAATTGCACAAAAATTGCTATCTGGAACGCTTTTGGATAACTTTGTACAAGTTCGGAATGTTTTGTTATGCATCTGGAACAGACCTAATAAATTCAAAAAACAATAAATAAAATGAAATTTTTTAGCAGCAGCTTAAATGTATATGAAAGAAAGTTAAATAAAACACACATAAAACTACAATCTCGCTTATTTCATATTGCTGCGCAAAAATATTCGAACAGAGCTAACATAAATGTTTTTGGAAAAAACAACATTTGTTAAACAAAAATAATTATCCCGAATCGTTTAGCTAAAGAACTAAATACACATGCGTACGCACATAAATTATTAAATAAACATAAACAAACTGTAGCAACAACAATAACGAAATAGCTTTTGCTTGTTAAGAAGATACACATACATATGTAACATGATAGTTCAGATGAAAAAAATACAGTAAATATCCACCAAAAATTGTTTCTGTCATGATATGGTGCCCCTGTGGCTGAGTGGTAGCAATGCTAGCCTTTCAGTCCGGAGATCGCGGGTTCGATTCCCACCATAGACCCTGGGTGTTTTTCGCAGACAAGCTAATCGCTTTGTGAATTGTGTTTGTGTTTTCTTTAATCTGTAATATATATATGTATATACACACATATCATCGAGCCATTACCGCCAAATAAGCTTAACCAACATGATTTTCGAAATGCGTTGTTTTATAAAAATTATTAACTTGTTATCATTGGCATTATCTGTCAAAATTTTATAACCATAGCACGGTTGCCAGAAATGCAGATTTATCTGGATTTTGCAGATTTTTACCCTCCAAAAAGAGGAAATGCAGATTTCAAGATTTTTGGCCTAAAAACGCAGATTTTTAACTCCAATTGTAGTGCATTTTTTTAAATTTTTCTTAATACTGCTACTACTTCTTGTTTCTTTTATGTGTGAACGACTCATAGTTTAGAGAATTACAATTTTTAAACTTAGAAGACATCATTAAAGAAAAAGAAGAAGTAACTTTGGCAAGGTTCTGGAAACGACTATCTGATATAAAAAGAGCTTATTTTGATTACTATTTGCAGCCCCAATTTTATTCAAAATGTAATGTCTTTACCACATTCATTTGCAAATGCCGAAAAGATTTTCAGTCAAGTGAACTTGAATAAAACAAAACTTCGACGTCCTTTGGATATTTATGCAACAAATTAAATGCCTTTTTGTATAATTTTTTATTTATCCGATTCAATTCAATTTATATTATTTGCACTTAACTATCATGAATTTTTATTTTTTTGTTGGTTATATGCATTTCGTTTCTCCTAAAGAAATACTGTTTTTCGACACGCAAAGTTTATTTTGTAATGACTTGAATTTGTATAAGAGAAGAGAGATCTTATTCTATATTATTTTTTCTTGAACAAACTCAATTCTTTGCAAAGTAAACTTTGCGTGTGGAAAAGCCGCCAACTCATCAGTAGACTTCAAAAAATGTGACAACTAATTGTAAAAAGGTAATGAGAAAATAATAATGGATTCAAAATCGAATATGTCAGCTTGTAAAAATTTTTGCTTGAAGCTTTTAAGCTTATTCTGCCATATTCATAAAAAATAGTTTTGGTTTACAAAACAAACTTTGTATGGAAATTTCTTTGTCAAACCTTTTTAACGCAAAATAATTTTTATAAATATTACTATACGTAATAATTCATAATAACATACTGATAGTTTTTTATTTTATTTCAACAATTTTTTGGCTGAAGTCTGCTGATGAGTTACTTAAGCATAAACGAAATTTGGCTTAAAAAGCGATACGAACTTTAGCCTGTTAAAATCATAAATATAGAAGCAAATGGAGTTCGAATAATAATTAAAATTAACTAAAATTAATAGCCATGGGCCTGTGGCAAAAATTAAATAAAAATATACTTAATAGTAACAAACCAAAAAAGTTTGTCTTAAGTCGAACAAAAAATAAGCAAATTAACTAACATGTGTATAATTAGTAAAAGAACAAAACGACAATGGTAAGACTGTTGTAAATATAGAGATGGTAAAATTGAGCTTACAATACAAAAAAGCTTTCAGCAAATTGAAATACGATGAATCAAACAATTCACATATTCCATTTGCAATAATCTACATCAACTGACACCACACACAGTGGACCAAACACAAAAGAACGCTGATGATGAAGGTTTAGTGGCCTTCAAAAACGGCTGGCTGTTCCGTTCAACTATGTGTTGTCAGAATATTTGCAAATAACTTTGGTGTTATATTTTCATTAATAATTATCACATGTAATTTGGCTTAAAAAGCGATACGAATATATGTTAGCCTGTTAAAATCATAAATATGGAAATGCACATTCGTTATACATTTTAAGCCGAGCTTAAGTTTTATGAATATGGGTTAATGAAGAAATATTTGTTACACATGTACACCCATATTTATGTAAATTTTCTGAATAAAATATCAAAAAAGTTGTTGTAAAAATTACTTTGAAGATTTTCTGAAGAAAAATTGTTAAATTTTGCAGATTTTATACTTAGAAATTCTGGCAACACTGAACCATAGGATATACCGTTTCAAATTTACAGCAAAAATAATTTAAGTTTAAGTACACATTTTGTAACAGCAACTTGTTACTGAAGCTAAAATTTTCTTTTGAAAATAAAGCAAGTATGATATAATATTCGGATTAGCCGACTTCGACTTCGTATGAAGTATATGCATACATACAATATTACATACACGATCTATTTTTAAAATAATTAACTTGATCAGCCTTTTCTGATGGCAAATTATTCACCCACATACAAAAAACTTGAATGCACATTATTAGACCATACAAATTGCGGAAAGTAACGGGTGTTTTTTTAGAGGTATAGAACTTCGAATTGAAATAAAACACAAGAAAATCGTTTTAATGTCCATGAATTTGGCTTTATTGGAAGGATAATTTTATGCCATTAATGTTTAAATATGATTTCGGGCATGTGGCCGCCGCGGCTGTCTCGAAATAAGCCAATTCTACAGGTCCAATTTTCAACCACTTTTTCGAGCATATGGGGCCGTATGTTGGCAATAACGCCACGAATGTTGGCTTCCAAGTCCCCTAACGTTTCTGGTTTGTTGGCGTAGACGAGCGACTTCACATATCCCCAAAGAAAATAGTCCAATGGTGTCAAATCACACGATCTTGGTGGCCAATTGACAGGTCCATTCCGCGAAATTATGCGCTCATCGAATGTTTCCTTCAATAAATCGATTGTGACGTGCGCTGTGTGGCATGTAGCGCCGTCTTGTTGGAACCACAACTCATGCACATTCATGCCATCCACTTCGGGAACAAAATAGTCGGTTATCATGGCTCTATACCGGTCTCCATTAACGGTAACTGACTCTCCAGCATTATTTCGGAAGAAGTATGGCCCAATGACTCCACCAGCCCATAAAGCACACCAAACAGTCAGTTTTTGTGGATGTAATGGCGTCTCAAGGGTCTCATGTGGATTCTCTTCACTCCAAATGCGGCAGTTTTGCTTGTTGACGTAGCCATTCAACCAAAAATGAGCCTCATCACTGAACAAAATTTTGCGATGAAAATCAGCATCGAGATCAATCTCATTTTCGGCCCATACACCAAAATAACGACGCATTGCATGGTCTCGCGGCTTTAATTCTTGCACAAGCTGGATCTTGTAAGGTCGCAAGCCAAGATCTTTGCGCAAAATCTTCCATAAAATTGATGGATAAAGCTCCAATTGCTGTCCACGTTGGCGAATCGATTCATTCGGGTCCTCTTCAACACTTTGCTCTACAGCGGCAATTGTTTCTTCGGTGCGCACTGTTCGACGTCTCTGCGGATGCGTATTATCACATAGAGTAAACGTAGTGCGAAAACGATCCATGGTTAACCGAATTAATTGCTCTGATGGACGATTATGTCGACCATAAAATGGACGGAGCTTGCGGTAAACTTCGCGAACTGAACCATTATTTTCGAAATAAATTTGCACGATTTGCAAGCGTTGTTCTTTTGTCAACCTGTTCATGATGAAATGGCAAACCAAACTAAATATTAATCACTTGACAGCTGACCAAATGGCCGCCAGTTAAAAAAGTGATGCCAACTTAAAGTTCTATACCTCAATAAAAACTCCCATTATTTATTTTATTCGCTCCAATGGCAGTTTCTGATAGACCGGCCATAAAAATCATATATGTGTAAAAATTACACTAATAACGTGCATACCGATCATGCGCATTGCATTTTTCACCTAAAAAAATAACCTATCTTGGATATAAACACTTTTGGCATCATAACTTTTAAATGCGGCGTCTTTCGGAAAAACTTTTGTATCCATTTTTGTTTAGGATAAATACCACAACATCTTTCCTCTACATAATTTTCCCATAAAAATGACCTATCATGGCCTTTTAATGGGATGAAACTATGTTATGACACTAATTTTGAAAAATGGGTAGTGATAATTATAATTCGTTTTTATAATTTTATAAGGTAAGATCTGTATACTATATAGCCTCATTACATTTGGACCAAATATATATCATCTAATAATATAAGAATGAAACATCACATACCAGTTTATTATAAGCTTTGTTATGTATTTGCAAATTATCCTACGGGCAAAGGAAAGATATGGTTGTTGAATGGTTGTGTGGTCGTTGAAAACTAATTATTGTTATTTTAAATATTTATTTCGTTACGATAAACAGTAATGTTTAAATTTAATAATTACATTATCGCATCCATAAAAAAGCGTGATATGGTTAGAGTTTAACAATATAGTTTTGTTAAAAATTTATGACTACAACATAATTTGTATTATTATTTAAAAATAATATGATGTAAATAACAATATAATGTTATCCAAAACCATACTATGTTAAGTTTTTAAAAAAAAATCTTTTTCAGAAACATCTGTCAGTTCGGTATTTCGTTTGTAAGCTATAGGTAGTGCACGGGTGGTGTTAAATAAATTAATAGATAAATAAAGTATAAACAAGGGTTGGCCAATAAACATATATAAACATTTGTGTATCCCTTTATACAGACATGTCTGTATGCCGTCTAAGTATACATATCTATATATACATTTTATGTCAATAATATTAATTTATTTTTATTTCGAATTTAACGCACAGTTGTTTCTATAATAGAAATATGATTAAAAAACAAAACAGTATTATTACATTAAATAATACTGTAATCGTATTTAAAAATATTAATATAATATTAGATCATGGTATGGTGAGTCTCAATTATATTTTAGTCACATGTTACAATAGTATTGTCATATTAACAATAATAAGATTAGGTACAACACAGTCAATTGTTCTTGTAGATAATATTATAATTAACTCAGATAATAATATAATTAAAGTTTGCTTTTCTATTAACAATAATATGATTTGACTGCAACCATATAATTCAATCATAGTATGTTGCTGTTTGATTATGGTTGCCTCAACCATATTTTTTCTTTGCGTGTACAGCTCGTGACCCATTAAGTATATCTCAACAAAACTACACACAAATTTAGACGATAGAGGAAAACATATCTTCGCATAAAAAATCTGCGTACATAAAGGGTGTCCCAACAAGAACGCAAGATTTAAATTTGGCGCCATTCGAAGTGTCTTTGTTTGACATTTGAACAATTGTTATTGTTTGCTAGTAGAAGGTACGAGGTTAGTAAAAATGGAGCGCTACACGAATGAACAACGCATTCTCATTGTGAAATTGTTTTATCAAAATGGTGAAAGTTTTGCGGCTACAGTTCGCAAATTTGCGATCAATTTGGGGTCACAATAATGCTCCAAAAGAGTCAACTGTAAAGAGATTAATGGATAAATTTGCCGAAACTGGGTCTGTTAGTGATGTAAAGACAACAACGCGCCTTCGACCAGGGCGATCGATCGAAAATGTCGCAGCTGTACGTGATGATGTCGCTCAAACTCCATCCACCTCAATTCGACACCGAGCTCAGCAAATTGGTGTCTCCAAATTCACTATGCAGAAGAAATGAATGTTGAAGGCATGTGGTTTCAACAAGACGGCGCCAAATGTCATACAGCCAGAGAAACAATTCAATTGCTGTATCAGTCATTTCCAGGTCGTGTTATTTCGTATTTTGGAGACCAGAATTGGCTGCCTAGATCGTGCGATTTAACACCATTAGACTTTTTTCTTTGGGGTTTTTTGAAGTCGATGGCTTACGCGAATAAGCCGACGACGACTCAAGCCTTAAAAGAGGAAATTGGACGCTATATTAATAAAATACCGCAGCATTTATGCAAAACGGTAATTGAAAATTTCATTAAAAGATCGCGTGTGAGCCAGCAAAGCCGCGGCGGCCATCTGCCCGATATGTTATTCCACACATAACCTCATTCTGTCTACTTTACGATATAATAAAGTTTCACGATTTTTTTTAATTATCTGTGTTTTATTTAAAATTTAAATCTTGCTTCCAACAAAAAAAATTTAAATAAATAAATACAGTATTTTTAATCTAGAACCAACTTTTTGTAGTCGAAGTCAAAATACGCGAATCACGATAATGCCCATTCAATTCAATTCTACCCCTAATCAATAAAATATGATTGTATTGAAGTGAGTTACCATTGTTTTAAAGGCTATGTTTCCCAACTTGAAAAAAATCACCTATAAGTCATAAATATGGTTATTTCGATAACTATGCAACAATTTGTTATGATTTAAATTTGATAACGCGGTCCTGGCGAAAAACTGAAATAGTCGCCACTTCAGTTCCGATACGTAGCAATTTCTTAAAAATTTCTTCACAAAAGTATATGGGCTTGAAAATACATTCCGTCGGTAAAACTATACACAACAAATTTAATATCGAACTCTTTAATTTGGAAAGTAATAAGTCTAGAAGATTCACTACATTGATCCGATCAAGAAGACAATAATTTAGCAATTTGGAGACAGATTTAGGTAAAAAAACTGATATTTACTTTTTCTTAAAAATTTTTTTTTAGCTTAACCAACACAAAAATATACACATTAGGCTGTCAGGGTGACAGCAAAAAAAGCTTAAGGGGCAAAAAATACCGTTATCATAGTAATATTTAGTTAAAATTCGTTGCGTTACTTGTATTTAGCATAATAATACTTAAATACTAAAATTCAATGAATTAACTGAAATAACAGGGAAGGTAATTAAAAAAACCTTCTCCTGTAAAATTTTGTTTTTGTTACTTAAGCTTTTTGTGCGGTTATAGCTCGATATGTATGTATATGATTAACCCATGAACTAATTGCGCGCTTGAAAACAAGCACTGAAAATGCTGCTGAGACGTCTAGACGGTGCTGTCACATTCTGGAAGCCTTGTGTGCAGTATAAAAAGGGCGACGCAGCTAGTTCAGGCAAGCCGAAAAACAATCAGCTGTTTGAAAAATAACCAATAACAAATTTAAGATAAATTGTCCTTAACACTAAAAACATTGAAAAGTTGTATCAAAAAGGTTTATAAACTAGTGGTGAACTAAGTTTTATGAGTTTTCATATGAAATTAAGAAACAAAACATTCTATATATGCAACAGCATGTAAGTAAGTCCTAGTTTACGTTTTGCAAGTCTTATTGCTAAGCTGATTAGTTTGAGGGAGAGAGAGAGAGACGAGGGGAACAGAAGAGTTTCTTTTCCCATTGTCTCACTCTCTCTCTCTCTCTCTCTCTCTCCTCACAAACTAATCAGATTAGCAATAAGACTTGCATTGTGTAAACTAGCACTAAACGCATGCGTGTGTATTATAGGTCTGCACCGATATACCTGTTTGCACCAGTTTTGCGTGTGTTCAGAGTTTCTGTTACTAGTCATGTTTTAGACTCGATTGTTTTTCTTGAATCAAGTATGAGTTTAGTGGAGAGAGAGGAAAGAAGACTTAAGACGGGTACTGATTTGCTTGTACAGATAAGTTATGACTAGTAACAGAACTCTGAATACCATATGTATCTGTACATACCAGAACCAACACTCGTAAAACTGGTGCAAACAGATATATCTGTGCAGAACTATAGTGTGTATATAGATAAGTATGTATTTACTTGTGCGTTGGCTTTTGGTAAAATTTTTGGTTTTTCATGATCTCGTACTTTTGTAAATTTTTCATATTATTAAGAGAAATTATATAGCTTGTTCTCATTTTACCGAACTTTGTCCAAAAAGTACGAGATCAAACCTATTATATTCTAATGGTAGTACGGTGCTAGGGTAAAACAGTACATTTTCAATGCCCAGTGCCTCGTTTCTGTGATGAATGTGCGAAAATTTCGAGACGAAATGCGAGATGAGTAGGAAAAAAATTCATTTGGTGATATATATTATAAGTTTACTCAAGTTTTTTATATGAACAACAAATTTAATTATATGATTTTTCTTCTCACAAGTTACAGAAACGGTGCACTGATCGCTTTGCCCAGTTACATATGAAACTTTTAAAGCTAAACTTCAAACAAAATGAAGTAATTATTTGTTATGTACAAAATTTTCAATGAAACTATTTAAATTTCAAACAAATGGCAAAAAATTGATCTTTGACAAGATTTGTTGGCTTGTCACTCTCTCTCTCCGTATCTATCTTTTTTTATCTTTTAAAATCTTTACTATTGTCAATAAAGTAAAAAATTTTCCGCATGTTTTAAAACAAAGCTTAAGCGTTGGATTGAAAAAAAAATTGGAAAGAAAATGTAATTTTTCTAAACAACAATACAAGTGATAAAAATAAGTTGAGCATTCTTTTAACATTACACTCGGTATTTGTTTTATTGTTGTCATTGTGTCTGCAATGCAAAATAAAATTTCATCATTCGAAATGATGATTGATAATTTTCATTTTCACTTCAACATACAAGAGTGCAAAAGTGTATTTGATGGTAATTTAAAATACACTGCAATAATGATTGCATGTTGTTTATTATGGTTGGTTTTATGTTGTTGTAAGAAACTTTTTTTTAAATATTGTTGCTTCAATATATGAGTGATTTATGAAAGCCGCAATTGACATATTGCCTGCTTTGAGATAAAATCGGCATAAAACAACAACAACAACAAAAATATCCCATTAAAAATTCAAGGTATACTCAAGCTCAATGGGCGCTGCTGTTTATTTATTATCTGCTTGCCTGGGAGTTTCTAGGGATGCTCAATTTGTTTTAAAAATAATTTTGAAAACTTTCAACCCAAGATGGAAACTTAAAACAGCAAAATTGTTCAAGAAGATAAGCCAAATTAATGAAATTTTATTTATAGAAACAAAGAATGTGGAATAAAGTTAACGATATTCTAATATTTTTACTAATTAAAAGAAACCTTGAAAACTTTGTATAAATTTGAATTATGAAAGCTTTTATGCCCTTATGGGTTGCCAAAAGACTTAACATTTGAAAAGTTCCTATTATTTCTTGCTTTTTCTGAATTTTAAAATTTGAAGTAATGTGCAGAAGAGAACTACATAGTTCGTATTTTAAATATGTATATTCGGGTATGTTCTACATTCCACCTGACATTAAAAGGAGTGGAATTGCCATAACATTGTTGTTAGAATTACATATTTCCAACAACACTTTTATGACAAGTTTTTGGTTGCCAGAACTCTTAACATTTGAAATGTTTCTAGGATTTCTTGTTTTTTCGCTTAATTTTAAAATTTGGAAGAATACAAGTAGAGAATTCTAACTAATTTTACTAGATTTTTTTAGATTGTATTGATGCCTTTTTATAAAATCGTGTTGTTAGATAGATGCATACATATACAGTTAAAAAAATGTATAACAATTAATGTTAATGTGTATGCATATGTACCAGTATACATGAAAAAATGGAAAAAAGATCTAAATCTTGCACATACGAAAAAAATTATAAGTTCGAAATTACGAAATTAATTTCGAATTTTCGAACATAGTTACATAGCATTACTTTGGTTCCTCATGAGCTCTGCATGACTTAATATATCATATTTCACCTTATTTTCAAAATTTTAAAGTAGGGAAATTTATAAATTTGAATATGAAATATTCAGTATGAATGCGAAAAACCATCTATAGATTATAAAGGGTGTTTTTTATTGAGGTATAGAACTTTAAGTTGGCATCACTTTTTTAACTGGCGGCCATTTTGTCAGCTGTCAAGTGATTAATATTTAGTTTGGTTTGCCATTTCATCATGAACAGGTTGACAAAAGAACAACGCTTGCAAATCGTGCAAATTTATTTCGAAAATAATGGTTCAGTTCGCGAAGTTTACCGCAAGCTCCGTCCATTTTATGGTCGACATAATCGTCCACCAGAGCAATTAATTCGGTTAACCATGGATCGTTTTCGCACTACGTTTACTCTATGTGATGATACGCATCCGCAGAGATGTCGAACAGTGCGCACCGAAGAAACAATTGCCGCTGTAGAGCAAAGTGTTGAAGAGGACCCGAATGAATCGATTCGCCACCGTGCACAGCAATTGGAGCCGACTAACCGACTATTTTGTTCCCGAATTGGATGGCATGAATGTGGATGAGTTGTGGTTCCAACAAGACGGCGCTACATGCCACACAGCGCACGTCACAATCGATTTATTGAAGGAAACATTCGATGAGCGCATAATTTCGCGGAATGGACCTGTCAATTGGCCACCAAGATCGTGTGATTTGACACCATTGGATTATTTTCTTTGGGGATATGTGAAGTCGCTCGTCTACGCCAACAAACCAGAAACGTTAGGGGACTTGGAAGCCAACATTCGTGGCGTTATTGCCAACATACGGCCCCATATGCTCGAAAAAGTGGTTGAAAATTGGACCTGTAGAATTGGCTTTATTCGAGCCAGCCGCGGCGGCCACATGCCCGAAATCATATTTAATCAATAATGGCATAAAATTATCCTTCCAATAAAGCCAAACTGATGGACATTAAAACGATTTTTTTGTGTTTTATTTCAATTCAAAGTTCTATACCTCTTAAAAAAACACCCTATACTAGAAAATGAATATAATAAATTCAACAATTCGAAATTATGTTCTAATTTTCGAACATAGTATAAAAATAATTTTTCGGTTTCCTCAGTAGCTGTGTAGTACTTAATGAAATATATCTTACCTTTTTTGAAATTCGAGATTCGTTTTGCTATTAAAATTTAAACAAAAAAATATACAAATACATGTAGCGTACAATATACACATGTGCATACATATGTACACATGTAAGTAGGTGTTTATATAAAATAAAAATGTCGGAAAATATTTGACATCTTAGTTTTTTTAAATTTTAGTAAACTTGGGTAAAGAGGAAAGCATTATTTCATAAATGCGAAATTAAGCTCGAATTTTTGAATAGAGCAAACATTTCTATAATTACCTTGCAATTTTATATGTGTTCTGCTAACTCGGTGAGATATATTTCATTTCGAAATTTGCAAGTTATTATTATTTATATTTCAAAGAAAAATGTGGAAAATGAATTTTGTAATTTCTGAATTTAAAATTTCAGTAGAAGATTATTAAGATGTCTGCTTAAAATTTTTTTTTTTTTTTGAATCTTCCTAACAGAATTTAAATTTATTGCAAGTAAACTTAATCCTAGAAACCTCAAATTTCTTTCTTTCTCAAAAAGTTTTAACCTCCCTACTTTCTGTCTCACTATTTTTTTTATCAGTATAGCGAAGATAAGTGTTCCTTTTATTAAGCTGCAATTTTACTTGCTTTACAACAGAAAAAGCAACATTTCCTTTTTTATGTTGCATTATACTGGTATGTGACTAACTAAACTGATTGCGGCAAGTGTGAAAATATAGTTTTTATTTTTCGAAGTATTTAACGGCGAATAATAGAGTTTCATTTCGTTTTAATGTTACTTCGCGATTATTTTTTTCGTCTTCTTTCTATTGCATTTAAAGTAGGAGTTGCAGGGAGCTAAAATAACAATTTGCATAACAATGACTGGCTCTGATGGCAAAATTCATTGCTGACAATGACGACGATGTTAGAGACGACATTGCATGTGTTGCATGCAGCAAACATGTGTCTATTCATACCTGCGGATGCATGTGAATAACAAAACAAAGTCTGTCCATACGTCTGTCTGTATTTATGTTTGCAAACATATCGCACTATGAGTACGTGATGTATTTATGTTGCTGCCAAATTTTCTAGCCAGTCAAATGAAAGTGAAGCTGCCGTGTCTAGTGTATACTTGTTGCACTATATGAATAAACAAAATGAGTGTGGTAATATTGTTTTTTTTTTTCTTCTTCTATTGTTTTTCAGGCTCACTTTTATTTGATTTTTTTTGGAGACATATGCGGTTCACCAGCCCTGAAGCACAATGCTGCTTGTTTGGTTGTTCGTTTATTTGGGAAAACCTTAAACTATGTGTTTTCCAGCATAATAATCATTAAAACGTAGTCATAATTTTATGCCTGTTATCTGTGAGCCTCTTTGCAGTTTGTGTGTTGGTTTTAGGTTTTTGGTCCGCTGCCTTAAGAGTTCAGATGTTTAAGGTACTGTCGGAGTTGCTGCTCCTGCTTTCTTTAATCTTTTTGATATGCTGCGCTTCGAGTTAGGTTGGTTATGTTTTGCTTAGCCAAATTTTGGTAACATTTTTATTTTATAAATAATTTCTGCGAAATTTGTCTAGTCACAACATATACAAAAGGCTTAAAGGAAAAGAAAACCCAATAAGCCGTAATATATTATAATATACTTTCGTAAATTTGAAAGGATTAAAAATCAAATTTCTGCAAAGACACAAACTACACACGTCACTTTAATAAACATTTTCTAATGCTGCTCTAATAAACACCTCACCAAGTAAGAAATTATAAAATTTTTACAATTAAGGCAATATTTTATGAGAACTTCGAAATTTGCATAAATATGTACCTTGTAAATATTTTATAGTGCAAAGTTAGCAGTTATGTAACGCAATATTAAAAGTATTACGCTGTAAAATTATTTCATATTAAAAACTAAAATTTGCCATAAGATTTTATAGGCTCTGAATATTAAAAATAGCTATAAATTATTTTTTTTTTATCAAACGTGGCCTTAATTTTCATTATATATACATTTTTCGAAGTTTATTCATGCCAAATAGCAAAATTTAACAATTTCGAAAATTCGAAGCTATGTTCGAATTTTCGAACATAGTCCAAAAATCTTTCTCGGCTGCTTGGGAAGTTTTATAGCTATTTATAAAACATATTTACACAAATTTAGAAAATAAGAAGTTAATTTTGTTATTCAAATACAATTTTTATGCATAATAATGTATGTATGTAGTACATATGTGTATGAAATAAGAATTTGGAAAATGTATATAAAGTCTGATAGCTATGAATTTAGCTAAATTAATGCTTAGACAAAAGTAGAATTTCATATATTCGAAACAAAGTTCGAATTTTCGAGTATAGTAAATGTTTATTTCGAGAGTAAAATACTTAAACGGTTGATTTTGTTTCTGTTTAAAAAAGATGCAATGCTTATATTACAAGCAAAAATTTACAAAAAGGTTTGATTGAAAGGTTAGTGGCCACGAATTCCAATAAATCAAGTCATAGTCATTTCTCAGCGTTGTATCAAAAGCTTATTTTTTTGTACCTACAGCGTCGCCAATTCTGTCACAAGTCATAAATATGAAACCATGCTAGAATTTTTGAATATAGTAATTTTTATTTTTTGTTTGTTTTTAGCTTATAAGTATTTGACCTTATTAGTTTGTGACAAATTGTTTTTAATTTCAAAAGCTCGCTGTTAATTTGTAAATAGCAATTAGTGACTGTAAGTCGCCACATATTTGATGACTTTTTATTTTCCCAGATTTGGTACTTCGAAAGTTCAAAAATATATTCCCAGATGGCAAAGACTAATTCTAATTTAAATATGTTAATTTTGTAAGTAATAAATCACTCACTTGCTTATGACATTGCTATAGTAGAGTGAGTATCTATTTACCTAATTGAGATACCCTGAAATAGGTTATGAGACCTACATATATATATTACATTGATGGAAAAGAAAATTTTTTTACCTAAAACTGTGCAATACGAATACAAATTACTTGAAAAAAATATTACTTGTCTTCAAAAAGTTACATATAATATAATAATATATAATATAATAATATATAATATATAATCAGTCGATCACAGCCACCACACAATTTTGTACATTTCTTTTTTTTCTTCAATTTTCTTTCGCTCGCAAGGTAAAATACATTTTACATCTGGTAATTGCATGATAGACTAATAACACAAATAATACAAGCGTCCCAAAGCTGCAAGAAACAACAATATGGAAGCATGCAATTATATGGCATGTGGGTTGTTTGCAGCTGATGCTGGTGCTGCTGCTGCTGCCATTACCAACGTCATGTCACGTTACGTGAATTTTAAATAAAAAGTTTTTTTTTTTGTTTGACAAGCAAATTTAAAATAAAGTAATTTTTGTAAAAATTAGAAATTCAAATTGCAATTGTATTTATTCACTTTCATTATGTATGTAGGTACAATGGCGCGTGTTAATGTTTTATTTGGTAAAGAAATGAAGCGTTAAGGTTGGTGCATACCTACAAATGGAGTGACCCTGCTTTTTTAGGGTTCTGTACAGCAAAGGTGAAAAGGAACCCTATTGTTTTCGCTACGCTGTCCATCTGGCCGTCTGTCCGTCACAGGCTGTTTTCTCAAAAACCGTGAGAGCTACGGACCTGAAATTTGGACAGAATATGTAGAACCTTGGCTGAGAGTTAAAAATCAAAGGGTGTTCCAAAACGAGCAACGAAAAATGTTAAAATCCCAAGTAATATACATACAATTGTATATTGACACTTTATATTTGTGAAATTAGTGTATTTTTATACAGACTACAACAATAACACTTAAATTTAAAAAAATTTTAATTAAAGGGTCTTCTATCAGTTAATGCAATTTTGACTATGTAATTTTGACAACTTGCTGTATCTTCGAAACCGTAAGAGACAAACTCTTGCAATTTTCAAAAACGCTAAAACTAAAAAATCCCAAAATTATAAAATCGCCAAACCGAAAAAAAATCGCCAAAAATTTAAAAAAAACATCGCAAAAACGAACAAATTCGTCAAACTTAAAAAAAAATTCTAACACTAAAATAAATCGCCAAATTCGAAAAAATTGCCCAAATGAAAAAATCGTCTAAAAGAAAAAAAAAACACCTAAAACCGAAAAAACCGCTAAAACGCGAAAAAGGCGTCAAAACTAAAAAAATTGCCTGTATGAAAAAAATCGCCAAAATTAAAAAAAAAAATCGTTAAAATTTAAAAAAAATCACTAAAATGAAAAAGCGCCAAAACCCGGAAAAAAATTGCCAGAAACATAAAAAAAGTGTCAAAACTAAAAACGCGCCAAAACTTAAAAAAAAATCACCAAAACCGAAAAAAACGCCAAAACTAAAAAAACGATCAAAAAACCCCAAAAACTAAAAAAAGCCAAAACTATATTTTATATAGGCTAAAGTTCGTACTGAATTACATGCATATCTAGTGTCCGTACGGAACCCTTCGTGCTCGGGTCAAAGTCGCACTTCACTGAATTTTTTGATGATTTAAGAGCTTTTACAAGAAGAAGAAAAATTAGAAGAAAATTAATCGATTTTAAGGATACACTATTTTAAATTTGCTTGATAGCAAAAAAAATTTATGAAATAAATTAAACGAATTTCAGAAATATTAATATATATATATATAAAGTTGGTCACGTGCGACATTGTAAACGTAAAATTAAAAAATACACGCTTTGAAGTTACTTAAAAAAAATAAATAACATTTCAAAGGGTGGCAGGAAAAATTGAAGAAAGATGCAATAATATTACAAAACCATAACTTAAAAAATAAAAAGAGACTGGCTGAAGAAAAAATTTAATTATTGGCGATGAAAGGCAAATGTAAGATGTAAAGTCAGCAGAAGCTTGCAGGAACATTTACGATTTACGATGATTTATAAAGTATTGAAAAATATTTTTACTAAGATTTTAAGAAAATGTTACTTAATATATTTCATAAACACAAATCTTATTTAAAAAAAAAATTAGAAACAATTCATAAAACTATAAACCATACACCACTTACTTAAAACTTGATTCATTACCTGCAATTTTTAGAGTTCTAACTCCAAATTGGCCATCGATCTCAAAAGTCATTTTACTTTAAATATTCTCTAATGACAGCAATTCATTCACAATATCTTAATTGAATTCATACATTTATTTTATACAAATGAAAGACAATTAAATGCTTAAAATCTACTAGAATATTGCAAAAAAAATGGAAATAGTTTGCTGAAGAAAAATTAGTTAAAAGAATATAAATAATACTGATTGCATTTAATGAGAAATAAATTAGACTATTAAAAATAAATTTTAAGAATTTGAAAAACAATTTTAAAGTTTTGAACTAACGATCATACAAGAGTGCAAATGATTTGTAAAAAAATAATAAAATAAAACAAAATATTAGTTTAAACTTAAAAACATGATTAAAATATAAAAATATATGTATATGTATTTTGTTTGCTCTAGAAATTAATTAAAATAATTTATTTGTATATTTCTTGTAGTCGATTTGCAGTGATTTCATGTTGGTATGTTTGTTTGGCTTGTTCTGTCTATCTGTCTGTCTGTCTATAAGATCAATTAACAGCTCAAGGTCATCTGAAGTTTAAAAATTCATGCTAGCCATTATTATTATTGTTATTGTTAGCAGTTGTTGTGGGCCACATAATGTTTGGAACACGATTTCCAAAATACTCGTACTTAAAAACGTATAAATGAGCATAGCAAAATATAAATTATATTATATTATTTAACTCGCTCGTTCGTATACAAAAGAATTAATTATTATTAAAAGAATCTGAGGAAAAAAAATAATACAGTAGTCATTGTTCACACCAACAAATGTTTTAGCTGATAATAATGCTGATCGTTGCAAGCCGGCTGTGGTATGAAATATTTATGTATGTAGTTTGTGGCCATAGAGTTGGGAGTTGGAGGTGGCGGTCAGTGATCACATTAACGAACACGCCTGCAAATGAATTCAACCAAAATTATCTACTACTGTTAAAATTAAAAGAAAAAAAAATTATGTATGTATAAACGAGTATATGAAAAATGTTTTAATTAGTTTTTCGTTTTATTTAGTGTTTTGATTTCCTTTTGTATTTGTTGGCCACTTCAATACATTTCATTTTCCAATATATTTTTGGTTAATTATAACCGTTGAGTCGAGAAGTTAGATGGTGTTAACAGTCTGGCACGTTCTAGCTTAAAAAAAAACAAAAATTTTGTTAATCATTTTTAGTGATTTGGATTTGCTAAAATATTATTATTTGGCCAAATTTATTGGAATTTTTCATAGTTTCGCTTTATACATAATATGTAGCTAGTATCAAACATGTATATCGATGGCTTAATATAAAAAAGGCCTAACTCGAATTTTCGATATTTTACAGGAGAAGCAAAACACTGAAGAAAAAATAAAGCATTTACATGCAGAAATAGTTTTTAAAGTTGCCATAAGTTCTTGATTTTGAACTGTAACGTACTCTTCTAGGAGATTGCAATTATACGTTGTCGCCCAGAAAACATTAAAAACACGATTTCGAAAAAAATTGAGTTAGGCCCTTTTTATATTAAGCCATCGATATGTAGACACAGGACTGTAAATTAAGGAAATAAAACTATTTAAAAAAATGTTTACCAACTTAAACCGATTGATCCCGTGACGATTCCCAAGTTGAATAGGTAACCAACCTTCTACGTCGACAGCCAGGTAGCGCTAAAAGCTTTAAAGGGACACAATGTCAAATCGAAACTTGTTAGTGACTGTAGGAAAGTCCTCAACTTGCTTATGGATATATATAGTGTTAGACTATTTTGGGTTCCTGGCCACAGCAGTGTTGAGGGAAATGATATTGCCAATGAGCTGGCAACAATAAGGTCGGCATTAGATCAGGGAATGTCAGACACAGCGGGGAAATTACCAATTGGTCATTACTATAGGGAACTCAGTAATTAGGTAGAAAGCAGGACCAACAGTTCATGACGAAGTACGGAGGCTTATAGACTCTCTAGGGCTATGTGGTAAAAATTTGATTCAGGAAGATACAAACTGCTACTGGACATGAATAGTAAGGCGATGTGATTCGTGATAGGTGCGTTGACAGGTCGCTGCTCGATCAGAGCAAGAACCAGCATTTGGGAAACTGGCACACCAGATTTTTATAGGATGTGCGGGGATGAAGAGGAACTAGACACCATTAAACATGTTATCTGTCACTGCGCGAAGCTGCAACGTCATAGACTTACTTGGCAGAGCAGGCGTTTCCATAAGAGCATAACTGATAGCGGGAATTGTAAACTAAAGAAGATCAGGGGCTTCATCATGGGAATTTGGTATCTCAATGACGGATAAAAGGATCACTTCTGACTAAAAATGGTAGCGTAAATATTACTTTATTAATGGGCAATAAAAAGGAATCACAATGGACCCAATTGGGTCTCCGAGTGGAGGTGCGGTATAGTACCCAACTTCCTAACCTAATCCAAACTAACCCGATTGAGAATTAATTGTAAAGACACAAATGTCAAATTTTCATCCAAAAATTTTCTATTCAAAAAATACAAATACAAAATGCTTTCGTGGCATATGGCCACCGTGACTGTTCTTGACGTAGTGTATCCTGGACGTACAATTTTAGGCCACTTTACGAGCATTGCTGGCCACATGCCATGAATAACACGAACAACTGTAGTCTATCAGCATAAGTCAGTAGTGACTTTATGTGCCCGTACAGGAAATCATCACACACAAAAAAAAATATCAATGTAAAATCAACATGCAAAAATTTTGATTTTAGATTTGTATTAAATATATTAGAAATAATATGTTTTTTAAGTGGGTTGGTATTTATTTGCTCTGTTCATAGCTACAATGCACTGCTGTACTCAATTATGGGACTTGTTGTTGTTGTTGTTGCTGTTTATTTTAATGCGTTATACGAGGTTGGCAGGTTCGAGTCCTGATGGAGACTCTCGGTGCCTCGCTATATGCGAAATGTTTCCATCGGAAGAAAGTTTATGTTTTTGGTCATTTTATTCCTTTTTTAACGTTCATTAATTTTAGTGATTTTATTTTCTTTACAGCATTCAATATTTTATTTGAGCAAAAGCTTCCATCCTCGTGTCTAAAAGCCGTCTAACTAAAGAGGCGCTATGCAACTTTCTGAAATTATTAAAAAAACTACTTATAAGCACATGAGTTCTTAATAAATTTCAGCATGTGAACTATAATACTTTCAACAATTAACACAAACTATTATATCTATAAATGAAAGTACATTTAGAATGGTTCATACATGAATAAGAATTAAAATAAAATTAAAAAAAAAATTAATAAAAGGCGTAAACTTAAAACGAATATATTATATTCATATCAGATGAATGTCTAAAATTTATTTCCATTAAAAAAATAACAATTTGTGTTTGTGATGCAATAAATTTAAATAAATTTTAGAAGCGTTTTAACTAAAGCACCTTCACTTTTGTTATTATGATATTTTATTTAAGAAAACAATGTATTTGGATTTAGTTAATGCATTGCTGTTAAGCTTAAAGCATTGGATGTTTTTAATTTATCGACAGTTGCTTATGTAAAGCTAACAAATAAACAAATTAAACAAATTTTTAAATAGTTTTCAACAAATCAATGCATTAAAGAGCAGCGACACAAAAAAAAAACACAAGCCAACGAAACACCCACGCCCCAAAACGCCAAAACTAAAATATACAACAATACAAAAAATAAATATTCAGACTTGAAAATCTAAATTACATTTAAGGCTATTAATACCTTTTTCCTCATGCTACAAATTTAAGTTATATGAGTAGATATATTCCAAAATAAAAATAAAAAATAAAAATATTTAAACAAATAAACTTACAAAACTCTAAATAGAAAAAAAATTATATAAAAAAAAATTTTTTTGCCACAAAAATTGGAGCATGAAAACCAACGCTAAATAGTAAAAAATAAAATTAAAAAAAGAAACAATGCCTTAGAAATTAAAAGTAACAAATAAACGTGTTACCGGAACACCCAAATCTACCGTAAACACGTAAATGCCCAAAAATAAACCGAAAACAAAAATCTTAAATAAATCACGATTTTAGGGAAAAATTTAAATAAATTCTGTTACAAATGAAACAACAGCCAATCAAAATCCATTTTTTTTAAATGTTTATATAATTTCTTTGGATTTTTATACATTGCGGATATATTCACAATAGAGCCGCTCACGTAAAAAAAAACATCGATGTTTTTCTCATTCGATTCATTATTAAATCACATCGATATTATTCGATGTATCGATTTAAAAATCATCGATGTTCACGATGCATCGTATTAATTAATAGGAACCAAGAAAATGTATCGAATATAAAAGTCGATTTTAAAATTTCATAAGGATTAAGAAAAGCATGTGTGCAAAGCACGGTATGTGCTTGTTTTTTCAAAGGCCAGTTCTATAGCTTTGCAAATCGGACCAAATGTCAGTTGTCAAACTAATATTTTCCATTGTGTGTACTTTAGTTTTCAATGTTCCTGACAAAGCGTCATATTTTTTTATCAACCCAACGAGTCACAGTATATAACTTTCACTAGGTGTCTAAAACCTTCTGTAACAGTAATTTTAAGCCAAATATATTATTAATTTTAACATCAAATATGGAAAAAGAACATTGCTGATTATTACCATACAATACCAAGAAAATTTTTTAACAATAAAAATATATATTTTGATGCTGTAAAATAAGGCTGTTGCTTCGATGATGCTTTGTAAATTGACGAAAAAAATACCTTTAGTATTGTATTGTTACATCAAGTGACTTTAAAACAATTTTAAAATTAAAAAAACGTCACTCTTGGAGGGGTTTTTATCACTAAATTAAATGAGTTGCAAGCATCAATAGAAAAAACAAATTCGTCTTTTCGATGCATTGAATAAAAACATCGATGTGTCAATTAACATCGTATGATACCTTACATTGTCATTTATTCGATGTATCACAACCAAAACATCGATGTTTGCGATGCATCGATTAAAATCGAGCAGCTCCAATTCACAAGGAGTTTAATTAAAGCTTAAACTATTGAAATATTTATGCCTGCAAAGGCGTTGGCAGATTTGATTTGTTCATTCGCTCTTTCCGCATGTTTTAGTTGTCAAGCAAATTTGTCGAAAATATTATTTACAAATGCACAGAAATGCTACCCCCTCCCTCCCATTTCAACCAAAGTTTCAACTACCATCAGTGATGCCAAGTTTTTTGTATACAAAAAGCTCTCAAAAACATAAGTTCTAATCAAGCGACCAACTCTTAGAAGCGTTAAATTTTTATGCAAAAAATTAAATTTTAGGAGACTTTTTTTTTAATTTTTTTATAAACGCTTAACTTTCAAGCACAAAGCGCAAATCTGCACTTCAAAAAACGCTAAATTTGAAACAAACAAAATTTCCTAAAATCTATAAATTTTCATGCTTTAAAAAGCTGAGTTTATTTAAAAAAATATTTTTTTCTTATTCTTATACCAGTGACGCCGTGATATTTCCGGTTGAAAGCACAAAAGTAGAATATTCTATAAAGTGCTAAGCTTCAAGGAAATTATTAAGCGCCATACACCCAAAATTTTTAAGCAACCAAAAGTAAGGTTTGATTGGTTGATTTTAAAACAATTATTTTAGCCGATGTCTTTGGCAGCCAGTGCTATCAATGTATATACATATTAATGTTATATTTATATAATTATAATATGAAGTAGATAAACAAATACATTCAATTTACAATAAAAAAAATTATAAATTACATATATAAGCTTTTCCACTCTTCATAGAGAGCTAAGTTTGGTGACTAAATCACTGCTTTAAGCCAAAAGTGCTGAAGCGCTAAGAACAAATACATAAGTCAGCGCTTTTTCCAAAAAGAAATATCGCCAATTTATGTATATAAGCCTCTTAACTTTTATTAAAGAAGCTAAAGGCTCAGTTAGCCGACTGTAATGTAAAGTCACTGTAACGTAGAAAACAGCTGATCGATATTTTTATATGAAAAGTAGGTTACGTTACATTACATCTCTATAACCATTTTCATTACTTTTCACATAACAAAATCGAACCGCTGTTTCTTACTGTTGCAGTTACATTACATTACAGTCGGCTAACTGAGCCTTAAGTCTGGTGCAAAAAATACTAAGTTGGCCTCACTGACTTTCATATTTAAAGAGAGAGCCAGGGTTGTCAAGTTTTTTCTGTAAATTTTTCGCCAAATTGATCGAAAAAAATCGCCAAAAGTCACAAAAATCAATTTTATGTTAGTTATCTTAATATATATTTCATAATAAATTTGTTTCTATATAATAATTTTTTTAATACAGATTTTTATTCTAAAAAAATAAATCACCTAAAATTAGTTCTTGTACATTTTTTTCTTCCAAAAACAAAACACTTTAATGACTTTAATTAATATAAGAATAAATTCAGTAAAGTGCGACTCTGACTCGCGCACGAAGGGTTCCATACGAACACTAGATATGTAATTTAATACAAACTTCATCCTATATAATATATAGTTTTGACATTTTTTTTTTTTTTTGTGTTTTGGGGTTTTTTCGGTTTTTTTTGTTTTAGCGTTTTTTGCGTTTTTTCGCTTTTGGCGATTTTTTTAAGTTTTGGCTCTTTTTTTAGTTTTGACACTTTATTTTCTTGTTTTGGCGATTTTTTCGGTTCTTGGCGTTTTTTCATTTTGGCAATTTTCTTTATTTTTGGCGATTTTTTCCATTTTTGCGATTTTTTTTCATATAAAACATTTTTTTAGTTTTGGCGACATTTTCACGTTTTGGCAATTTTTTCGATTTGTGGCGTTTTTTTTCATTTTGGCGATTTTTTTCGTTTTGGCGATTTTTTTAATTTTTGGCGATTTTTTTTTTGGTTTGGCGATTTTATCATTTTCGGTTTTCTTAGTTTTACCATTTTTGAAAATTTCAAGTGTTTGCCTCTTACGGTTTCCAAGATATAGCAAATTGTCAAAATTACATAGTCAAAATTGCAGTAACTGATGGACCACCCTTTAATTTATTTTTTATTTTAAATTTTAGTGTTAGTTGTTGTAGTCTGTATAAAAATACTCTAATTTTACAAATTTCAAGTCTCAATATACATACAATTTTTAAATTAAATACATATTTATATATTTTTATAAAAATAAAAAGTGTGTGTGTGTATCTAAAATGCCTCAAGGAAGCATAAAAACCAAAAAGTTGTAGTTTAATAAATGCACAATTGCACAGCTTAAGTTTACGAGTGAAAATTGTTGGGCAAAGTAATCAGATTTGTGTAAATAAATTTCCATACAATTTTTCACATTTTATTTACGAGAGTGTAAAAATGCACAATTGCACAGTTTGCCAGACTTTTGAACATTCTCATGAAAACCCTTATTGAAAAGAAAAACTGAAAAATGTGCATTTCTTAGTAAAAAAAAAAAAAAAAAAAAAAAAAAAAAAAAAAAACATGTATACGTATGTTAAAAGAAAGCATGTTTTTTAATTTATTTGTTATTCTTTCAATAAGCCATATAAATTCAATTTTAATTGTTTGTTTCTCAAATATGATCAGAGACGGAAAGTGGCATTTTTGTATTTGTTAAGGAATAAAAATTAAAACATTATGAAAATTAGTAAAAATACATGAAACTGTGTAAAGAATGTCATATTAAATGTGAATTTCTAAAAATATTTGCAATTTAAAATATTATCCATCAAAATACAGCTGAAAAAGTACAATTGTGTCATGATTTCCATTCATGGTTCTGACATGAATAAAATTGTCTTGCAAGTTTTTACAAGTAAATCGTTCATTTATGCTAGGAACACAACTGGGACGAACGACGAATTTTTCGGTGCGAACTTTCGTCATAAAAAATAAAACACATTTGTTCGTATGAAAATGAACACAACACTGCCGTAGAACGAAATTCGTCGTGCGTGACGAACCCTGAGATAGATTTATTTCTATTTTATACGCCGAAGAACGACGAAAGAAACAATATTCTCTCCCTCTCTCTTTACATACACAATAACACCGGTGTGACCAGAATTTAAAATAAAATTAAGCTAAATCACGTATGTCTTTAATATATTTTTAGAGAATACACAATTTGGATTAAAAAAAGGCTAAAAAAGCTAAATCAGTTTTTAAAAAAGCTAAAAAATAAGATAAGAGCTTAATGAAAATTTTAAAGCTAAATCCAGAAGAAATAAGCTAAATTTAGCCCAAAATTAGCTAATATAGTTACACTGACAATAAACAACTTTATCAATTATAAGAGCTGAATTCGCAGAGTACATTCCTCGCTAAGCATTAAACACATTCACCACAGCAAGCTACCGACTACCAAATGTCAAGGATAGAATACACATATTTATATGAGAATAATTTTTTTGAAGACAGCAAGGCAACATGGCGGCAGGTTGTTGTCTATGCTGATTTTGTCGTTGTAGTCCAATTAAACTAATTTCTATTTTGTTGGCTACAATGAGAAAATTCAGTGTTGCCAGTATAATAGAAAATGTTGAATGAATGTTTTTGTACAATTATTGCATATTATTTAACAGAAACAATATCCAAAAATTGATGTAAAGAATAAATTGATTAATTTTTAGTGTTCCGTACACCAAAGGTGAAAAGGAACCCTATTGTTTTAGCTACACTGTCCGTCTGTCCGTCACACGGTATTTTCTCAGGAACCGTAAGAGCTACGGATCTGAAATTTGGACAGAGTATGTAGAACCTTGGCCGCTACAACAACAAATACATGAGAATTAAAAATTAAAGGATGTTCCAAAACGAGCAACGAAAAATATTAAAATCCCATGTAATGTACATACAATTGTATATTAAAACTTGAAATTTGTAAAATTAGTGTATTTTTATACAGACTAAAACAATTAACACTAAAATTTAAAAAAATTAAAATTAAAGGGTGGTCCATCAGTTAATGCAATTTTGACTATGTAATTTTGACAATTTGCTATATCTTGGAAACCGTACGAGGCAAACACTTGAAATTTTCAAAAACGATAAAAGTAAAAAAACCGAAAATTATAAAATCGCCAAACCAAAAAAAAAAAAAAATCGCCAAAAATTAAAAAAAAATCGCCAAAATTAAAAAAAAAAATTCTAACACTAAAATAAATCGCCATATTCGAAAAAATCGCCAAAATGAATAAAACGCCAAAATGAAAAAAACGTCAAAAATCGAAAAAAATCGCCAAAACGCGAAAATGTCGCCAAAACTAAAAAAAAATTTAAATAAAAAAAATCGCAAAAATGAAAAAAATCGCCAAAAATAAAAAAAAAATCGCCAAAATGAAAAAACGCCAAAAACCGAAAAAAATCGCCAAAACAAGAAAATAAAGTGTCAAAACTAAAAAAGGAGCCAAAACTTAAAAAAATCGCCAAAAACTTGAAATTTTCAAAAACGGTAAAACTAAAATAACCGAAAATTATAAAATCGCCAAACCAAAAAAAAATCGCCAAAAATTAAAAAAAATCGCCAAAACGAAAAAAATCGCCAAAATTAAAAAATAAATTTCTAACACTAAAATAAATCGCCAAATTCGAAAAAGTCGCCAAAATGAAAAAAACGCCAAAAATCGAAAAAAATCGCCAAAATGAAAAAACGCCAAAACAAGAAAATAAAGTCAAAATGTCGCCAAAACTAAAAAAAAATTTAAATAAAAATATCGCAAAAATGAAAAAAATCGCCAAAAATAAAAAATCGCCAAAATGAAAAAACGCCAAAAACCGAAAAAATCGCCAAAACAAGAAAATAAAGTGTTAAAACTGGAAAAAGAGCCAAAATTTAAAAAATCGCCAAAACCGAAAATACTCAAAAACCGCCAAAACAAAAAAAAAACCGAAAAGATCCCAAAAACGAAAAAAAATGCCAAAACTATATATTATATAGGATGAAGTTTGTATTAAATTACATATCTAGTGTTCGTACGGAACCCTTCTTGCGCGAGTCAGAGTCGCACTTTACTGAATTTATTGTACTTTTACATGAAAAAAGTACATTTTAGAAGAGTAATTAATTATTATAAATGCAAAATATATAAAAGTGGCAATACTGAACAATGTATTTGTACTTAAATATCAGCTGCAGATGGTGCTGCTGCCGTCTCCAAAATAATTAAGTAGCCGGCTGCGAGGCGACAAATGCTGCTAGCGGCATTTGAAGTCGTGTGTTCGTGCAGCCTGCTGTGGTGAATGTGTTTAATGCTTTATTGTGCTTCACACAACGAATTTATGCAGCGAATTCTAGTCGACAAATTCGTCGACGTGGACGAAATTCGTCGTTCGTCCCAATTGTGTTCCTAGCATTACTTTTTCATATTTAGGAGAGTAATTTTGTAAATTTCTGCCTTACTCTCTCGTTGCTAGTTTCTGCTGGGAAAGTTATTGAACAGATCTATTATTTCAACAAAGTTATTCTCCTGAAAAGGAACCCTATTGTTTTCGCTACGCTGTCCGTCTGTCCGTCTGTCTGTCACACGGTATTTTCTCAGGAACAGTAAGAGCTACGGACCTGAAATTTGGACACTACATACAACCTTGTATTTGTTATACATGAGAATTAAACAACGAGCAACGAAAAATTTTAAAATCCCAAGTAATATACATACAATTGTATGAACATATTTCTATTGAAACTTGAAATTTGTAAAATTAGTGTATTTTTATAAAGACTGCAACAATTAACACTAAAATTTAAAAAAATTAAAATTAAAGGGTGGTCCATCAGTTACTGCAATTTTGACTATGTTATTTTGACAATTTGCTATATCTTGGAAACCGTACGAGGCAAACACTTGAAATTTTCAAAAACGATAAAAGTAAAAAAACCGAAAATTATAAAATCGCCAAACCAAAAAAAAAAAAAAAATCGCCAAAAATTAAAAAAAAATCGCCAAAATTAAAAAAAAAAATTCTAACACTAAAATAAATCGCCATATTCGAAAAAATCGCCAAAATGAATAAAACGCCAAAATGAAAAAAACGTCAAAAATCGAAAAAAATCGCCAAAACGCGAAAATGTCGCCAAAACTAAAAAAAAATTTAAATAAAAAAAATCGCAAAAATGAAAAAAATCGCCAAAAATAAAAAAAAAATCGCCAAAATGAAAAAACGCCAAAAACCGAAAAAAATCGCCAAAACAAGAAAATAAAGTGTCAAAACTAAAAAAGGAGCCAAAACTTAAAAAAATCGCCAAAAACTTGAAATTTTCAAAAACGGTAAAACTAAAATAACCGAAAATTATAAAATCGCCAAACCAAAAAAAAATCGCCAAAAATTAAAAAAAATCGCCAAAACGAAAAAAATCGCCAAAATTAAAAAATAAATTTCTAACACTAAAATAAATCGCCAAATTCGAAAAAGTCGCCAAAATGAAAAAAACGCCAAAAATCGAAAAAAATCGCCAAAATGAAAAAACGCCAAAACAAGAAAATAAAGTCAAAATGTCGCCAAAACTAAAAAAAATTTAAATAAAAATATCGCAAAAATGAAAAAAATCGCCAAAAATAAAAAATCGCCAAAATGAAAAAACGCCAAAAACCGAAAAAATCGCCAAAACAAGAAAATAAAGTGTTAAAACTGGAAAAAGAGCCAAAATTTAAAAAATCGCCAAAACCGAAAATACTCAAAAACCTCCAAAACAAAAAAAAACCGAAAAGATCCCAAAAACGAAAAAAAATGCCAAAACTATATATTATATAGGATGAAGTTTGTATTAAATTACATATCTAGTGTTCGTACGGAACCCTTCTTGCGCGAGTCAGAGTCGCACTTTACTGAATTTATTGTACTTTTACATGAAAAAAGTACATTTTAGAAGAGTAATTAATTATTATAAATGCAAAATATATAAAAGTGGCAATACTGAACAATGTATTTGTACTTAAATATCAGCTGCAGATGGTGCTGCTGCCGTCTCCAAAATAATTAAGTAGCCGGCTGCGAGGCGACAAATGCTGCTAGCGGCATTTGAAGTCGTGTGTTCGTGCAGCCTGCTGTGGTGAATGTGTTTAATGCTTTATTGTGCTTCACACAACGAATTTATGCAGCGAATTCTAGTCGACAAATTCGTCGACGTGGACGAAATTCGTCGTTCGTCCCAATTGTGTTCCTAGCATTACTTTTTCATATTTAGGAGAGTAATTTTGTAAATTTCTGCCTTACTCTCCCGTTGCTAGTTTCTGCTGGGAAAGTTATTGAACAGATCTATTATTTCAACAAAGTTATTCTCCTGAATTATAAAAATTTTGAATTTCAATTAAAAAATATAAAAATTAGCCATAAAAAGCGCCAAATCAATAAATCAAAAATTTAAACCCCAAACTAGTGGAAAATCGCCCTGGTGAGAGTAAGGAAATTATTGGCTCTATTTTGCCCTTCGAGTTCTACATAGCTAAAACTAAGTCCCCCTATTTAGTTGCCCAACTCTGGAATAAAAATTCTCCTCAAATATAACAAATTTCCTTTTGATTAAAAAATAACACACTAATTTTTGATAATCATACAAATTAAAGCCTATTGGCCTTATAAAAATCACCCACCACCAACATCAATATTGCCGATATTATTTATATTGCCACAATGAGTTAAAAAAAATATATCTCCTTTGACTCTTATTTAGACCAGCCAAAACAAAAAAAAAATCATTTAGCATAATTTTATGGCTGTTATTGCAAATTATTTCTCAATTACCTCATAATATTTGGTCAATTGCATTTGCATATTCGGTTTGTTTCACATTATCTTCATTTTATGATCATTAAGACGGGACAATTGTCCCTAAAAAATAATAATAATGGTACAAAAAAAAAATAAAAATAACAAAAACATTATTACTTGTGTAATTTAACACAAATTGGTTCAAGTATGCGCCCAAGAAAATGTAACAAGCTGGGTAACATTATTAACGAAAAAAAACTGCTTAGTCACGGTTTCGCTATTGGCGGGGACTCTTTATTTCTTTTTGTGGAATATTTTTGCTTTAGTTTCAAATTTCAAAGCTACAGCATCAAAAAGATCTCATTGTTTTGTTTTCTTTTTATTATCATTATATTTTTAGTTTTTTTTTTAATTTTTAGGTTTTTTGGCAATTTTGTTTTACAGGCCTGCGGCAAGCACGAGTTCACTGTCATACAAAATGGTATTCAGAAGTTTGCAGACTTGTCGATTTTAATTTACAAATAGTTTAAATTTAAAGTCATACTTGCACAACTTTCAGTTATAATTTTTTTTTGTCAGTAAGTTTTTTCCTTCAGTTTAATCTTGTTGTCTAGTTAATACTTGAATTGAATGAGAGTGAAGAGACGAAAATTAATCTACTGTGACACAATTAATGACATTGCATTAAAGCAAACTTAAAACTTAAAACTCGAAATTGTTTAATTTTTTTTTTGTAATTGACAAAATCACTTGATTTCATTGGAGTATGGAGCTAAAATTTATAAATTATTTTTTGTTAAATAAGACAGAAGAATTTAGCAGTGTTTCCCCATAAAGTTTAGGAAAAACTTTCAGGCAGATTTTTAGATTCTTTTTTGAGTTAAATTGGGAAATTCGGTGTTCACTTTAATTTTTTTAGGAAAAAAATCGTTCTACACATTATAAATAATACTTTTAATTCCAAATAAACCAAAGTATAAGCTAAATTAAGCTATTCGACCCTGTTCTGTAATTAAGATCGATTTGAAATCGTACGATTTCTAAAATTAAAAATGGTCCTGCAGATATGTTCAAAATTGTATACGATAATTTTAATTTAGATTTTCTATTTGAGAATCTATATAATAGAAAAATTAAAAAAGTCTGAAAAAATATTTATATTATCGGACTCAATTTTCAAGAATCGTGCGATCTTAAAACCATTCGATTTACAGAACAGAACCGATTGCTCCACATGAGATTATAAGTCCGGAAAAAGTAAGCAGCAAGTACTCGCACAAAATAATTTAGATTTTGCCCGGAGGTACTTTTGAATGTAAAGATTACATGGGAGTCGGTAACTCAAATCAGCTTATCTCGACTTAAGCACTTTTTCCTTTATACCGCAGAAAAGATTATAAGACAAAAGGCGTTGATCTAATTTCACGCTAAAATTTTTTTAAGAATAGATATAAAAAGTGGCTTTGGCCCATATAACAACTAATTTAATTAAAAACTAAATAAATTTTCAACAGCAAGTTGCGTAACAGAAATATTTTGACGGTATGAATAGATTAAATGTAACGAAAAATCTATTAAATGCAACACTGTGTTGCTCTGCATCACAGAGTTGCTAGCATAAAATATAAAATAGACCAATTCACAATAGCCCAATTCACAATCTTGTGCAAATGCTCTTTCATCGTTGCATGTGCAAAATGGTATAGTATATTGATACCCACCACTAATAATTGTTAAGTGGTGAATATAAATATGCTATACTATTTTGCACATGCAACGATGCTAATGTGAAATAAAGGTAACAGAACATTGGGATATTTTTTTAAGAAAATTTGTTCAAGGACATTGATTGACAACTATAAAAAGCCACTACAAACTTCATTCCCATCGCACTATAATCTAAAATAGCAGATGTAGCATCACGAAAGTTTATATGCAGACTTCCAGTGCCAAAATGTAGACATAGTTAAATTTTCTAAGATAATTTTAAAGCAAAATAACGAAATCTATGCACAAAAGAAAATTATTTAAAAAAAAATTGAAAGATAAGTTTGTTTGATTTCCAATTCTCGCAAAAATTTTCCTCAGAAATGGTTGTTGTCTTTGATAATGAATAATAAAAATGTTATTATCGTGTTAAAGACATAAAAATTAAATTAAATTATATAATAATATATTTTAAAAACTATACGAAGAAATATATATTTGGGGTATTCACAAGGGTGTCCTAAGTGTCATAAAGTCATAAAGTCCTAACATTTTAAACCAATTTAAAATTGTTTTAATTTTCCTTCATATAAAAGGAGTACTATATTAATACAATTCTTCACTCTATGTATTTGTTACTGTCATAACTAATTATTTTGCTTTTTACTTTTCTTTTTCGACAAAATGTCCATTTATGTTTAAATACGTGGCATTTTTCTTTAGCAAATTTCTACTCAAATCATTATATATTGCAAAAAATATAAAACTTCTCAAGGGATTAAAATAATGGAGACAATCTCCCAAAGCTGATTATATAAACCGCAAAAAAAAAGTAATAACTCGAGTATAGACTTACAGCATATAAATCGCAAAAACTTGCAAAAATGCGAATATCTTCAAAAAATTTCCAAAGCCTCAAAAACTGTAAACGAGCAAACTCAGTAGATTTTATGAATCAAAAATTATCTCACGTGCAAAAAATTTGCGAAAATTCGCGAATAATTTTTTAATTGAAAAAAACCTAAAATTTATTTAAAAAATGCTCAAATTGTAAGGTATGCAAAAAACTTTTAAAATTCGCAAAAACTTGGTAACATCAAAAATATATTAAAGTCTGATACTTACTAAAAAAAGTTTAAAACTGTTAAAAAAAAAACAAAGAATTGGGAACAATTACTTTTATTGCAAAAATTTGCAACACATTGCAAAATTGCAAACAAGCTCCAACATGACTTACAAATACATAAAGATCTAAGAAATTCCAAAAATAGCAGAAAATTGACAAAATTATGAAAATTCGCACAAATAGATAGATATATTTAAAATCGGTAAAATGGTAAAAAGGCAAGCCCTAAAATAACACATAAATACCTAAAGATATAAGAAATTCCAAAATTCTCGAAAATGAAAATTTGCAAGAACTTGCTAATACCAAAATGATAGCAAAGTGTGATATAAAATAAAAGTCGCCAAACTGTCGCAAAAACTGCAACAACAAAAAAAAAATACTTCAATCAGACAATGACCTGGCACGCAAGAGCAATAACTATTATCAAAAATTACCTGATCGCAAAACTTAAGAAAGTTGGCAAATAAATTCCAAAGCCTTAAAATTTTAAAAGGTCAAATGCTCGAAAAAATTTTATTTAACATTTTTCAAAAATTCGCAAATAATTTTCGGAAACAGATAGCAGCCGTTAAATAATTTTCTCATAATTTTGCATATACGTACCAAATATTTTTTAATTTTTGTAATATTTTTTCTCATTTGTTTTGTATCATATTGTTTATGTTTCAACTAACACACTAAAATATGAGAGGTTGCTCACAGCAGTCGTATTTTAAACTAGTTTAAAAGTTTAGAACATTATGACGTTATGACTTTAACACTACCGTTTGAATACTCCAATTGTATATAATGGTTTGGAACAAAAGCGTAAAGCAAATACACAAACCTTCTAGCACAGGCAATAACTAATAGTTATCGTAAATAACTTTAACAACTTCGACTTTTTTCCGTCCGTAGACGAGCCGACACAATCGTCCAACAGAATTGGGGCATTAGTTTTATTGTCTTATTCAAATAAAATAATATTGTTTGATAAAAGCTTTTTAAAATAATTTAAGAGTTCAAAACCAGTATTGTCATACAAAATACTGGTTTTAAACTCATAAAGTATACTTTGTATTGTCATACAAAATACTGGTTTTAAAATCATAAAGTATACTTTGTTTTGACTATGACTATTCGCCTATTTGTTTCGTTGAATTAAGCACATCAAGGCGAATTCAAGACAGCTGGACTCATCTCACCAGATGATGATCAGCTGATAGTTTTAATGGTGTCAAAAATTACGCAAAATTTTTGTAATTTTTTTATAATTTAACACTTCACTACACTAGCACAAAAAATTCTATTGAAAATAACGCGCATTTCATTGCCCTGAGGGTTGTGCCAGCAATCTGCTTTGTATACGTTTAGAGCACAATTACCAACAAAACTCTAAAGCAAGAGAACTAAACATATATCTCATGCCTTTATGCAATTAATACACTGAGAATATTCAGCAACCACCAAAATTATTTTATTTTTTGTTTTCTTTATTATTTTATAAAAATAATTTATTTTTATTGCATTTGAAAAAGGAAAATATGTTGCTAAAGTGGAATAATAATATTTTTATGGCTTAAATATTTTTAGATACTGAGTGTCTCGTATGTAATCGGAAATTTTTAAAAATAAGTATATACAGCCTAAGGCATTCCTGCATTTAAACGCTCATTCATATATCTGTGGCAAAAAGGAAAAAGTGCTTAAGTCGAGATAAGCTAATTTTAAGTAAATGGCACCCCCGTAATCTGCATATTTGAAAGTACCCCTGGTCAAAATCTCAATTAATTTGTGTGATCTTTCAAAAAGTTATAGCACTATGAATTGCGACTTATCTTTTTTTCGTTTTCTTATCTCATTTGGAATAACAACTTAATTTAGGTTATACTTTAGCATATTTCAACTTAAATGTATTACTTATAGTGTGTATAGTGATGTTTACTTAAAAAAATTAAAGTGTATAGAGAAATTCCCAATTTAACTTTAAAAGAAATAAATTTTTAAAAATAGACTTGAAAGCTTAAAAGTGCTCTCCTGCAAAACAGTCAAATGAGACTTAAGCACTTTTTCCTTATTGCCACATATATAATTAGCACATAAAAATAAGAATTAAATTAATGTTTAAAAACTTTTTGCCATAGCTAATTGATTGAAGTTTATATTGACGAATGTACATATATCGTGTATACCTTAGACATAATCAATTTCATAAGTTAGTCAATTAAAAAAAAAATACATTATTGACAGAAGTATTAACAGAAATGCGTATCAGCAACTGCCAAAAATAGACAAAACGAGTAAAATACTTCAAATTGCTTATATTTCATAATTGCTGCTCAAATATAAAAGCCTTTACCTGCTCAGAATTTTTATATTAAGCAACGTTTATTGACAGCACTTAGCAACAAAATGGGTTTAACTTTATTATTACAAAAAATATTCCTTATAAAGTGTTAATAGTGTTTGAAAGCAAATGCAAAAAATCAAGAAAATTTCATATTCTGTATTACAACAAAAGACTTAAGCAAAAAACTTTCTTACTTCAATGTAACACAGTGGGATGAATTGTACGTACATTCGGTTTTTCATATTGTTCAAAAAAATAAAGAAATATACAACCGAAGTAAAAACATAATTTCAAAAACATATGGGCATTTTCATGATGTCGAATGTGACCATCGATATGTTTCAATCATCGACATTAAGCGCAACTTGTAGCTCTACGTCAGCCCTATGATTGGTGCTCAGTTTGAGTTTGAAAAATTTTGAGAGTCATTAGGATAATTGCACGAAGGCATTCGCATGTGACCTAAAAGGGAAATTATTTTGCAGCAAACTATTAAAACGATGATTTCAGCGAAGCCTATGTCAATATTTTAATATTCAGTCCTAGTAGTACATGGAATATTGCACGTGAGATTTTCTCCATCCTGATATTTATATTATTTCTCTTGATGTTTTAATAAAATTATGAATAAACAAGCTTACCTATGCGGTCATTCCGTCTTTTCTCATCAATCATTTAAGTTTTTCGTTCATATTAGAGATCTGTGTAAACAGTCTTGAAATGCAAATACGTCATGTTTTTTAAATGTATTCACGTCGTATGTATTATACTAAACCAATAATAAATTCTGTCGTACTATAAGCGAGCCACGATGGATGTATTGGTGTACGTGTATATCAGTGTTAACAAGTGATGTCGCCAAGACTGCTTGTTTGTAACAAGCACTCAAAAGAAGTAGTGTTGATTTGTGTATGCTTGTTATTTTGCATACTGTATGTTTGAGTGTGTGTGTAAAATGTAGATGGTAAGCTATTATGTGATTAACCGCATACAACTAATGTTAATCCATGTGTGCGCGTTTGCATGTGCGCAGAAAAATAAAAGATCATACATACACATGCATGACGTTTGTTCACGCGCTCATGCGTAGAAAGAAGCAAGCATCACTTTACTCCTATACCTACAATACTGAAATAAATTTCTTGCAAACATTGTTGTCAACGTTTGTTTTATAAGATTTTGCTGCAGTAAACCATTTGAAAAATTCCTCATGTCTTAAAAGTTCTTATAAGATATCTTGTGCAGGACACTAGTTCATATAATGTTTTGCACTCTTTCTATTACTCTATATATTTTTCTTGTTTTTAATTTATAGACTTGTAAGACCGTTTGCAACTATCTTTTGCCTAATTCCTATTATGCATATTTTCATAAAATTTGTTTTTCGAAATCTTGCATGTTTGCTAATAGCAGCGCAGGGATTAAGCATAACAAATAACGTGTCATGTATCTTTGAAGCATTTTCGACTGCTTTCTTTTGTCTCATTTGATTCTCCAGGCATTCTATCGGCAAAAGAATATATTTTCATCTAAATTTAAATAATTAAAAATTATGTAAAATTTTCCATTTTACATTTACGATGTCGCACGTGACCAACTTTATATAGGTATCACGACCACAAAGCTTTATATTTTTTAGCAAGGATTCTTATGTATATATTTTTAAATTTACATTTACGATGTCGCACGTGAACAACTTTATATATGTACCACTAACACAAATGTTTATATATCCAAGCAAGGTTTTTTTTTTATTTTAATTGTATTAAATATATATATTTGTACTGAACATTTGATGAGCTTTATCCGTGTACTTTTAACGCACTGATAAAAAATGTTGTTTTAAATGTTGCACGTGACTTCTAAGTGAGTGATTTTGCAAAGCAAATATTTACAGTTACTTGAAATCCCATAGTTTCTCGTGTATTCTTTTTGGACTCTTTGTGCTCTCAGCAAAATTTTGGAGAGCGAAATTCAATAGATAATGCTTCTCTTTAAGAACGTTTATCAAATCAAGACGGGCCGAAGAAATATTGAAATGAAAGAATATTGGTATTTCCCCCAGCTAAAAAGTCCAGTTTAATTTTTTTTCTCTTCTTTAGAAAGTCACATTATTAATTAATAAGAATATTTAATTCAATAAGAATTGAAATTACTGAACTTAAGCCCGAATAAGAAATTATATCTGATTAAAATTCACTACAGTTCACTACTTTTGTGACTTTGCATTCAAATATCCCGAAATGAGTTTTGAATAAATATAAAATTTTTTATACTAGTTATATATGATTGCTTCTGTATGAAAATATGATAAAACAAAGTCTTTTCAAGAACTTTTAGTTTTTTGTTGTCGATGGACCTTTCAGAAAAAATTCCCATATGTAAAATAATTTCAGTGTTAATTGTGTTATTTATTATTATTATTTTTTTTTATCGAAAATGAATAAGTAAGAATAAAAATGATCGAGCGATATTTTTAAGTTTTTGTAACATTGATTTATTTTAATGAATAGCAGATTGGTAAAAAACATCATGTATCAATCCGTACTTTTGACTCCGCTTTGGCCTGTTTTTTTTCTCAGTGTGCATACACACAATAAATCATTTATGAGTGCTAGAGGAACTTTAAGCCCACAGTGTTTTATGCACATTTTAACTTTAACCATGTTTCCTTAATATTTAAGTTTTACTTATACGCCAATTTACTTTGAAACTCACATTGAACTTAAGTAGGTGTGATTTATATCATTTTGATTACCATAACTAAAAATTTTCAAGCCAAATTAATAACAATAATAATACAATTATTATTTAAAAACATAATTATCTATTGATTTAACAATCAAATCATTCATTATTAATGCATATTTAATTTACCATAAATTATTCTCAAACATGCAATAATTCATTTGAAATCAATTCTCCGTCACTTTGGCGAACATGTGGGAAACAATTCCCAGCTTTGCATTTGCTAGTCTTTAAAGCTTAGCTCTAAAATGAACTTGAAAATCAATTCTCAGCCATTTAAATCATTTTGAAAATTATTTAATTAAGTAAAACTAACTAAATCTACGTTGACTTGAGAAAATAAATATCTTTGTTTAAGATTAGAGCATTGCTGTCCAAAAATGAGGTTCCTTAGTTAGCACTGCACTATGGAAAAATTTTTTGCCCTTTTTTGTTTAAAATTAAAACAAGTAAGAGTGCTATATTCGGCTGTGCCGAATCTTATATACCCTTTACCAAAATGTTTTTATGTAGTATAGAGATACATACATAAGCACATACAAAAAATAAATTTACAAACCCTAGAATCATTATATTAGATTTTTCTGATTCCTTATATTAATCTAGTAGTTCTTAAAAAAATATAGACGGTGTGTTAAATAAAAACAGAAAAAAGAAAATTAAAAAAAATGTTTTATTTAGTTACTTTAATATCCAGAAAAAAAGGTCAAAGTTTCCAGCTCTGGAGCTGTGGTTTTTATTTTTATAATTTTTTACACCAAACTTTTCTTTCCAAAACGTAAAATATGTGTAATCTATAAAAGAAAAGATAAAAATTAATTAGACTTAGTTACTTTTTATATCACAAAAAGTGTAAGTTTCCCAACCCTGAGATCATTCCTTTTGATTTTTCTGATTTCTTACACCAATCTCTTTCTTTTAAGAATTTAAGATATGTTTAATTTATAGAAAAAGGAAAAATTTGTTTTAGTAAGTTACTTTTGTATAAAAAAGTTAAAGTTTTCCAACCCTGGAATCGTGTTTTTATTTTTTTAATTGTTTTTTTATTTTAAATACCAATTCTTTTAGTACTCAAGCATAAAATAAGTTTAATTAATAAAAAAAAAAATAAGAATTAATTTTCGGTAGTTAATTTTTTATATCACAAAGAGTGTAAGTTTCCCAACCCTGGAATCCCCCTTTTTGATTTTTCTGTATTCTTAAAAACAATCTGTTTTTTAAGAATGTAAGATATGTTTAATTTATATTAAAAAATGGAAAAATTTGTTCTACTAAGTTACTTTTGTATAAAAAATTAGGTTTTCCAACCCTGGAAACTTCGTTTTAATTTTTTTTACTTTAAAATACCAAATTCATTTGTACGGAAGTATAAAATAAGTTTATTTTATAAAAAAAAATAAAAATAAGTTTTCGGTAGTTAATTTTATATAACACAAAAAGTGTAAGTTTTCCAGCCCTGGATCCGTTCTTTTTGATTTTTCTGATTTGCTACACCAATTTCTTTCTTTTAAGAGTCTAAGATATGTTTAATTTATAGAGAAAAAGAAAAAAAATTGTTTTAGTAATTAATTTTTTATATGAAAAAAAATTAAAGTTTTCCAACCCTGGAAACGTCTTTTTAATATTTTTAACTTTTTTTTTTAATATGAAATACCAATTTAATTTGTACTGAAGTATAAAATAAGTTAATTTAATAAAAAAAAAATATAAAAAAATTCAGAAAAATTTCAAGTTTTCCAACCCTGGAATTATCCTTTTTGATTTTTTAACCCAATCTCTTTCTTCTTAGAATATAAGATATATTTAATTTATAGAAAAAAGGAAAAATTTCTTTTAGTAAATTAATTTTGTATAATTTTGTATAAAAAAGTTAAAGTTTTCCAACCCTGGAAACGTCTATTTAATTTTTTTTATTTTTTTTATATAATTTTTTATTAAGAAATATTAATTTTATTCATACTGAAGTATAAAATAAGTTTATTTAATAAAAAAAAATAATAACTAGTTTTCGGTAGTTATTTTGTATGGCAAAATGAAGTTTAAGCTTCCCAGCTCTGAAACCGTCTGCTCGATTTTGCTGATTTTCAATACCAATCTTATTTCGAGCATTTCTGACACACCAGTCCTAGAACAAAGTCTCTAGCTTTTCTGGGAGCCTTGGAAAACCGATTTTACGTACAGACAGACGGACAGACGGACATCGCTTATTCGTCTTCCCTATGCATAAGGATCCAGAATATATATACTTTATGGCTCGCTTATTAATATTCTAGAAATTACAAACGGAATGACAAACCTATATATACCTTTTTACCATTTTTTGATAAAGGGTATAAAAACTATATTAAAAATTCGCAATTATTTTTGCTCTAATGTGTCAAAAACATAACACATTAATCGGGTCTGGTTGCATTTTTTTCGCCACGTTGGTTTAACAATAGCCCAATTCACAATCTTGTGGAAATTGTGGTATAGTATATTGATACTCAACACTCAAGAATTCTAAGTGGTGAGTATCAATATACTATACCACTAAGAATTCTTAAGTGTTGAGTATCAATATTTTAACCATTTGGCACATGCTACGATACAAGACCATTTGCACAAGATTGTAAATCGGGGTATTATGTTGTAACATATTATAACAAATGAGTTCTCGAGGACTATCGATTATCTTCCGAACTTGAAATATTTCAGCTAAAAATATTCGCAACTTCAAAAACCAATTTTTTTAAATCCGGTTTAAAGAAGAAGTTTTTTTAATGCATGCCTTAACCAAATTAAATAGTTTAAAAATTTGTCAAACGTGTGAATGCGTGAGCGTGAGTAAAAAATATAATTTTTTGCAAAGAAATCAAATTTTTTTAAAATTTTGCTACAATTTCGATATATACTGTCTCTCACTTTATCAAGTGTCTTGCGCGTTATTAAAAATAACGATTGATCGTAATAAAGGTTTTCATAATAAGAATTTATAATTTTTGAAAATTAAAAAAAAAAATAATACAATGTCGAAATTGATTAAATTATTAATTTGATTCAAAAGTTGTCACGCTTGACAGGACGTGAGCGTGAGTGAAAAATTATTTTTTTGCTTTAATATATAAAGAATATGTAACAAAGAAATCAAGTCTTTTTAAAATTTTTTGAAATTTTTGATATATGTACATACATATACTGTCTGTCACTTTATCAAATGTTTTCTGTGTGATTTCAAATAACGACTGCGTGCAGTAAAGTTTTTCATAATACATTTTTTTAAATTACAAAAAACTTGAATATAATGTCGAAGGTGAGTGTATTATTAATATTAGTCAAAAGCTGCCACGCGTGACAGAACGTGAGCGTGAGTGAAAATATTTTTTTTGCTTTAATATCAAAAGAATACTTAACAAAGAAATGAAAATTTTTAAAAATTTTCAACAACTTTGGTATATACTGTCTGTCACTTTATCAAGTGGCAAGCAATTGAGTGAAGTGAAGTATTTCTTAATAAAATTTCATAGTTTTTAAAAATTAGAAAAAAAAATAACATCGTGAGTGTTTTATTAACATCAGTAAAAAGTTGCTACGCGTGAGAGGACGTGAGTGATAAAAAAATTTTTCATAGTGAACTAAATTTAAGGACTTTAAGACGGAGTTTTCCTAAATTTGATTCTAAAAAAATCATTTAAGTCGGTACAGCCGTTTGGCTGTAATTAATTACGGTCACAAAATGGCCAAAATGTCCCATAGTGCACTTGTTTCGATACACATCTGCTGCCATAACTTACCATATAAACTTATTTTAAAGGAAGTTTTTCAATACTTATGTGATGGTTACACAATAACATTAGTAAATTGACTTGTCTTGTCAGAAATCACTTAAAACAATTAATGCTTTCATTATAAATTTTCTTTCTAAGCAAATTAAAATAATAAACATCTATAGTTTTTGAAATTAAAAAAAAAAATTAATATGATGTTGAAGATAAGTGTATTATTAGTATTAGTTAAAAGTTGTCAAGCGTGACAGGAGGTGAGCATGAGTGGCATTTTTTTACGTGAGATTAAGTGAAAAAACTTTAATGACATTAATAGAAAAATTTTATTGAAAACAAAAATCACTTCAATCGGTTTTGCCGTTTGGCTGTAATTAATTATGGCTACAAAATGGCTAAAATGTTCCATAGTGCACTGAACCAAAAACTGGGCACAAAAAAATGGGAATTAATTAACTATAGGAATTCTAACTGAAGTTATTTTGTCACATACCGTTTTTAAGTTTAAATTATAAATTATAATTTCCTGGCGAAATATTGCGAAGAGAAAAATTTAAAATTTAAAGAACTTAAGCTTGATTAAATATTTATTAAATAATATATTAAATTATATTAAAACATATTACATAAAAAAAAAATTAAATTAACAGTCGACTAGCTGGAATATATAAATAATTTTTTCCCCATTTTTTTCCACATACACAGTAAAAATTATGGATTAATTTTTCTTTTTTTTTTTGTTTCTAGACTATTTGGGGAATTCGAAATTCAAATTAACTCCGAAACAGTTTATATGTAAAACCAACATTTATTTTTATTCATACTACTCTGGTATAAATTCAATTCGTTTTAAGTTTTGTTATATACACCGGCTTGGTGTTAATTCAATTTTTTTTACTGTGTAAGAAACGGGTATAGTCAGCAAAACTTATAATAATGACAATTTTAAAGCCTAGATTAATTTTTATCTTTTTCTGTATGTATACCAGTTTGCATTAGGATTAAAAGCTTACAAGGTAACATTTTTTCACTCCATTTCTTTAGTTCGCTTAGTAGTCTGGGTATCGCGGGAACTGCTTGGGGCATCTTTGCCGCTTTGTATTAAAAAAAGGAAAAAATACAAATACTGCTTAACACTAATCTCCATATTCACAAAAAATTCAAATGTTGAAATTTATTTTAAGAAATTTTGTATATAAAATTTGACACAAAATATAATTCAAAATTATTTTAAATTTTATGGCAATAAGAGTAAATAAAGAAATTTATAAAGTGATGACAAAAAAATTATTAAATTACATATCGTTTTATTAAATTTTCGTTTAATTTAAATTAAAATCATCAAACACAATTAAGCTAAGATAAAAATGAAATGTAAAAAAGAGAATCTCATAACCAAAAATCCTTGATTATCTATCACTGCAAGCAGCTGCTTAGCCTGCAATAAAAACGAAAATATTTATTAACTAAAAGCAAATAATTTCAAGCAAACAATTTTATACTCACCATTCATTACCTGGACAAATTCTAAAATAAAAGAAATAAATTAAAATATTATTACACCTTATTCATAAAAAAATAACCCACCATCGAAATCGACGGTACCCGAACCATCAGTATCAATTTCCTCAATGATCATGTCCAATTCTTTGGGCGATAATTTATCATCCAATTCATGTAAAATACCACGCAAAACGGCAACTGTAATATAGCCTTTGCCCTCTCGATCATAAATACGGAAAGCTTCTTTCAATTCACCCATTAGCACGGGTCCATCCTCTTCCACCTCAACGAAGCGCGAGGCCAATCTGCAGAATTGCTTAAAGTCCAATTTACCCGAATTGCCCTTGTCGACTTCTTTGATTAGAGCCTTGACAGCTTTGTCGTCCAATTTTTGGCCTAAAATTTCCAATATTTGTATGACATCTCCGTGTTCAATGAAACCTTTATCCTCATGATCGAAAGCCTTGAAGGCATTACGCATGACTATTAAAAAAATAATTTGTTTTTTTTTCTTATATTAAATTTTAAATATTTTTTTTTATTAAATCTTACTTCTGAGTTGTTCTTTGTCGTATTCCTGCTCAGACTGTAATAAAGTTTAATAGTAAAATTTATTTTAATTAATGTAAAATCTTAGAGATCCTTTTAAAGAGTTGCACATAGTTTCAGCATGAGTTAAGAAATATTTTATACTTCATTTTATTTGAATTAAAATTTTAAACTAGCTAGATAAATCAAGAATTTTTATATCGCACTTGTATTTCCAATTAAGTATTAAATACATTCAGCACAGCAAGCTACCGACTTCAATATGTCAAAAATAAAATACCTTTATTTGGAAAAATTTAAAAAAACAATTGACTCTGGCCAAAAATTCGTAAGGTATACACAAAATGCACATGTTTGTATGTAAGTGCTTATTTTGACCACAGCAAGCCACCGCGCCGACGCGGCAGGTTATTGTCCATGCTGATTTTGTGGTTGTAGTCCAATTTAACTAATTCATATTTTTGTTAGCAAAAATTACCCTATAGTGTTGCCAATAGAATACAAAATGTGGAATGAATGCTAGATTACAATTATTCATTATTCCCCCTTATGGTAATTGGCGATTTTGCACAAAATATTTAGGCGTTTTGTGCTAGATGAAAGAAAAATGTAGGTTGTTCTCTGTAATCAAGTACAAATAGTCGAATTCGAAAACGCCAACCACGATAATGAGGATTAAATAACAGAAGGAACATCCCCTTTTTATACTTTTACGTGATATAAGTACATTTTAAAAGAGTAATTTTTTATAAATGTGAACTGTTTGAACGAGGCACCACTAAAAAATATGTATTTATAAATTAATATCAGTTGCTTATGATGCTGCTGCAAATAATTAGACAGCTGGCTATAAGGCGACAAATGCAGCTAGCCGCATTTGAATTCTTGTATTTGTGCTGCCGGCTGTGGTGAGTATGTTTAATGCATAAGATCTTAAAAAATAATGAAAATGGGTAATTTTTTTTATTTTTATGTCCTCAGATTTAAAATAGACGTAAAAAAAAATTGTTAAATCAAATAACACGGGTATATGTGTTTGGTAGGTACATTTTCCAAACTTGTAAATCTATGGAGCGAAAAATTGCATAAATATAATTTTTTTTTAAATATATTATAGTTTTTGCAATTATATCTCTTTTTGTATTTTTTGATATAAAACAAGTTTCAAAACTAAATGGTTTTCAGAACATGGCCATATGTCTACATACACATAATATATATACATATCTACATACATATTCCTGCATATGACGAATGCTTTTTATATGAGCTCCTTCCAATTAATAGAAAAATAAAATTGTACATTGTAAATACGGAAAAACTCACTCGACCGAAAACAATACTAAGTACATAAAGAGATCGGATTTTTTTAATAATTTTTATAAATTACTACATATATATTTTCAAAAATTACTTTTTTCAATAAGTACTATTTCCAAAAAGTAGCATTTTCAAAAACTAAAGTACTTTTTCAAAAAATACAATTTTAAAAAACTACTATTTTTAAAAATACTATTATTAAAAAAGGATTCAAAAAGGAATATTCTCAAAAATCTACTAGTTTTAATAAGTATTTTTTAAAAAAGTAAAGTTTTCAGTAAGTAGTATTTTCAAACTTGAAAAATCTTGTTATATATATACTACTTTCGAAAAGTACTATTTTCACAAAGTACTATTAAAAAAGTACTATTTTCAAAAAGTAAAAGCTGCAAAGAGTAGTATTTGCAAAAACGAAAGTTTCTTTTTAAAAAGTATTTTGACACATTTTAGCTACCATAATGTTGTAGCTAAATCTGTCAAATTAGCTGTCATTTATTCAGTCTGTTTTTCCAAATGACCTGAAATTGAGAAAGAGTTGAACAACACGTGCAAATAATATTTTTTTTATCAAAACTGGTACTACTCGTATGTTCATTGCCTAATTTACAGTCGACTTAATCCTTTTACCGAGTAAATAACCAACCAACAGTCGTACGTAGTATCAACGCAAGATCTGCCGAAAACATTGCCGCTGTTCGTGAGAGTGTGCAGGTGTATCCGAGATAGTCGATTTCAGGTCGTACCCAAGAATTTGTCCTTAAGCAGACTATATCGTGACGAATTTTGTGTCGGTGTTTGGTCTGTAACTGTAAGAACTTTAACAAATCCAGCAGTTGAAGCTAAACGACCATATACAACGATTTGTATTATCTGAATGAGTCATGGAGTAGTTAGTAACTCAGTCTTATGATTAACGAAAAATCATCTTCAATGAGCAGGCCCAATCCTGGATGAATGGGCTTGCCAGCAAACAAAATTGTCAAATTTGGGATGACACCAATCCACAGCATGGCTACTATTTATAGAAGCTCTTTCCTCCGCCTCAAGATTTTCAATAACAAATTCTATATTCGTTTTGGAATATCACAAACTTTTTTCAATTCCAAAATAACTACTAGTTTTTACTTAATAAAACTGCAATTTAAATTTATTTTATATTAGTTTTTTTTAACTTAATACAGTGATTTTTTACAGTGAATAATAAATAAGTTTAAATAAATGTCAATCAAAATACTTTTTTCAAATAAATAAATTTTAAGAGCCAATTTCATCAATTCTGCTTAAATATTAATTCATTTGTTGTTGGTTGTTTTTAACATTTTTATATTTATTTTTAATGCAAAACGAATTTTGGATATGCATTGATATTTCAATAGAATTGGTGAAATTTGCCCTAAATATTTTTTTTAACTTGAAGAGAAATATAAAATAAAAGAGATTAAAAATATGTCTTCTTCATTATCCTCGAGCCACTGTGAAAAAATAAGTGTGTGGCGAAATGACTTAAAAAACTTTAACCTGAAATCAAAATATAAACAACATTAACAGTACGAACACAAATAACATGCACTCTATTGTAGGCAGTGTGGAGATTAGAAGTCGAAGCATATTAGCGATCTTTTTAATATAATACTAAAAGCAATATTTTTTAATACAATTTTGAAGCGAAAATTTTAAATTTTAATTTTTTTTGTAAGGAAAAATTAAAATCTTTAAGTTGCAAGGATTTTATTGTAATTGAGGTGGCTTTATCAAAACAGCTGATTATGTCCCACTGTAAGTTGCTGTTAAAAAAACGTAGTGTTTCACAAAATCCAAATGAATAAATAAATATTCGCTATAAAATTTGAGAAGCTGTATTAATTTTTAACAAGATGTTAGTGAAATGCGCATAGGATCCAGCTAAACCCCTCAATAATCAATAAAATATTATATATAGTAAGTAAAATATTAATTTGGGATTATTAGTGCGTTTAAAAATTTTAAACTTAAATTGTAACAATTTTCATAAAAAACACTAATAAAGATGTTAAAGGTAAATTTAGGCGAGTTCGGAGTGGTAAGAACTATGAAACACATTGTAGAAAATAAAAGGTGAAATTATGCTTTATGTATATATAAAGGGGTAAAGTTGAAAACACGGTGTATTGAAGCGAATTTTCACCACAACATAAAATAAACTGGTCAAGGCATATCCAAATAAGGTGATCACAGCTGGCAGCTGCTCAGGTGACTATTTTCGCAGCTTGAAATTATAATGTGGGCTTTATTTTGTGAAACGCAACCCACAGCGTTAAAAAAGTAATTTTATATGGAACAAAATCTAAATTATAAAAATAAAAAACACTTAAATTTTGACAAAGCTTAGCGTTGCGTTTTACAAAATTAGGTACCATATGTTCGATATCAAAACACATATTTCAGTACATTTTATTTTTAATATCAAAATTATAATATCTTAGAGCGAATTGAGCCGAGTATGTTTTATGTGAATATGCCTTGATCTAATCATACGAATTTCCAGCATTAGCCAGTTAACTAAGGAGGGGTGAATTCTTCTTTGTTAAAGCAAATTGGGCAAAAAAATATATTCGCCTGAATAAATTTATCTAATCTTGTTTCTGAGAAAATTATTTTTTTAATTTTTCCTTTTAAGTGTTTACATGATAATTAGAATCAGAATAAATTAATATGAACTGTACTTCGCATAAGATTTAATAATTTGTTATAGGAAATACTAAAGCATGTTCATATAAGCTAGATTTGCCTCAATTCGTTTTGAAAAACGCGTTCTTGAGAAGCAAAAAAAAAATTATACTGTTGTATGAGAGAGCGATAATCAAATTACAACCTGCGAAAATAGTGATTTGGGCTGTCGGGACCATCTGGTAAGGATTCGCCATATGTAAGGCTATTGGTTTTTTTCACAAAAGTTTCAAGTCTAAAATGTTTAAAAATGTTGTTAATATGTAAACAATTTTTTGTGAATTATTAACAATGAAAACTAAAATATCATTAGTAAGAAGAGAGAAAAAAAAAATGGAAAACTACTTGTGACTTAACATTAAACGGCAATAGTGCCTGCGTTTAAATGGATTTTGAACAATTTCGCGGTACAAAGTTAAAATAGGTATCCATTTGGGAAAACGTGGACGGAATGGTGGACGACAATGGACTACGGGTGCAGTGGACAGTGCAGCATCTTTATAAGATGCAGGTCGATATAAATGAGGATGCTGCTGTACATGCCAGACATGATGAAGGCAACGATCATGCAAATTATTAAGAGGACGTAACATTTGCTGAAAGAAACGTTGAAATTGCATTTCAATGCGACGATGCAAAAGTTGACGATGCTGTGGACAGGGACAGCGGCTAGGTGCAAAATTCATTAACAGCGGATCAAAGGCAAAACGTTGATGTACGAATATATCTTGAAAATTTTTACCTGTCATCACTTGCATAAATTCTTTAATAGAAAACAAAGAGAATATTATTTATTCATTGTATAAAATATTTTTCATTTATAAATAAATACCAACCATCAAAATCCACCGTACCCGAACCATCAACGTCAATTTCCTCAATAATCATGTCCAAATCTTGATTAGATAGCTTATCATCCAATTCGTGTAAAATGCCGCGTAATGTTTCCACTGTGATATAACCTTTGCCATCTTTATCATAAATACGAAATGCTTCCCTCAATTCGCCCATCAGCACCGGTCCATCCTCTTCAACCTCCACAAAGCGAGCGGCCAATCTACAGAATTGCTTAAAGTCCAATTTACCCGAACTGCCCTTGTCGACTTCTTTGATGAGAGCCTTGACAGCTTTGTCGTCCAGCTTTTGTCCCAAGATTTCTAGTATCTGCATGACATCCCCATGTTCGATGAAACCTTTGTCCTCGTGATCGAAGGCTTTGAAGGCATTACGCAAGACTAGTAAGTTGAATAATATAGTTTTTGTAGTTGGTAAAAGAAAGAATGAATTTGAATAAAAAAAGCATTTTGGAAATATCAAAGACTAGCGGTCTAACGGTGAAATGCAGAGCATAGATTTCTGATAGTTTCATTAAGAAATTATGGACTGTTTCAACCAAACTCAAACTAAAGCGCTGGTTTTTGGGTTAGCACCAGAGTTTGTATTTTCTGTACAACCAAACTTAATATTATCTGTATTCATAAAAATAATCAAGGTTAACAAAATAAATTTTATATGGAAATTTTTTTGTTGACACACTTCTGTTAGAGAAAACGGCACAATTTTCTTATTGAAAATGCTAAGGGGTCACAACACACTTTTTTGGAATTATCAAAATCTAAAACCATTTTTTTTTTATTTTCAGATTAATAACAACGTCTACTGTGATACAGAATTAAACTAAACGTGAGTACCAAAAAGTCCATAATTAACTAAAAGTCTATTTTGCTCCACCGTCGACATTTTCTAACCCTTTGTTGCTACAATGTAGACAGTCGAGTTGAGTAGAAAATATATATGCAAAGCATTCATTATTTCGAGTGATTTTCATACAAATTTTCTAGACGAATTGACTGTCCCAGTTGTAGAAACAAGGAGTAACCCATTGTTTCTGCAACCCAGAGGGACGTCTTGCGTATACAATTTACCTGGAAAACACTCATTTTTTTGAGTGATTTTCTTAAAAACTTTCTAGGCGAGTCGTTCGCCTGAATTGCAGAAACTTCACAAAGTCCTTATTTATTTTTATAACTTACTTCTCAGTTTTTCTTTATCGTATTCCTGTTCACTCTGAAAATTATTATAAAAAGATAACATTTGTTTTATTCAATAAAGCAATTTTTGTAGAAGTAAAATAATAAATGATTATTATAATCAAGTTGCCATTAAAGAAAAGTGCCATCAAAATTAAAAAGTTAAGACTGGAAATTGCGCAAAGCAGTTCAGGTGCAATTAATACATTTTTACGTCAGCATAAGTTTTATTGTTAAGCAGGATCTTTGTTTTATGCATTTAATGCGGTAAACGTTGCCGGTGCTGGCGTTTAAGGGAAACAGGAGCAAGTACAAGCAGTGCTACATTATTTCTATTTTAAGGTGTATTTAAAAATAATTTGCTTTATAAAATTCTGCAATGAAAAGACTGTTAGTTCTCGTTTAAATTCTGTTTATTATATCGAAATTTTCTTACATGTTACACTGTGGAAAAATTTTAATTTTTAAACATAAGCGCAGCATGTTTTGCATTTTTGGTCTTTTCGTAATAAAATAAATGAATTCTGTGTTCATAATTCGAAGAAAATTTAGTCGAACAAAAATTATAAATAATAAATAATAAATAGTTAAATAAATATTATTCAACTAAAAATGGGTCGAGTAAATTTTATTCAAATAAATATTCGAATAAAAATTATTATATAAGTGTGAAATAAAAATTTTTTAATAATTTACTAGAATAAAATCCATTAGATGACAGCTTTTTAAGTTAATAATGGTTTAAAAAAAAGTTCGAATACAAATTTATTCGGTTAAAAATTAGACGATTAAATATTATTCGATTAAAATTGAGTCGAGTAAATATTATTCCAACAAATATTCTTCGAATAAAAATTATTTTCTCACCGTGAAATACAATATGTTTTAAGAATTTAATCGAATAAAATCAATAACATAAGTAAATGATTAATTGTCTTAATAAAAATTTTTTGCATCAGAATTATGCGATTAAAAACTAGTCGAATAAATATTATTTGAAAAAATATTATTTGAATAAAAATTAGTCGAATAAAAATTATTCGAATAAAACTTACTTCACCCTAAGAGAGTTACAGATTTTACACCAATTTTCGAAAATCGAGCTTTAATCCTATTTCGATGTTTTGAGGTCGATTCTGCTCGTTTTATGCGATTATGTATGTGCAGATAGATTTATGTATGTGTGTGTGTATATATATTTACATGTACGTGCGTGTGTGTAGGTACGATTACATATACAAACATCTTATAACTTAATATAATTCGAAAGATTTTAAGCTAATTTGGTTATCGTGAGACAATGATCGCTTCGATTCGGTAAATTTTGAATATACATATTTGAAAATAAAGTTTTCTCCAAATTGTTTTTCTCAAACAAATTTTAAACTACAAAACTGATAGTACCTGGATTCTATAACTTTTTGCGAACCAAAAATCGTAATATATATCGAGATATGTAATTATTTATTCACTTTCGGTAGCGAATGTTATTCCGTTTTTTACGATAGTCTCCAACTTTATCCTCTTCACCATTTTATTCAATATTATGTGGTATGTCTATACGGAAAATGTGAAAATTAGCGAAAAGCATAAAAAATAATAAAGAAAAACTAAATGAATTTGATCTTGTGACTTTATTTTTTTTACTGCAACCGACAGTGAATATTGTTAAAATGTCGAGCTTTATTTTCAATATAATCGCAAGCGACAAAAATTTAAATTTTTCAGGAGAAGGTTTTTTTTTTAAAATATTCAAATATGGTTTTGTACGTAAATTGTCGCTTACGATAAAATTTTACAGCCTGTATCTTAGAAGTTATCAACAATTTTGGGCATTTTGATAATCCTAAACTATGGATAGGCCCATAAAATTTGAATTTCAATAAAAAAGTTAATTTTCGATAAACATGTCGCTTACGATTAAATCGAAAATAAGGCTCGATATGTTACTAGAAAGTAAAGCCGATAAATATTCGTTATATATTTTATAGCGATACGATTATTTTAATAAAAGTTACTGAATCCAGGTACAGGTGATTGATTGATTGGTTCGAGAGATATCGTTGACGAAAAATTTTTGAAATTTGGAAAAAATATTTTTTTTTCTAACAACTTCAACCGTGAAATTGGTTTAAAGTATTCACAGGTTTTTAAAAAGTGTATCGGATGTGTCAAATTTTATCAAAATATGTAGGTTAGTGGGAAGCTTGCAGGGGTAGCCGATTCCCATAATTGTTTTTTTTTTAACGAAAACGCACTATTAAAATAATTTTTAAAAATAAACAAGTTATTTAATTAAAATAAAATTTATTTTTGTTGTTGCTTTCTAGTGTAAATAGGAGCTAAGAATTAAAAATTTTACTGAATGAAATGGAAAAATAAATTTCAAATAAATGTTTGTCTGAAAATAAAATTTAAATTAATATTTTTTTTTGTTTAGATTTGACAAGCTCGATTTCACATGCCATGTTTTTTTTTTTTTTTTGTTTTTTCGTATTGAAAGCAGCCACATTTCCGCCTTAACTTACGCGTAAGATTTAAGGTTATGAAAAATTGTCGCACATTTTTTGTATTGAAAAGTTTTTTTTTAACGCAATTTTTAAAATTCTCTGTGAACTAGAAATTCTTTGATTACTTAAGAGAATTCGATAGAAAATGAAATCCTACATTTAACCTCTAAATAAATTAGTAGGATTGATTAATGTGCTTTAAATTTTTAAGAATATTTTATTTAGCAATCAAGGCTACTTGCAGAAATTATTATTATTTTTTGGTCTGTTTAACACAATCAGGTGTGCAAAATTTTATAAAAATTCTTATTATTATCATTATTACATAGTTGCTTTCTAACTCATGCTAATTTCTGTGTGTTAAGTGTCAAGTATTGCAATTTAATATTTGCAAAAAATAAAGAAACTCACCATTTTGTTTCGAATAAATTAATCCAACAAAAAAAACGTTGCAGGGAAATTGATGTGAAGAGAAAATCCTTAAAAATAAAATTTCAAAAATAAAACTTTATTTAATAAACTTTTTATTAAACTTTTAGTATTTTTTTTATTTCAATTTTTGCATTTTTTTTGTGTAATAAATTTTTTTTCTTGCAAGGCAGTTACTTTATTATTTCAAAACCAGGAAAGCGAAAGTCTTGTAGTAAATTTGACGTCAACTATAAATGAATCAGTTTTGTAAAGCACGGAGCAATTTAACCGTTTATATGTGTTTACGTTAGAGCACCACGATAATCACTCAAGTCTAGTGATTTGCATCAATTAAAAAATTACCTTTCGATCAGATCGAATAAGTTTGAAAATGTGTTCTGTGTTCAGTTCTGTTCTATTCGACTCTGCAGTTGTTGGCTAAAATTTCTATTCAATTGGTAGATGCTGAAAGAAACACAACAACGTTTCTGTCGCATCATTAACCAAACAACAACAACAACAGCAAGCATTAGTAAAAGTATGTAACAACAACAGCAACAACACGCACAGCTGATGATTAAAATCTATAGGAGGCTTCATGTACATACATGCGAGCATTTGTTAGTTTTTGTTGTATTCGAATCAATTCAATTAAAAAAATTTCAAATAGAGCGACATGTTTTTTGTTTGTTTTTAATTTTGCCGTTAGTGTTGTTGTTGTTGTTGTTGTGGTTGTTCTTGTTGCATTTTATTGAGAAACATTGATATAATTAGAAACGCAAGACAGAGAAAGAGTGTTTGCAAAACCAAAAAAAAAAATCATTTTCAATTGAATAAATAAAATCCCCCATAAAAGATATAAATGAAGCCAATATAAATGAAGAATGATGCTTAAATAATAAAAAAAAATAAATTTATTTAATCACATATAAATAATCACCAAAAAAAGCAAAAAAAAAAAAATTCTTCACAGAAAATAGTTCAAAAATAATTGCGGTTTTTCAAATTAACAATTCAACAGTGGGCTGTCGACGATTGAAATTTTCAAAAAGTTTCGTAGTGCGTAAAATTAAGATTAAAAATTGAAGGAAAGAATTAAAGCATTTGCTTATGAATAAATAATTGATGGTTGTCTTATATTCATACAATTTGTACTCGTTTTAACTAAATCCGATTCAGGCAGAGCGCTATTTTTTTAAGTAACATGTAGGCAATGAATGATGGGTTTTACTATTACTAGGCGTTACCTTCTTTTTAGGAAGGGGCGGGTGATAGAAGGTGCTGAAGGAAGAGATGCTGGAAATCTTCATTCTTTTACAACTCTGCTTTTTGCACGTTTCTTTTAATAATGCAGAGTTTCAGCGCCTCTGGTGTCAATGACGCTTATTAAATTTTCAAAGCTGTAGCCACACGAAGAAGGGCGCTCTGATGTTACATTAAGATTAGTATCCGCTGTTGTCGGTTATCAGTATTTGTTCCTTCATCACTTGAACTTTCGTACCACAACTGATACAAAAGGGACACTAGTGCACATCAGAAAAATGCGTGGTGTTGTTATTTTTAATGACTGTTGGAGACCTGGTTCGCACACAGTACCTTTGTTCTTGTAGTCAACGTGCTAACACAGAATACACAGAAGTGAAGAAAGTGACAGGTAAAAAAAGCTCCAATCAGGTTTTTGTTAAAATTCGTGGAAAAAAGAGAAAAGCATAGTGTATTTGATACTGTAGTGTATTACTACTTATCAATTAACACAGCTAATAACAATTTATTGCACTAGAAAGACGTAGCAAAACAAAAACGATGACAAAATTTGAGGGAAAACGAGACAAACAGAAAAATACCCGTATCTTCCGTCTCGTGACACTTCTGTATGTTTTGTGCTGCTAACTACTTCAGCCAACGTCACCTTGCTGAACACTGCAGTATTTTGCAATACGGAGAGAGACCTTGTATCCCTTACTAAGATCCTTAACCCACAGCTAATGGAGTTTTAGAGTCATCCGTATGATATGTAACGCTCCTTTTTATACGTGATTTGTTATTCCTAGAACTACCGATTATAAGAATAACCACCGCTCACGTCTGCCGAGTATATCTAAATGAAATGGCAGAGTAGTTTAATATCCTGTATTTCGTGGCATGTAGTATTACAAGGAACTCTAGGGCTGATTACCTTACAAGAAGTGGGACAATTTTACAGGTTGCACTCCATATGGAATGTGTAGGTAGGTTTATCCTTCCTCTCGTGCAAACTCAGATTTAAGCGCAGAAGTAGGGAATAAACAAGTAGAAGATGGTCCACCAGAAATAACTGCATGATTAGCAAGCAAATATGGACTCATTTAAACAAAATAATATAGGCGCATATTCAGAAATCGTAACCAAAGTCGAAACTAATAAAACAGAAACTAAAAAATAGTTCATAGATAGTTATAGCTCTTATTCACAATTCATAACTAGTACAGCAACTACTTTCAGTTGGTAAACGAAATGCAACCTTGCATATTGTTATGTAGAGAGCATAAAATGTCGATAATATTTTGATCGATAAATTCTGTAACTAAATGAAAAGCTTATGAAGCTATTAAAAAACAGTTTTATTTCCTGAAAAAATTATGCAAATTCCAAAAAAGTAATTTTTAACTTATAGTCTGTATATAAATCAATTAAAATAAGTGCTTGTAAAAATAAAGTTATTCAGTAGAATTTTGTTGACCAAAAACACATCTCTAATTTATTTTATTGCTTTATATGGATATTTTTTTGGACGCAATAGAAATAAATGCAAGAAGTAAAGATAATCAGGTAAGCTTATTATATAGGAAAATGTTAGAAAATAAAGAGTATTTGTTGTTTTGTGCATTTTAAAGAGCTACAAATTGATTTTACTTTTCAAATAAATTGTAAATGAAATCAACCAGCTGGCATTTAGTTACAGCTTTACCCATAATTATGTAAGTGTAAACTATTATTACTGCTGAAAGTAATCAACTATGAATAACTTAAATAGATACTTAAAAAAGTTAACACTTAGTGATAATTTCTGAATATGCGCCATAGTTTCTTTGATTTCAGGAAATATGAAACAAAACTTGGTTTTAGAGCATGGCTGTCCATTTCACCAAACAATTGTTTAGAAGCCTCACCTCATTTTATTTTATGCTCTTTAGTACATGATAGAGCTGCAAAACTATCGATAGTGGCTCCATTCGATAGTTACGATAGTATTTTTTGATGCCATCGATACTATCGATAGTTTTTGATTCTTAGAAACTTATCAATTGTGTATTTTCTAATATAAAATCTTGAATTTTTTAATCATTCCATAAAGTAAAAAAAAAGTTGATTTTTTTTAAACTTTTAGTTCAATGTTTTTATTAACAAACATATATACATAGTTCTATAAAAAATAAACGAAAAAGCAAACAGATAGATAGATGGATCAATAAAAAATAAATTAAAAAGGAATAAATTAAAAAAAAATCCGTTCAACTATGTGTTGTCAGAATATTTACAACTAACTTTGGTGTTATTTGTTCATTAATAATTATCACATGTAATTTGGCTTAAAAAGCGATACGAACTTTAGCCTGTTAAAATCATAAATATAAAAAAAAAAATCTTTCATCATTACTTAAACTATTGCAGTTAGCTAAAAAAATGTATTGGTTTAACAGAAGGAGAAGCAAACTATTTAGCGTCACCTTTTATTTAAAAGTAAAGAGCGGAGACAGTCCAGTAGTCGTCAAATTTAGCCGCCGTCAAATTTCTTCATGTATCAAAGCCGTTTGTACATAATAATTGTATTTTTATGCAATTTGCATCTAGTAGATAAAAACTGACATCTTATGTTCAAACAAATCAAAACTAAATAATTTGTTTTCACATTTATATATGATATTTATATATATATATTATATATTTATATTATATATTTATATATTATTTATATATTATTTATATATAATATTATATATTTATATATAATGATAACCATTATTATAAAGGTTTACAGGCGTCGAAATTTGAATGTTTTTTATTACATTTTTTATTACACAATCGCCATCATTCCTTTCTTATTAACTTTGGTTTTTGCTCTTTTAGTAGCGTGTTTTTGACGATAGTATCGCTATCGAAAAAAAATATCGATAGTCCACTTAAAATAAAATTATCGATACTATCGATAGTACCATCGATAGTTTTGCAGCTCTAGTACATGAGACAGCAACGAGTGAACATGCGTGCAGCTGTATTGATATTTTTTTTTTCAAATACAGTGGATAATATAAATGATAGAATTAAGAAAATACTTTCTAAATGAGACGTTTTTAGATTTAATTGAACTGTAGTTAATTTTAATCAGAAATAATTTCTTATTCGGGCTTAAGTTCAGTAATTTCAATTCGTATATATATGTATTTGTATTTAATTACTCGACCTTATTTTTAATATGAATTAGTGTGGTTTTATAGATATTGTATCTATTCAGGCTTTCAAGGTCATTCAATTTCTTTAAAATGTAATAAAAGACGTATTTTTATTTAATTTTTAATGTATCCGACGTTTCCAACATCTTCAGGGATAATTATTTTTATTGAAATCTGGTAACATTGGTAATATATAAAAAGAGTGACTTTAATATATGTATGTACATGCATATGTATGTAATTACAATTAATGATAATAGAGCATAAGCATTGACTTACATATTTTGGGTCTTATGCAAAAAAACTTAATAAAGCTTTGCCAAGCAATATTAAGTAAAGTTGTATTCTAAAAAAATTATTGTATAAAAATTCTAAAGTGGGCACCCACGTTTGTTAAGACTACTTTAATTTGAAATTTATTTGCTGGTGGTTCAGCGTTGTCTATATATGTATTTCATTGTTGCTGTAACAAATCATCAGTAGACTTCAACCACACATTTTGAATAGTCACAGACCTCTTATCTTATGCACAGACTTTCAAGAACTATTTGAGAATTCACAAATAATATTTTTGAAAATCACAAAAGAAAAATAAGCTTAGTAGGCTTGGAAACTAATACAATATGTCGAATAAAGGCTGGGTTAGCCGAACGTTGCTGTTGCTGTACCGCACCGTACCGTACTGTTAGCACGTTGGTGCACTTATACAACATTTAAGAACGTGCGTATGCTTTACTTCGTTTTGTTGTTTTAATATTAAAAACGAACAGCTGTTCATAAAACAGTGATGGGAAATAAAAAAGTTCAAATGGTGAATGTAGCGAAGAAAAAGTACCTAAAATATGTAAACGCTACTAAAACTGTATACTGTCTGTTATACATTTATAACAAATAAATATGTTCATACATACATACATATCGATGGACACAAGTACACCTCTTCACAAAAATTTATTGCAATATCGTAAAAATAACACTTTTAAAAGTAGTTTAACAAAGCAGTTGTGCTGTTTAATATTATGTTTTTATCTTCCCCTGTAAAATTACAATTATTTGAGTTAGGGCCTTTCTGCTTGTGGCCAACGATATGTATGCAACATAAAATAATTTTTACATGTGTGCATATACAATAAGAAATTTTGATACCATTTAAATCCTTTAATACATATCACATTTATATTATGCTCATACATATTTATGCATTTCTTTATTATATATAAGTACATATACATACACCTGCATGTATATATTTGTGTACATAAGTATGTATATATGTACATTCCCAAATATTTATTTATATATTTATGATTTTTCACACAGATATTATTAACAAAAGTACCAAAAAACAGAGCCAAAATACCCCTATTCCATTTAAATTACAATGGTACCATCACTGGCTTACAAACGTCACTTAACAACGTTAGGAAATTCTATTTTATATAGGTTGAGACGTGCCGTCAACGTTACATCAAATTTCGGTAAGCGTTTGCATTGTTTTTAATCAACAAAAACGATCAGCTGTTTCGTTAGTTTACGTGGACGTTCGGCTAATTCTACCTTAATAAATTTCTTAAGACTACTTTAAGTTGATATTTCCAAAATGTGTATTTTGTACCTCAAATATTTTTTTTACTAATATAGCACATACTGATTCATGTTACATCTGAAAATGAAGCTAGAAGTGCCTGCTCTTATCTTAAATTTATTATTTCTGTCATGTAATGGGAAACATCACCAAATTATCCAATTGCTTCGAAATACATATCAAAATCCGTAAAAAAAATATTAAAATAAATACAATTATACAAACATGTTTTAGTGATGTACATACATACAATCAAAACAAATCGAAAAAGGCTGGATATTCAAATACTCCTTTCATTCGAATAAAACAAATTGTGATAATTTTTCACATTTTTTTACTTTTACTTCATGGTTGTGTTTATCTGTTTTCCTATTAAGTCAGAAGCTCATGTTTTTTAAATTAGGTTGCTTTACTTCAAGATAATAAAAATTTATTTAATAAAATAAAAAAATATTTGAATACCCGAATGAAATTGTATTCTATTTTGTACATCATAAGCTGTAAAGTGGTTGTTGAACACGGTGGTGTTACCAGTATTTATTATTAAATCACAAAATATTTAAAGTTGTCTTTTGCATATGATTTTTTAATAAAGCTATGTTAGCCTTAAAGTGCTTATTAACTACTATGAACTTTAAAGCTAAAGTAAAATATTTTTTTTGCATAAGGGGGTTTATCTTTTATTCCAATTTACTTTTAAGTTTTTGCGATGTATTTTGAAGAGACATAAAATGTACAACATAAAACACATAACGTAAAAAATAATTGCAAATATAAATAAAATAAAAATAAAATATCACAGCCTTTTCTTAACTTCTAATATCACAGTTGGAATTACACTAAAGTCTAAACTAATACAATGCTATAGCTGGCATTGGTGTTGTCTTTACCTGTTTTACTATTCATTACTGTGTCCATTTTTTGTTGTATACTTACAGCCTTATTCAAAAAAATATTTTGCTTGAGCTTTAAAGTTCATAGTAGCTACCAAGCACTTTAAGGCTAACATTGCTTTGTTAAGAAATTGTATTCAAAAGACAACTTTAATTATTTTGTGATTTAATAATAAATTCTGGTAACACCACCATGTTCAACAACCATTTCACAGCTTATGATGTACAACATCGAATACAATTTCATTCGAGTATTCAAATAATTTTTTATTTTATTAAATACATTTTTATTATCTTGAAGTTAAGCAACCTAATTTATAAAATATAAGCTTCTGACCTGGAAGCAAAACAGTTAACATTTTTATGAAGTAAAAGTACAAAAAAATGTGATGAACATAGAAAAATTATCTCAATTTATTTTATTCGAACGAAATGAGTATTTGAATATCCAGCTTTTTTCTATTTGTTTTGTTTGAATGTACATCTCTAAAACATTTTTGTATAATTGTATTTATTTTAATATTTTTTTATGGATTTTGCTATGTATTTCGAATCAGTTGGATAATTTAGTGATGTTTTCCATCACATGACAAAAATAATAAATTTAAAATGAGAGCTAGCACTTCTAGCTTCATTTTCAGATGTAACATGAATCAATATGTGCTATATTAACAAAAATATTTGAGGTACAAAATAGACATTTTGGAAATATCAACTTAAAGTAGCCTTAACAAACGTAGGTGCCTACTTTAGAATTTTGATATAATAATTTTTTTTGAATACAACTTTACTTAACATTGCTTTTCAAAGCTTTGTTAAGTTTTTTTGAATACGACCCTTAAGCTTTCCAAAGTATAACGTTTATTGTGCCTTCTTTCTCTGTGAAGTATTTTGAAGTTTTCTAGGTCAGGTGTATGTAAGTTGTCAATACAGTGTTGAGATAAGGCAGTAGAATGTCGGCTCTTTTTGATATCTGTATCGTGTTCAGCAATTCTTACTGCCAAATTTCTTTTTGTTGTCCCGATGTACACTTGTTTACAGCTTTCATTTGTCCCCCCATTATATTTAATTTCATATACTACGTTGCTTTGATCCTTTTTGTTTATTTTTGATTTGAGATTTGTGAAGAGTGTCTTGGGTGTTTTTTTTTTTTTTTTTTTGATTTATGTGCAACTATAATTCCTTCCTCTTTGATAATTTGTTTTATGTGGGTGGTTTCGGTTAATTTTGGTACATATGATAAGCTTAAGTATTTTGTATTGCCAGCTGTTTTTTCATTGTTTTCGGTTTTATGGTTTATTGATTTGTATATTAAATTATTTATCAAATTTATTTGATAATTATTATTTTTCATTATATCTTTGATTATTTTAATATTTTTAAATTTGTATTTGTCGTGGCTTAGGTGTAAAGCGTTATTAATGAAATTATAAATTGTATTTATCTTCTGATTTAGTGGTTGTGTTGAGTTGTAATTTATGATTCTGCCGGATGCTATCGGTTTCATATACCAATCTGTTATAATTTTGTCTCTTTGCCTAATAAGTTTCATGTCAAGATAAGGTAAAGAACTATTTGTTTCCTTTTCAATTGTGAATTTAATTTTGTTGTGATAATTGTTAAATAGTTGCAAAATCCTTTCTTCATCTTTTCTTTTAATAATTGCAAATAAGTCGTCAACATACTTTGTTAATAATTTACCCCCTTATGCAAAAAAATATTTTACTTTAGCTTTAAAGTTCTTAGTAGCTGCCAAGCACTTTAAGGCTAACATAGCTTTGTTAAGAAATCATATGCAAAAGACAACTTTAATTATTTTGTTATCTAATAATGAATACTGGTAACACCACCGTGTTCAACAACCACTTCATAGCTTATGATGTACAAAATCGAATACAATTTCATTCGGCTATTCAAATAAATTTTTATTTTATTAAATAAATTTTCATTATCTTGAAGTAAAGCAACCTAATTTAAAAAATATGAGCTTATGACATGTTAATAAAACAGATAAACACAACTATGAAGTAAAAGTAAAAAAATGTGAAAAATTATCACAATTTGTTTTATTCGAATGAAACTAGTATTTGAATATCCAGCTTTTTTCGATTTGTTTTGATTGTATGTACATCACTAAAACATTTTTGTATAATTGTATTTATTTTAATATTTTTTTATGGATTTTGCTATATATTTCGAATCAGTTGGATAATTTGCTGATGTTTCCCATTACATGACAGAAATAATAAATTTAAGATAAGACAGGCACTTCTATCTTCATTTTCAGATGTAACATGAATCAGTATGTGCTATAATAATAAAAATATTTGAGGTAAAAAACACACATTTTGGAAATATCAACTTAAAGTAGTCTTAACAAACGTGGGTGCCTACTTTAGAATTTTTATACAATAATTTTTTTTAGAATACAACTTTACTTAACATTGCTTGGCAAAGCTTTATTAAGTTTTTTGCATAAGACCCTTAATCATTATGTTTTCCTCTTTTGTTGTTTTTTCCAAGAGAGTGTCTAATACAATATCTGCGATCGTTGGTGAAAGAGGGTTTCCCATCGGCGTACCATACGTTTGGTTGTATATGACGTTTTCGTACATAAAATAGTTATTTTCGTTTAGGCAAAACTGTAGAATTTTCAAAAACTGCAATTCTTATTGAATGAAATATTTTTATTAATTAATGTGAGTTTCTAAAGAAGAAAAAATACTTTTCGATATTCAATGCCTTTTATGTTATCAAACATATACGATGCAGTATTTTTTATTTATAGGTAGATGAATTATTAGACTTTTTATATCAATATGATTAGGCATAATGATGAGAAAAAATTAGGGAAATGGTTGCTGGGGAAGAAACTACCCTGCAGAAAGTGCGAATAGTGAAATTGGGGTTATTTACTAGTGACGTTGTCAGTAGCACTACTGACCAGGTGTACCCCAGCCAATGGTATCATCTATTGACATTTAACATTAGTTTGTCATTGAAAATCCACCACTAGACTATAGCACTACTGACTTAGTAGTTCTTTCGGGACCACATGGAGACATTGGCACCAAAGATTTACTAGTAAATTTTAGGTGCTCTAGTCAACAATATCGATATATCGTCTCTCGTTGTCAATAGTAAACTTATAGTGCTACTGACTAGGTGTGCCCCAGCCAATGCAAATGTCTATTGACAAATAACATAGGGTTGTCATTCAAAAGCTATCAGTAGACTTTAGCACTATTGAGAAGGTAGTTCTTTTACGACCATATGGAGATATTTGAACCGAAGATTCACTCATAGACCCTCGTCTACGTATATTTATTTAATATTATTGCACAACAATATTGCGTTCATTGACAATATCACCAGAAATGCACTAGAACTGTCGTCTCTAACGTATCTCTACTCGCGCATAAAAGGAAAGTTGTCGACGTTTTAACTAGTGCAATTGTCGCTGGAGAAAGAGTATTGACATAAAGATATATGGTTCTAGGTTGACTAGAGGGTAATGAGAACAAATTATATATTAAGTAACGAAAATAAATTTCAAGCGTAGTGACCTTATATATTGTTATGTAAGGTAGACATTTACCGATGGAGTTTTTATTAAGGAATTTACTATTTGTTTTCTTGATATACCCATTACCTTTTTTACAACCACAACAAATTCTTGTGATTAAATTTTATTTAAAATCCTTGTGCCACTTTTTCGTTCCACTGTACTTCAAATTCTCTCACCAATACAGCTGCAAAACATTTTTGGACAGCCATGTTTTAGAGTCCGCTTGATTAAAATACATGGATTTTACCCGACTGCGCTACACAAAGAAGGGTATGTATGTTTCTTTGCGAGACTATATATGTACGCCGAACGCGCTATTGATCATTCTCACGTCAATTAATTTGACGTAATACCGGGAGTGTCGCTAAAGATACGAAAGTAGTCAAAATTCAATATGGCGGCCAAAAGACGCCATTTTGTGAACACAAAATATGTGCATCAGTCGACAGGTAATTGGCTTTTGATTTTATCATTCCGAAAAATAATAATTTAGGATCGTTGACGGTTCAAAGTTAATTGCATGCGCTTTTTTGATTTTTTAAATTTTCACTTGTTGCCTATGCTCTACAAAAAAGTAGGGTATGTGTGTTTCTTTGCAGCACTAGATATGCCGAATGCGATTTTGATCATTCTTAGGTACGTACGAAAGTAGTCAAAATTCAATATGGCGGCCAACAGACTTCATTTTGTGAATATGAAAAATGTGTATCATTTGACAGGTACAGTGGAATTTCTCTTGAGCGGACACAGAAGGGGCCATTGAAATGTGTCCGCACAAGTGGACTGTCCGCTCAAGAGAAAGCAATTTTTTTGCTTATGGAGCTGTCGGGACCTGTCAAAGTATCCGTTAAGGAAGATTCCCCTGTATTTGAAAATTATCCTCAGATTTGGCTTTTGGTTTTGACATCTCGAGCATCGTTAGCGGTTCAAAGTTAATTGCATCCGGTTTTTTGATTTTTTAAATTTTCACTTGTTGCCTATTCCGAAGAATTAAATGTGGCGCCTCAGCCCTCGCACTAGGCGCCAAGTGACAAACTCTCTAATTTAGGTTGGCCTGTAGAAGCAATTCTATTTTTGAATTTTTTTCTTGCCACAGCACAGTGTAAAGTGACAAAAACATACGTATTTAGTTAATATGCAGCATAAAGTTGTTACATTTCTTAAAAGTAATTATAGAATCATTAGATATTTTATGCTTTCTTAAAACAAACTAAATGCATTTGTTATATTTGAAGTCCTGAAAATAATTTCACAACATTTATCACTAGCTGTTTAAGAAATCCTTTTTTTAAAACTCCTTAAAAAAAGCCTTGACATGCCTTAGTTTTTTTCTTTTCTTTTTTAATGCTATTGCAACATAATTAATTGTTTGTAACCAACGATTTGAAACGTCTTTTATTGTATTGGCATGTTTTTTTTTGTATTATTATTTCACTTTGTGATTTTATTTGTTTTTTGTAAATATTTTCAATGTATATGACGTTTTTGTTTATAGATGAATTAATTTAATTAATTACCATGTTCGTTTTGCCAATTGAGCAAATGTCGCATCAATACTTATAAGCAATTTCTATTATTTTTTTATTTATGCTGTACTTTCTTTCAATTTATTTAATTATTTAGATTTTTTTTTCAGTTACATATAACAATAATGATTATTACACGGATTAAAAAAATGTATTTATGTCGGTATATCAAAAGTTAAAAATAACATTTTATTTTTGAGTATTTTATTAAGGCTTGGTTTTATTGTACAATATATGTATGTATGTAATTTGTTTTAATCAACTTTTTCTTTCACAAAATTTCCAATTGTTCACTTTAATTAAATTGCAAATCAAACGAAATGATTGGCATGTTTTTAATGAGTCATTATTTTAATTTTTCATATAAGTTTTGAAAAGTGCGTTTCGTTAGGTTTTTTCTCACAATAATATTGCTGTCATGTTATTTTTTATTTCATTTAGAAGGTTATATACATTTAACACAATGAATATTTTTTTTTAAACTAAATTATTTGTTTTAAAATTTACAATGATCCCTTTGTGCTACCTGTGAGTTGTGGAGAAGATAGTGAGAGAGGTTGCTAGGGAATAGAGAAAGAAACAGAAGACAGATGGCGAATGAAAAGATAAAGCAAAGCTTCATTCCTTTACAACTCTGCTTTTTGTAAGCTTTTTTTTTAATTCAGTGTTGCAGCGCCTCTGGTGTCAAATGAGGCGTTTTAAATTTTGACACTGTGTTTAGTAGCCATTTTATTTTATTGGTTACTTTACTCCGCCGATGATTTTGCTATATAATACTAAGGAAGGAGGGCGCTGTGATGTTACACTAGGATTAGTATCTACTGAAGTCTGTATAGTCCAGTGACCAGTGGACTAGCCCTTCATCACTTGAACTTTCCTACAACAACTGATACAAAGGAACACTAATTATACATCAGAAAACTGCGCAGTGTTGTTATATAATGACTGTCGCAGACCGGGATTGAACCAAGGGCTTCGGCTTTGTGGTATAAAAAATATGGAATAATTACCTAGCAAAAAATTTCAAAAAAGGTAATCGAGTTTGGAATTAAGCATTTTTGGTGGAAGCACTTCCTTACTGGATTACCAACTTAATGATTTTACCAAGGCGTGAGACTAAAATAATCGATTTTTGAGAAGTACTTGCATTTTTTTTTTATTTGTCAACATTTCACGTAATCTATTTCGTCTAAAAAAATTATTCTCTTCATTTAGCAACTTGCACTTCATTTTTTTAAACTTTAGGTAATGTGATTTGTAAGCGAGTAATGAAAATTGGCAATCAGAAAAGTAAGTCATTATATGGCAAGTAATTCTAATGGTAATGTGTAATTTTTTGCTGGGTATTGTAAGAAAATAGATTACTCGAATCAAAATATTCGATTAAAAATTATTCATATAGTCAGCTGCAAATCATTCCAAAAATAGGTAAAGCACTAAAATTTGTTACAAAAAACTAAAGTAAAGGTGTTCGAAATATTTATATTGCAGGAAACAATTTGCTATGAAAAATTAAATAAATTATTTAAACACACTTATAATAATGAGGATTTCTTAAAAAAAATTATTTAAAATAAATTAAAAACATCAGGAATAATTTCTTAATCGGTCTTGAGTTCTGTACACAGAAAAAATATCATCGAAATGCAACCAACAAAACAAATTGTTAAAATTTAATTTAAAAATTAACAATCATCATTGTTGATATAACAAATTAAAATTTTTGTAGTCAATTAAATTACTAAATAAATTTATTTGTTAAATTATATCATAACGAAATGCGCACATATAGAAAAAACAAGACATCATGTTTTGTATGTATTCATTATTTGCTTATCTAATAAAGTGTTGCTCTTCAGCTGAGAGGTAAGCGAGTTAGTTTATTACTCCTGAGGTTGCCGGTTCAACTTCGCCCAAAGGCATTTAGTGTTTTTCGTAAATAAGCAAAAACCGTTTCGAAGATTGTGATTGTGCTTGTTAATATAACAAATATGATATGAAAATTCTACAATTCAGATTGTTAATATAACAATAACTTTAATTGAAATAACTTTGAAATCTAACAAAAATAAATGTTGAAAAAATAAATAAAATCAACAAATTATTTGTTGATATATTTAGCTGAAAATATTTTTAAGATTTTCCTTTAACTTACAATTTGGTTAATTGTATTTACAAAAATCGTTGTAGGTTCAAAATCAATTAATTATTTAATTTATATAACAAATAAATTAATTGTATTTACAAATCATTTTTTTCTGTGTATTTTTAATTCTTAATTAGACTTTAGCTTAAAGAAATCCCGAAATTTTTCTGTGCAGTCATCCACTTCACCAGCACCAAGATTAATTTGTCTCTTTGTATTTAGAAATTTTCCCTGATTAAAAATTCATTCTAGTTCAATTAAATTCAATATGTGTCTCATAAAACGAATAAAGTTATTCGAATAAACTTTTTATCAAATATTAAGAAAAGATAAAAAAATTTACCCTCAAACTCGAAATGAAATAAAATAAAATATCTTGGACTCATTTTATACTAAAATATGTACATGTGATGCGAAAACATGATACAAGCCTTCATGATATAATATCAAATACAGTCGGGCCTCGATTATTCGTGATGGTCGGCACCAGAATAACAAATATATTTAGTTCTAACCACCCGCACTTCACAAAATTCAAAATTAAACTAATCACTTGTAAATGCTTCTGACTCATCGTATGCAAACAACGTAATTCCCTGTTTTCATGTTTATTATATTGTATGCATGAATTTGAAGTTAATAAAAAAAATTCTGACATCACGGATAATCAAAGCAAACAATTTAAAAACATTGCGAACAAAAAACAATATACTGATCTTTGGCCATCACGGTTAATCGGGATTACCGGTTCTCCAGATCACGGATAATCGAGGCCCGACTGTATATACATATGTGTCGCTCATTACCTAATTCAAATTCATAAATCAAAGAAAATTGTTTGCCAGAAAACGAGTTTAACGCCATCAATTCACATATAACTTAATACCATAATTCTACAAATGATAATAATAAAAAAAACATAATTCAATACAAAGATCTGATGGAATATTTTCGAAAAAAAAAAATTCTGGGACCAAACTGAAAATAATCTCTTTCAAAAAAAAAAAAAAAAAAAAAAAAAAAAAAAAAAATTAAATCTGTTGGTCAAGAAGAAGTATGTGAAATATAAAATAAAATTTTAATAGGTGTGCCTCCACCCATTTTTTAAATGCAAGATTGTGTATTTTTAAGAGCTCAGGATGTGAGTTAAGTTTTGTAAAAACCGGTAAGGTAGAACTACTTAAAATAAAATATTAAATTTTAATGGGCGTTACTCAAACCATTTTTTTTAAATTAAATGTTGGGCGCATTCATAAGACGTAGCTGTTGAGCTCAACAGTTGTGCAAATGCTAGCAACTGTTCGCCCCAACAGCTACGTCTTAGAAACGGCTTGATGGATATAACTTAATTTTATATCTTTATTTCGCTACTTCATCGCATTTGTAATATAAAATTTAACAAATATTTGCTACTGCCACCTAACAAAGCATATAAATGGCAAAGCTCTATTCGATCAGCTGTTTATGCTGAGCAAAACATCTTGACTACAGGTAGCGAAAAAATTTTGTGATGGAAAATTACTCAACTGTTGAGTGGAGCGGAATTACTCAACTGTGCGTTTCTAAGACAAATACTCAACGGTTGCGCAACAGCTACGTCTTATGAATGCACCCATTGTTTCTGTTATGGAGATCAAGGTGTGTGGTAAGTTTCACAAAAATCAGTTAAGCAGAACCACGTGAAATATAGTATTTAATTTTAATGGGCGCAGCCCTGCAGATTTGTTTTTTTTATTCAAAATTGTGTAATTACAAGAACCAAAGGTTTTTGCTATGGTACGCAGCAGTCAAATAAGTAGAGTATCATAAAATCAAGTTAAAAAAATTTCGGGCATGTTCCCGCCCATTTTTTTAAATTGGGACAAAAAAAGAAGAATTTATACAAACAGTCTAAAATCTACCGAGTTACAATGTCAAAAAAAAAAATGCAGACGAATTGACAATCTCCTCCTTTTTTGTTTCTGTCACAGAAAAAATCTTTTTCTGTAAAATAATAGTTCTTTCATTAAGTTATTTCTTTATTTTTAATGAAATGAAAAAAACTGAAGTGAATTATTTCCAAATTTTAAAAATTTGTGAAATATGTACATATTTCATAATGGAATGAGCTCCAAAGTAATGGGTTTTTTTTTTAAGGTATAGAACTTTAAGTTGGCATCACTTTTTTAACTGGCGGCCATTTTGTCAGCTGTCAAGTGAAATATATTTAGTTTGGTTTGCCATTTCATCATGAACAGGTTGACAAAAGAACAACGCTTGCAAATTGTGCAAATTTATTTCGAAAATAATGGTTCAGTTCGCGAAGTTTACCGCAAGCTCCGTCCATTTTATGGTCGACATAATCGTCCATCAGAGCAATTAATTCGGTTAACCATGGATCGTTTTCGCACTACGTTTACTCTATGTGATAATACGCATCCGCAGAGACGTCGAACAGTGCGCACCGAAGAAACAATTGCCGCTGTAGAGCAAAGTGTTGAAGAGGACCCGAATGAATCGATTCGCCACCGTGCACAGCAATTGGAGCTTTGTCCATCAACTTTATGGAAGATTTTGCGCAAAGATCTTGGCTTGCGACCTTACAAGATCCAGCTTGTGCAAGAATTAAAGCCGCGAGACCATGCAATGCGTCGTGATTTTGTTGTATGGGCCGAAAATGAGATTGATCTCGATGCTGATTTTCATCGCAAAATTTTGTTCAGTGATGAGGCTCATTTTTGGTTGAATGGCTACGTCAACAAGCAAAACTGCCGCATTTGGAGTGAAGAGAATCCACATGAGACCCTTGAGACGCCATTACATCCACAAAAACTGACTGTTTGGTGTGCTCTATGGGCTGGTGGAGTCATTGGGCCATACTTCTTCCGAAATAATGCTGGAGAGTCAGTTACCGTTAATGGAGACCGGTATAGAGCCATGATAACCGACTATTTTGTTCCCGAATTGGATGGCATGAATGTGGATGAGTTGTGGTTCCAACAAGACGGCGCTACATGCCACACAGCGCACGTCACAATCGATTTATTGAAGGAAACATTCGATGAGCGCATAATTTCGCGGAATGGACCTGTCAATTGGCCACCAAGATCGTGTGATTTGACACCATTGGATTATTTTCTTTGCGGATATGTGAAGTCGCTCGTCTACGCCAACAAACCAGAAACGTTAGGGGACTTGGAAGCCAACATTCGTGGCGTTATTGCCAACATACGGCCCCATATGCTCGAAAAAGTGGTTGAAAATTGGACCTGTAGAATTGGCTTTATTCGAGCCAGCCGCGGCGGCCACATGCCCGAAATCATATTTAAACATTAATGGCATAAAATTATCCTTCCAATAAAGCCAAATTGATGGACATTAAAACGATTTTCTTGTGTTTTATTTCAATTCAAAGTTCTATACCTCTAAAAAACACCCGTTAGATATATTTTTTTAATTATTTAATTTTTGGTTTGGAAGTTAGAAAACTTCACAAGTATTTTAAATATATTGGACTATATGAAAACTGCAAGGACTTCACATACGGCATTTTCGTTTGAGTAACTTTTGAGCTTGTGGAAGAGAAAAAAGAAGATGATGAAGAGTGAAGCTCTTCCCTTTTGCTCTCTCGCTTATGAATTAAAAAATTCTTCAACTAAAATTGACATGTGTGGAGCAAGACTTATATTTAGTCAAGAATATCAGCCTAATTATGAATAACAATTCCCTGGAAAAAATTTCCCCTCTCCCATCCCTGGAATTATCAATTAAAATCTCCCGGGAACTTTTTCCCTTTTCTCTTTCCTCCTATTCTAAACACTTTCTAAAAAAGGGGAAAACTACCAAGGGAAAAAAGTATACATTATGAACATTAAAAAGGGGAAAAACCATCGACGGTTTTTGGGAGTTTTTGCCTCATATATTTGAAAAGGAATTAGTTCAAAAATGTAAGTATTACATTTATAAATATAAAAAAGTTATTTAAATTTTGTTTTTAAGGTCGAAAAATACGAATAGACACCAGCTGCAACATTTACTAACCTTAATGCAGCAGCATCCAGGAATAGCTCGTGGGTTTTTTAAGGGCGAGAAGCAAGAACTGCAGAGATTTTGGCAAAATGCTGAAAGTGAATTAAATGCACTAGGACCACCAACCAAAAGTAGCAGTGATTGGAAAAAGGTTTATTTTCATGATATACTAAAAATTAGCAATTGCATAAAAGTCTGTTCAACACAGGTTTGGACTGATCAAAAAAATATGTGCGGCAAAAGGCAGCAGCCCAAACAAAAATTATATATTTTCAGCAACCGAGCAATCCATATACGATTTAATAGCGATGAAAACTTCTATTGAAGGTGTCCCTGTAGATAGCTTCGGTCTGGGGTCGCCAAAAAATGTTGAAATTCCTGAATCGTCATATCTAACAGACGTAGACATGCTGCTTGTTCCACAAAAACGTAATGCTGAATGTGCGGCACGGCACAATGCAAAGAATATGGAATGCCAAAATTGTTCCCAAAATCAAACGAAAGTATGGCGAAGGAACCTATACCGGCACAAATCAAAGATTATAGAACGCCAAAATTGATCCCAAAATCAAAAGAAACTATGGTGAAGGAACCTGCTTCCGATGTTCTATTAGCCGAACTGGCAGTACAAAGGGATTTAGTACAAACAGTTAAAGAAGCTCTAGTTGATATAAAGGACCAAAAACAAGCCACTAAAAAAATTTATCGATCACTGGACAACATTTACTTACGACCTTCAAAAAATGCATTTTGCAAAAATGGAAAGTTTGAAAAGGCAGGAAATCCAGGAAATGCGTCGACACCACTCTTTTATGGAAGAATTAAGAGCTAGGGAAGTGGAATATAAATTATAAAAAAAACCGATTGCAGCTCCAAATTAATGATTACGCCAAAAACATTTAAATAAATGTATTAATTAATTTATTTCATTTATATGAGTTATTAAAAATAATTTTAATTTTTGCATTACATTAGCTTATATTTATTTTGTTTTCCAAGAAGTGGCCTTGCGGTTCTTATAAAATAAATGCATTTTTAAACTATAAATATTTGTTTTTAAAGTGAATTTCCAATGTTTCTTCGGATTGACTGCGCAGCGTCCAAATATTGCGTCGAGTTTGATTGACACATTTCTTGTGGTATATCTATTCCATTAGAATAATCATAAGGTTCTTGGCTAACTTTGTAGTTTAAACATATATTGTGCAAGGCGCAGCACACATTCGTAGTTTTTGCAACCTTCACCGGGCAGTAGTGCATTTCCCTTGCACCCAGAAGGCATCTCCACCTGTTCTTTAATACTCCATTGACCCGTTCAATTATGTTACGGCACTTTGCATGCACTTCATTAAATTTCATTTCAGTCGAACCATCCTCTGGAACTCGATGGGGAGTCAAAAGCCACGGTTCCAAAGGATAGCCTGCGTCACCTATATACCCAAGAAAATTTAAATACATATTAGCGTTATAATCAATATAATATATTAGATTAACATTAACACCAAATGTCTTCTTGGTCGGCTGAGAGTGAGATGTAACCATATTAAGCAAATACAAGAAAGCAGGTTTGCTGACGCGGTAATATTTTTCAAATCTAAGCCAAGAACATCTCTTTGAATACTTTTAACCACACGAATTATTTTGTACTTACAACGAGTATGGCAACTCCAGCGGATTTGAAACATCGCGCATATGCCTTCTTGCAATCCTCTGGCTGATTTTTCGCTTCTCTTCCTCAACAGTATATTCTTCCACAGCCATATGAAAAGCTATACTGTACATTATTGCAGCAAACTTAAAATATTTACACAAATAAATTTATAAATTTATAAATTTTTTATTATTTAATTCCCGCACGAAAGCACAAAATAAAATGTCAAAAGCAGAACAGCTGACTCTGATTTTCTCACTCCCTTTTTTTTTTTACTTTTCCCCCTGCATTTTTCTTGAATTCTCTTTTATGTTGCTACCCCTTTGATCACCTTTTTACCCCTTTTGTCAATAAACTCTAGGAAAGTCACGGTAAAAAGTCATAGTGTAAATCCCGTATAAGGGAGATTTTTCCCGGGAACAAGATATTGGGAGGGGAAAAATTTCCCCCGGGAATATTCATAATTGGGCTGTATATAAAACCCCCAAAAAGCTAAATTTTCAGCCCAATTATGAATAGCATATGAGGGAGAGGGAGAATTTGTTGATAGTTTACTCCCCAAACATTTTGAAAGAAACAAATTCAAAAATTCAAAAATCATATTAATAAATGTTGCAAAACAATAGTATAAGCATTTTTTATTTAGAACAAAAAGTTTAAATAAATACCGAACTATGTATCATATTTCACTTTTGTATTTTTGCATTTGTATCTAAACCCTGCGTACACGCACTTCAAAAACATAAACTAATACTAAACGTCTCAATTTTGCAGGCCTCCTTTAAATTCACATAATAGGTAAATTGAAGATTTGTTTCCTTCAAGACCGATAAGAAAAACTTTATAACATTTACAATTTCCTTTGTACACACAGTCCTTGGGAATTTAATCCATTTGCATCTGCGCCTGGCTCAGTTTTCACTTCACTTTCTCAACACAAAGTTATTTCGCATGTCTGTGAATGGTTACACTGTTTATTTAATTTTTATTTAAACAAAAACAAATATTATATTCACACGCAATCTTATTAATAATGAAAACATAAAGTTTTTAATAAATTTCTATTGCTGAACTCTTGCGTTAGTGCAACAAAAAAAATATGTAAGCATTAAACAGCTAATCCAGATTTTACTCTGTCCCTTATTTGCTTATTTCCCGGCTATTTAGAATAGGAGGATTATTCCCCGGGAACAAATGATATATTCCCTATAGGGAAGAGAATAAACTCCCCGGGAATATTCATAATTGGGCTGTATATGTTTTAATAGTTTGTATAAAATATTTTTTTTGCTTACATCAGAAGATTTTACTTTAGCATTATAATCTTCAAAGGTCTTAAGCAAGTGCTTTAAATTTGTTAAACTCATATATGGTCAGCTGAAATGCAAAGCAACGTAAGTAACAAAAAATTCAAAGTCGCAAATCGCATTTTAAATTAACTATTGGGTACTACATCGAACCTTTCTTATAACCAGCAGACGTATTAAAAATTATTGAAATAAAGAAACTTTAAACTAATAAACTTTAAGCTCTTAAAAATTTTTTTTAGTTTTTTTCTCTCTCTCTCTCTCTTACAAAATTTAAAAAAAGTTTAGTTACATGATTTTGCATTTCAGCTAACGATATAGTTATCTTCTAAAATTGCTTTTTTCTCTAGCGATGATATCTTTACAATATTAAAACTACCAAGCACAATTTTTTATTTATGGCCTCTTCTGGCTAGTTTGTTAACGTATTTACAGTTTTATTCAACTTTTGTTAACTGAACTTAAAATAAAGACATAAATAAATAAATCAAAAGCAAAAATTTAAAATATTCATATACAGTAAGCGGTAATAAATTATAATAAACATGTATTTAAATAAAAAAAAGAAAACTAGATATATATTTTAGATTTAATTTATAAACATATGCATGTATCTCTTTTGAGCACTTTGTTTTTAATTTATTGAGATAAAGCAACAGAATACGGGAATTGTTAATAGAATAAAATAAAACCAGGCCGAGAAAGAGAAAAATAATTAAAAGAGGTAGACCTTAATGTTTGTATATATTAGTGTGTTGAAGCTGTTACATGAAAGGAGAGAAAATGTTTGTAATATATTTGTAATGGTATTAGCATTATTTTCGTGATTGAAATTGGGTTTACTGGCTCTCAATTTTATTTATAAATTAAATGTAAAATTGAGCACTATTATTAAGAGAGCAGTTCTTGTGAGCATAACGTCTGCTTTATAGTGTTTATTATGTGTGTATGTATGTGTGTGTGTGTGTGTGTGTGTGTGTGTGTATTGGAAATTCGTAGGACCTTCGTTCACTGGCTGTAGTGGATGCAACTCCTGGCTTTTAAGTGCATGAGAGCTTTTTCCAGAGGTGAGAAATTACTGTTTGTTTTTTTTGTTTTGTTTTGTGAAAAAAGTTTTTGATAAAAATAAATTTTTGTTGTAGTTGTATTTTGTTTAATTAGTTTATTATTAATGTTTTTTATTAAAATTAAAAATTATTTTATAATTTTAATTAAGATGTTTCTAGAGTGTAAATAATTTTCTTCTCGTTTTTTTTTATCGGTGATAGTATCTTTAGCAAATAAAGAATTTTGACAGGAAATAGTTTTTTGTTTGTTGTGTAACCAAATAGCTTAAGTGCACCTAATCGTCACCACCAGTCATGACTTCCATGAATTCTGTTAAAGAATAAATAAATAAATTCTATATAAAAAGTTCTATAATAAAGTAGCATTTATACTTACCATCAAAATCCACGGTACCGGAACCATCTGAATCGATTTCCTCAATCATCATATCCAAATCCTCATTCGTCAGTTTGTCATCTAATTCACGTAGAATTTCACGTAAAACACTTGTTGTTATATAGCCGTTGCCCTCTTTGTCGTACAAACGAAAGGCTTCTTTGAGTTCTGCTTGCATTGCCTCAGCGTCCTCTTCAACAAGGAAACGGGCGGCCAGGGTAGTGAATTCTTCAAATTCAATTTGTCCAGAACCATCCTCGTCGACTTCGGCAATAATTTCCGCTAAAGTGGCCTCATCCAATTGATGGCCCAACATGCTGAGTATAGTGCCCACCATTTGGGTGCTGATGAAACCCTGTTTCTCCGGATCGAATGCATTGAATGCATTGCGGAGCACTATTAAGAAAATTTAAAAAAAATAAAAATTATTAAAAGCAGCCTTTAGTTTCCTTTCACTTAATGTGTACATATTTTTTTAATTTCATATATATATATATATATATATATATTATATATATATATATATATATATATATATATATGTATTTGATTTAGTGTATAAGATTGATGTTTTTGTGCAATGTTGCTCTCATTTCTTGTAGTTGTTAATGTGGCGGTTATTGTAATCTTTCCAATCATAAACTCATACGAAATGTGTCAAACATGTAGACACATGTATATAAATAAAATAAAATTTATTTATATTTCTGTGTGTAACTGCACCTTTCTATTGGTAAAAAAAAAAATAGTTCCATGTCTAGTTATTTAATAACGTATAACACAAGTATTTCAAGGAGATCCTAAGAAGTGTGTTAAGCACAGTGGGCTTGGTAAGACAAAAATAAATGTAGTATATAAAAATTTGTCTTAGGAGTAAAATCGTAAAATTTTTAAAATAACGATCAATTTTAGTGATTGTGAAAAAAGGCTTTTATCTTAGAATTAATTATTACCCTGAACACAAAATATATAGAGGAAAAATAGCTTTTAAGTAACACTGCACAGAAGAAAAAACTTCCTGCAATAAACACGTTTAATTGAAAAAAAAAATTAATTAAAAGTTTTATTGGGTGAATTAAACTTTTAATTAAATTAAATTTTTAAACAAAAGTTTAATTGACTCAATTACATTTTTAATTGATTTTTGGGATTTTTTTCAATTAAAAGTGTTTGTTGCAGGAACATTTTTTCTGTCCAACACAAAAAATAACAATCTTCTACCAACTGATGCTTGTAGAGGGGACTAAAAGAGATATACGTGTAAAAAATACATCTGAAATTCATTTTACGGCTTTATTACAGTTGCACCCCTTTATAGTAAGAAATGAAGGAGCTCAAGTGATATTTAGGTTTTTGGTATATAGAGCCTTCAGAACATTTATTCAGAACGTTACAAGCAACATATTGTTCATATACATTAACCCTCTAGCTCTTCGGGAAATGGGTCTTTTTTGGATTTATTTTTTTTAATCACCCTTAAAATCGAGATATATATATTTATATATATATATATATATATATATATATAGTTGAAATATTCTAAGAAAATATTAACCACGAAATTATATTATAGGTCTTAGAACACACTTAAACCCAAAAATTCAACTGTAATACCAGATATAGTTAAGCAGTTGGCAGAACATTGTTATTTTGAAGAAAAAAAAATATTTTTTTTTACAGTGTAATTAGTGAATTAAAATAAAATGCAGTGGAGTAGGCTTTTTCAATGAAACAATCACCCTTATTCTGTTTGGCGTCGGCAACATCGTCATCAATTTTAAAACAACATCAATATAACACAACATCAATGCTAACTTTGTATTCCCTAACAGTGTTATGACGACGTTGCCTATTTATCGATAAATACAATACACATATCTAATATTTGAGTCAGCTGGTTCATTTTGTTTACTATTTTTGGTAAAAGTATTTTTGTATAAGTAAAAGCTTTGTAAATAAATTAAAATAAAATGTTTTTCTTTCCTATTGAGACGATGAAAATAAAAAAAAAATTAATAGTGAAAATAAGATTTCTCAGACAAAAGTCATGCATTTGCCAGTTACCCACGGAGAAAAGTAAGTGATAAGTTCTCTCATGTTTTTGGAAAATAATGGGTAATGTTCATCCTTTTAATATTTTACAAATATTTTAGGATGAACAAAACATCATTTAGGAATGTATTGGATACAATAGAGCCTAACTTTTGAAACAAAAGGGATCAGATCAACGTTTATTGGAGCTTGGAGCTTCCTCCAAAGGTACTCAAATTTTATCATACAGTATACTTTCCCAACACACTATTTACCTTACATTTTTCCATCCACCACTAGTTCTAATTGGTGGACCGAGGGAATTTAGTGCAGTCTCACTTTCCCACTGCACCTTGAAATTATTAGGAATACTGCCCCTGCGGAATCCTCTAGCAAAAGAAGGACTTTTCCAACTCTTCCACAAGCTTTTCAAATTGGTTGGGTTTGGTAATTTTAATTTTGTCCATATTACATTTTTCACTTTTTTTAAGAACTTTTTTCAAATAAATATGTACATTTTTATATCTATATATCTACCATTTAAATTATTTTTCAAATTAGTTGAGGCATGCACACAACAGAACACGACATCAAAAACACTGACGACAAAATGAACGGCAACATCAACATCAATGTTTCTTTCAGAATACCAAACATATGCTGACAGTCATCGATAAATGGCAATACTATCTGCGGGAATACCGATTTGCTAAACAACATTAAAAACGACGTCGTGTTATGTTGCCGACGCCAAATAGAATAAGGGTGAATAATTATTCCAATATTCAAAAATAAATTTTTTTTAATTTTTGCTCCAAGGTACAAAAGTTTTTCAATATATGCCCTAATTCAGTAAGAAGATTTAGGACGTTTTTGCTTGAAAATACTTTTGAGTTCTTGTATTTGAATTCTCTATATAATTTTCTTCAAAAATAGTTGTTTTCTTTGATAATGAAAAATAAAAATATTATTGCCATGTTCTTCAAACATAAAAATTAAATTAAAGTATCATACAATAGTTTGAAAAATACATGAAAAATTATGTGTTGGATATAATGATTTGGAACAAAATCATAAAGCAAGTACTCGAACCTTCTACCATAGACAAAAATAATAATTGTTTTAAACGATCTCAACTGCGGCTTTTTTCGTCAATAGGCAAGACGATACAATCGTCGAACAGAATTAGGGCATTAGAATAAAGAATTATTCTAGTATTTTTATGTGGAATATTCGAATACATTTTTTTTTGCATTTCATATTTTTTTTTGTTATTCGAACAATAATTATTCTAATATACGAAAACATATTTTTAATTTTGTACCTAAACAATTTTGAATATAGAATAAAGAATTATTCGAGTAATTTTTTGTGTAATATTCCAATATTCGAATATTTTTTTTTTTGCATTTCATAACTTTTTAAATATTTATATGATTACAAAAACAAGTTCGAGGGAACAAAAGGAGAAGCAAGTACTTTATTTTTACGGTTATATTGTAAAAAAAAGTACTGCGATCAAGAATTATATCTGTGGCAAAAAGGAAAAAGTACTTAAATCGAGTTAAGCTGATTTTGAGTTAATGGTACCTCCGTAATCTGCATATTTGAAAGTACCCCTGGGCAAAATCTCAATTAATTTGTGTGACTTTACAGGAAGTTATAGCACTATGACTTGCGACTTATCTTTTTTAGACTTCTAGTCTCATTTGGAATATGAGGTTATACTTTGGTGAGTTTCAACTAAAATGTATTACTAACACTGTATAGAACGATGTTTGCTAAAAAAAAATAAAAGTTAATAGAGAATTTCAATATTTTACTGCAAAAGAAATAAATTTTTGAATATCGACTTTAACGCTTAAAATTGATGTACTGCAATTTGCTGTTTCTTAAGTAAATAATAAGGTTTTATTCTGATATAAAAAAGGATATATAACAATTACCACATTTCATATTGTATTAACGCATGAATTACATCATGAATTATCGTCAATGTAACACATACAAACTAATTTTTATAAATACTACCACAACGATTGATAAATATTTTGATAGTGTCTTGACCACTTTAACTACATAATTCCAAATTGCACACTGTATGTTGTGTGCAGTACTTCTCTAATTCTCTTTATGTAATTTAATAATATTTATTCACCAATTTCATTTAAGTATGTCTAGTTTTTGTTTTTTTTTTCTTTTTGAGTTTTCAAACAAATAATTAGAATTGTGTAGCCTGTTCTGCTTGTCTACAATCCAGCTGTGCCTGTCTTTTCATCAAAAATTTAATGCAATGTCCACTACAATTAATGTGGGTGTTAGCGATAGAAAGACAAATATAAATTAATATAAAAAAAAAGATTTACTATATAATTTTTATGTACGTCTCGTGCTACTCTTGTTTTATATAATATATTATTTAATTTTTAAACGATTACTGCCTGTCGGGCAATTAAGTGATTTTCACTTAAATTAAATATAAATAAATAATTATTTAACTAAATGCTTTAATTTTTTTCAAGTCACTTTGATCATTGTGCACGTTGTAAAATAAATAATAATGTGTGTATGTCTGATATTGTGGTGGTATTTTTGTGTTGTACTAATTACCGGGCAACGAAAATAATAAAAGTGTAATATTTTTAAGTAAAATCTTGATTCAAATGAATAATAGCTGCATGAGTAAATTTTTCTTAAGTCTAAAATATTGAGATAGAAATAGTGAATTCCGAATGCTTTTGAATAAGATCGGAAAATTGTATGTCAGTTGGCTTGTTAAAACATCAAAAAAATAATGAAAATCATTTAAAGCAAGTATTTGTGAAAGCACAAAAAGAAGAATGGAAATTCTCCTATTACTTTACACGAAAAGCTTATGTTCAATAGCTGACGTTTATGGTTGCTTGGTCTCTTGAAAAAAACAAGGAAAACCGTTAATTTCAAAAAATTAAAAGAGCAAAATTGTCGACAGTGATATCTCTCGCAATATTAAACCGATTAGAATAAAGTTTACGCTTTTGGCCGCAGTTTTTCAAGAACAAAAGGAAAACTAATTCCTTAAGACTATTTGACAAGAACCTTGGAAGTCATTAAAATAAAACTTTCCTACGAAATTTTTCCTTAGCGATATCTCACGACTAGATTTTGGATTCGATCGGCTTAGTAGTTTAAAGGCTTGTCCCACGATGTCACTAGAAATCGTTCTATCGAATACTTATGTATATTGAAAACAACAACAAATTTTCTAATGTTATTGTTGTTTGCAATACATGATGTCGATCGAAATATTTCTGGTGACATCGTGGGACAGGCCGTAAAATTTATTTGAAAAAAAAAAACGTTATCTATATTCAATACTCAATAAATACTTGGCCTAAGAGTATGCAATATTTTTTTGCAAAATCTTGTGACAGGTTTCGTTATTTTTGCCGGTTCCAGTGTCTCGTTTCTGCAACGAATGTGAGAACTTTTTGAGTCGAACAAATTTGTATCGTCCTGTGAAATACAGGGTGAGTACGAAAAAAACTATGTTTGTTGTCATTGCGCTGATTTACACGGGCATAATTGTGTTGGCATAACATGCCAGTGAGAGAGACAAAGAGAGTGGTTTTGCGGTTGGCATAACTTTTCAACCAGCTTCAACCCCGCATTAGCAGCATAAAACCAATACACATACAACTTAAAAAACAGCAAATGTTAAATGAATACTAAAAACACTAACACACACACACAGCTGTGTATACGAATACATTTTGTGCCAGATGAATTAGTCTCGTGTAATTTGGAAAAGAACAAAAATTGTGCGGCTTAAAAATTGTTCTCGTCTAAACTACCTCATTGGCCTGTTACACATGAGAACAATTGTGGTGGCATAACATGCAAGTTTGTTGTTGAGAGAGGTAAAGAGGGTGGTGGTGTTGTGGTTAGCATAATTTTTCAACCAGGCCCGCATCAGCAGCACAAATGCACACACAGCTTAAAAAACAGCAAATGTTAAATGAATACAAAAAATAATAATACATACATGTCAAATGAATTAGTCTCGTGTGTTCTAAAAAGACCAAACTTGTGCGTCATAAAAATTAGTTTCGTGTGTGAAAGGCCATTTGTTGTAAGTTTACGTTTTTAAATCTCAAATACCAAGTAATACAATCATGTTCTTCTGCGACGCTGTAGGGGGCAATACAACAGCTTGTGCAGAAACTGAACATCAGGCTTTATATACAAACATAATATTTTGTTAATTTATTTTTTATACAAGGTTTGCCAATAAGATTTAATTATTATTATTATTTTTTTTAGAAGAAATTTTTCAAAACTGCTTTTCTTTCTGTACATTTTAAGCAGCTGTTCTTGTTATACATATGAAAGTTTGCAATATTTCGAAAATATAGATATGTATATGGGCTTACAAAGGGCAATTTTCGTTGAGCAACTTTTATTTCCTCCCTCGCTTACCAACTAAAAATATGCTCAACGAAAATTGTCTTATGTTTACCCAGTCCAAATGACTTAAATTTACAGAAAATTCTTGACTGAAATCTAGTTGATATCGTTTGAATGTAAATGCACTAGTAAAAAGAAATTGGTGGGGAACGCGACAATAATAAATGATTTTTTCAATGTGTTGTGGCAGTTTCTAGGATTTAAAAATACTTACGCACAATTTGTTCCTTGGTTAGATCATCCTGTGAAAGGAAGATAGACATAAAAAAATTATTAATTTTTGATTTTTTTAGCTTTGGTATAAAATTTACTGACTATGTAGATAATAACTTTTCACAAAATAATATCTAGTATGAATCTAAATTATTTACGTAAAATTAATTTCATAAGTTTTATTTTTTAAAATTGACTAGATTGATTTATAGCTTTTCTCTGCATTTTTTCATTACCAGCGTTCAGAATCTTTAAATTTTTTATTTGTTCAATTGAAAAAAAAAACACGGTAAAGGTTCTTCCAAGAAGAAGTTTAACTTTGATAAATATTTAAAAGAAGTATTTTTAAGCGAAAATAAATATAAAAGCCCAATTCACAATCTTGTGCAAATGGTCTTGCATCGTAGCATGTGCAAAATGGTATAGTATATTGATACTCACCACTAAGAGCTATTAAGTGTTGAGTATGAATATGGTATACCATTTTATATATGCTACGGTACAAGACCATTTGCATAAGTTTGTGAATTGGGCTACTATACCGTTTTGCACATGCAACGATGCAAGACCATTTCCACAAGATTGTGAATTATCCTAATCGGGTTTGTTTAAGTTGAGCAGAATTCAATTCACTGAAAAAATATTACTTAGGACCTAATTGTGTAAAACGCAATGCCAAGCGTTGTCAAATTTTATATGGAAAAAATCTCAATTACTAAAACAAAATAATAAAAATTAGGCCCTTAAAAATTTCTATAAAAATATTATCTAAAATTTAATTTTTAATTTGTTTTATTATTCATCGTGTAATAAAAACAATCTTATGTGGAATTAAAAAAAATATGATTGGTTATGGGCAATTCCAATCAAAATTACCCAAAACAGAGAAAAAATATTTTAATTATTTTAAAATAAATAATAATTAAAATAAAATAATAAAAAAAATTATAAATTTTTTAAATTGTCGCCAATAAGCACTCAAAAAATTAAAATAAAATTCAAGCACTTAAAATTAAGCTGGAAACATCGTTGAATTGAAGCATTTTTTTCACGTTATTTTCAAGTTTGAAAGTATTTAGAAATAAAAAATCAAACAACATACATATATTTTCAAACATTGTAATTTGTACATACATAATGTACATAGGTAATTTTTGTATAAAATTGAAATTGTGGCAAAAATATCAAAATAAATAAAAACGTGATTTTTAAAATAATAAAAGGTGATTAAAATCGTGGAAAGAGTAGCGAAGACAGATGTGCAGAAGATTATTATTAAAAAGTAAATTGCATTTTCCTTTCCTTTTTTTTTTAAAGCATTGTTTTTGGAGCTTGAATCATGCTTGAATTCAATTCAAATACAAGGCTAAATTGCAGTATAATTCAAGGCCTGAACTGAACCGTATTACACCTGAATTGTTCGAATTGAATTCAAGTTCCCTTTTCACTGGAGAATGCTATTGAAATCAGGTGTAAATCAGGCATAATTCCACCCTTGACAATTGAATGTGTAGCTTGAATAACAGTTGTTTTACACTTGATTTCAAGCAAAATTGCTTATTGGTTAATTTATACGCGACATTCCTGATAGTTTATCTTTGTATTGATTATATAAATAAAGTCAATAAAAAGTCTTATATATTTAAGCCTTTCGAGTTTTTATACAAATAGGTCACACTCATCACATTTTTTGAAAAGTTTTTTGTAAAGAAAACCAATGTTTAGACCATTTCGTACAGTAAAGTTGTTGTGTGCATTCTAGGGAATATTTTATAGTATATATTCTTATTAACTTATTATTCTGGAACAATTGGGATTTGTAAGGTCACACCTATCACAGCCTTCTGAGGATCATTCGAAGAAATATCATGTTCTCTCAGTGTATATATATTATTAAATATTTTAGGATTAACATACTTGGGAATCTTAACATTATTTTATATTATAAATTAAATAAATTGAATTATAACAACAAATGTGAGTATCATGTCACACCCGTCACAATGGAATTAACCTAATATAATTTTCTCAAATTATATGTTGACTAAGCAAATTTCATAGACAAAACTGCGTTTCTGTTTTTTTTTTCATTGTAAAATATTCACATATTTTTTATGTTAGACAATTATTTTTTTAAGCGTTGTCAGGAATTAGTGTATTAATAAGTGGCGGTGGGTATTTTTAAATATTTTTAGAGCGAATAATGTTAAAAAATAATTGCTAAATAATTCACTGAGAAAAACAGAAGATGATAAAAATATAGCTGGAAAAAAATTAAGATGGACACACTGCCCATAAATGCACTTAACAGTCCTTATAGATGTATTATGAATGTCTATGTAAATATAGGCATGTCTTGAGATTTATGCTCATGCTTGGAAAAACATTAATGCAACAGTATATCTGTGCGTTGCAGCACATTATATACAAATATCGAACCTTTGTTGCAAAAAAGTTATAACGCAAAAAAAATTTTTGAACAGAAAACGAACTTACAGGGTGCCCCTGTGGCTGAGTGGTAGCAATGCTAGCCAGCCGCTTAGTCCAGAGGTCGTGGGTTCGATTCCCACCATATCCCCGGAGTGTTTTTCGCAGACAAGCTAATCGCTTTGCGAGTTGTGTTTGTGTTTGTTATAATAATAAAGTTAGACTGAGTTTACATCAGTCATTTCATGTGTGCCATGAAGCCGAAAAAAAGCGTAACCACTAATTACTAAATAAAAACTGTTTGATTCAGACATGTATTTATTAAGTTAAACAGTTTCATACATAACTAATAGACAATTTTATAGAATCCAACATGATTGGAAACTGTTTAAATCAATAAATACATGTCTGAATCAAACAGGTTTTCATTAGTAATTAGTTGGTTACGCTTTTTTTTTGGGCACATGGCCTTATGAATCTACTAACGACCTAATGGGTAAGCAAAAATATATTTTTCTATCAAGAGATGAGAAACTGAAATATGTGTATAAAGTTTTTCCACAATATAAAGAATTATATGACAAATATTTGCGTAAATTTAATACAAAAATGCAATTTTTTGAGTTATGACACTCATGCATCCAAACCCCGATATATCTGTACTAAAGGCAATAACACCGCAAGTCGACTTAAGACAAAACCAAATTACATATGCTACAAAATACCAGAATCCAAGCTCTATATTTACATGTCTCTCACGAATTATTTTATAAAGATACAAACAAAATAATATTGACTTAAGTCTTGAGGAAAGTCCAATAAAATGTGTGCCCTTAATTATGGAAGTTTTCTAAGTCATATATTTCTTCGGGCGAGATATTTAGTAGATAACATTTGAACAAATCAAAAAATATTTTTGTGTTGTGCAACATTTTAATTTAGAGTTGTACTAGTCTCGATTAATATAAATTTATTTAATATTCATCAAATATTTATTGAATTTTTTTTCAAGATTTAATTAATATTTTGCAGCAAAAATGCACATGACTTAGACCGCCCTCTCTCATAATTAAGGGCTTATTTTGAATTAGCTCCAAGTTTAATTTAACTACTTTTTCAATAAATCTTTGCTTTTTAACCAAATTATTTTAATTTCCTCTTCGTGATGTTTTTTATAAAACTCAAACAATATTAGACGAGTGCAATTGAGTGTAAAATTAAAAAAAAAAAGTTTAAGTTTAAAATTTTTTAAACGCACTAATAATCCCAAATTAATATTTTACTTACTTTTTTACTTACTTACCCCTTTACCAGGGGAAAGGTTCCCTGAAAAAATTTAAAATCAACTTAAATTAATATTTTAGTTAGAACTTTGCACTATTAATTAAATCCTGTACTGATTTTCGTCCTGCAAACAAATTGATAATATCAATTAATGAATTTGTAAAAATGAGGTTTTCTTGCTGTTTGAGATCAATTAATAGAGTTAATTGAAAGTGCGTGTTTATTTTAAACAAATTATTAATTGGCCCAATTAAATTAATAACTGAATTTAGAGATTTTAAACAATTAAATTGTTCCTATGCATAGGATCCAGCTAAACCCCTCAATAATCAATTTCAATGTATTTTTAATAAAAAAAAATATATTTTACTTAGTAAGTAAAATATTAATTTGGGATTATTTGTGCGTTTAAAAAATTGTAAACTTAAATTTTAGCAATTCCCATAAAAAATCACCAATTAAAAAAAGTTTTGTTTTTAATAATCTCACTCATTATATTACAACACTGAAAAAATATTCCTGCAATAAACAATTTTAATTGAAAATAAAACCAAAAATCAATTAAAAATGTATTTAGATGAATTAAACTTTTGCTTAAGTATTACAAATTTGCAAAACAAAAACTCTTTAATTGAAAATAAAACCAAAAATCAATTAAAAATTTAATTGAGTCAATTAAAATTTTTAATTAATAAAATTAAAAAAAAATGTTTAATTGACTTAAATACATTTTAAATTAATTTTTGGTTTTATTTTCAATTAAAGTTCTTTATTTCAGTAATATTTTTTCTATGAATGTGATAATTTATTAATTAATCTGCAACAGAAATGTACTTAAAGTTCTCAACATGTGATTTTTTGAATTGGTTTCCTTTGAAAAATAATTTCAGTAAAGTGCGACTCTGACTCGCGCACGAAGGGTTTCGTACGAACACTACATATGTAATTTAATACAAACTTCATCCTATATAATATATAGTTATGGCATTTTTTTCGTTTTTGGGGTCTTTTCGATTTTTGCGTTTTTTTTTTGCGGTATTTGCGTTTTTTCGGTTTCGGCGATTTCTTTAAGTTTTCTCTTTTTTAGTTTTGACATTTTATTTTCTTGTTTTGGCGGTTTTTGGCGTTTTTTCTCTTTGGTGATTTTTTTTATTTTTGGCGATTTTTTTATTTTTGCGATTTTTTTTTATTTAAATTTTTTTTAGTTTTGGCGACATTTTCGCGTTTTGGCGATTTTTTTCGATTTTTAGAGTTTTTTTTCATTTTGGCGTTTTTTTTCATTTTGGCGATTATTTCGAATTTGACGATTTATTTTAGTGTTAGAAATTTTTTTTAATTTTGGCGATTTTTTTCGTTTTGGCGATTTTTTTTAATTTTTGGCGATATTTTTTTTTGGTTTGGCGATTTTATAATTTCCGGTTTTTTTAGTTTTACTGTTTTTGAAAATTTCAAGTGTTTGCCTCTTACGGTTTCCAAGATATAGCAAATTGTCAAAATAACATAGTCAAAATTGCAGTAACTGATGGACCACCCTTTAATTTTAATTTTTTTAAATTTTAGTGTTAATTGTTGCAGTCTTTATAAAAATACACTAATTTTACAAATTTCAAGTTTCAATAGAAATATGTTCATACAATTGTATGTATATTACTTGGGATTTTAAAATTTTTCGTTGCTCGTTGTTTAATTCTCATGTATAACAAATACAAGGTTGTATGTAGTGTCCAAATTTCAGGTCCGTAGCTCTTACTGTTCCTGAGAAAATACCGTGTGACAGACAGACGGACAGACGGACAGCGTAGCGAAAACAATAGGGTTCCTTTTCACCTTTGGTGTACGGAACCCTAAAAAGTATATATATATATATATATATATATATATATATATATGTATATATAATACATATCATTTATTATGCCATAGCCAAAAATAATTTTTTAATATTAAACTCCATAGTAAAAGCATTAACGGCAGCTTATAAAGCCTTTCCCTTTCCCCGCATATATGTATGTATATGTATAATTATATTCACTCCAAAAAAAAGTTTAAATATTGTTCAAAACCGCATAACTTAATTCTTAAATAACATTTATAAGCAAACCGTCTTATTTATAAAAATTATTAAGGCTTTATAAAGGGTTTTCAAGACAGTTTTCTATAAAATATTTTGCTTATTAAGGCTTTATAAAGCATAAGTAATCTATAAGATTTTATTTTTATTAATACCCACCATGATTTATTTTAAATTTAAACACGAATGTTAATTAAAAATGTGAACGAAGTGTGGTTTATCCTTTAGCTGAGCAAAAATCGAGGATGAAAACTTTCAACAAGCTAACACAACAGGAACGTTACAGACGACAGTAGGAAAATAAATGTAAAAATTTGAACACCCGCACACATACACATACACACGCTTAATAAATCAAATTCCTCCAAATACACTGCAAGAAATTATCTACTTCTTATTTTTTTGGCCAGCACGTAGTACAGGAAGAAAAACCAGGCACACACACCCGCGTTACAATTTAAATCTTTGCAATCGACATAAGAAACGCGTTTATTCTTGATCTTTACAATATTTCGAATTTCTTCGAATGTTGTCGGTCGGGTCAGCCTTCTGTGTGTTAATTTTTTTTTTTTAGGGGTAACAAGACAAGTTGTTACGCTGAGAAATGATTAAGAAGAACTAAATCAATTACAAGATCTAAAGGCTCAAAAGTTTTTTGTGGCAACAGAAAAAAATAGATTAGAAAACAAATTTCATACACACAACATTACACGAATAATTTTAGCAAGAAACGCACACATGGGAAAATAAATATGAAAATATATTTCTAAAAATTTGCAAAAAGAAAAAAATAGTCGCCCAAAACGAAACACAAAAGTCGACAAATATGTATGAAATTTGCAAAAAAAAAAAAAGGTGGAAAGCGCTAAACAACAACATGCTGTGTAGCATCTGTAGAAAAATATGTATAGAAGAAATGCAACAAAATATAATAAATATGCAACAACAAATTACCCCATACTTGCCCCAGACATACACATAAAAACACTCCTTTTAAAAATACAATTACATTACATACACGCTCACACACTCATACATTCTCACAATCTTTAATATTTATTTATTTGTATTAATTTTTAGTATATTCTGTTATCAAAATAAAAAAAAATTCAAATGCATGAAAATGCAATTCACTGCATGTCATTTCTTTTGTGCTTCTGGTAGGAAACACTGAAATGTCTGTTTTAACTTGTACCCTAAAGTCAGTAAAGGAGTTTTTGCACTTGGAAGGATAAATTGGAAAACTCATGAATTAAATTCAAAAGCATTTTGTACTCTAAGCATTTATGCATACAAATTCAGGACTATTCAACATTTTTAAAAAATTTCCTGCAACCTTAACTTATTAAAGTCTGATTTGTGACGTTTTTGCTGTCAACCAGATATTGTGAATTAAGAAAATTTCTCCATAACATTTTTTTTTTCAAATAATTTTTAAATACGAAATGAACTTTTGAATTACTTTAGATCAGGGAATGCTAATGTGTTTCCTATATTGTTCGATAAATTATTTGATTGTTTTTATAGAAGATTTTGTAATAAATAGTGCACTTTTAATGGTTAACAAAGTAATGAGCGGTACTTATTTATAGAATTATTTTTTTATGTATTATAGTAACTTCCCCGTAATTAACCATACAGGATCTGCTTGAACCTTTCTTTGCAAAAAAAATCAAATCGTGGCTAATTAAATTGAAATTGCTGCAAATTCAATTTCTTTAGTATTAAATTTTTAACCCCCGACTAAAAAAAGGGGTGTTATAAGTTTGTAGTGTGTGTCTGTGTATCTGTGTATCTGTGCATCTGTGTGTCTGTCCGTGTCCACGTACAGGCCAAACGGCTGTACCGATTTTCATTTAGTTTTTTTTTTTGTTTAAAAGATGACTTGATCAAGAGGGTTCTTAGCTATGCTTGAAGAAAATCGGTCCAGCCGTTTAGAAGATATAACATCTTTTCTGAAAAAAGTCAGGGGTTTTTAAAATTTTTAATTTTTGTTATTATATTTGTGTATTTAAGGTGTAATGTAACTTAAAAAACAAAAAGAAAAAATACACTAACTAAATTTAGAGTTAGCAACAAGTCTCCTTTTTCCTAACTACACATTGAGATACTCTATAACATTTCTTTGAATTTTTTTAATATTTTTCTTTTCATGTGCCACCGCAAATTATGAGCATTTTATTGTCTGTGTTTCTCTATGTTTTTTTTAAGTATGCACTTTAAGAACTTTTCTTTATGCTCTTAAGTTAAGGTCAGACGCAACAAATGCTGGATGATATATACACTTGGATCGAACACATTTATTAGCTCGTTTTTGACACAAACTAGACTTGGGTCGAACTCGTTCACCAGTTCCGTTTTTTGCCACAAACCGATTATTAAACTCATTTAAATTACATGTGTTTGATCATTGGTTAGTGCCAAAAATGAACTACTGAACGAGTTCGACCCAAGTCTAATGAAAAATGACTAGACTTGGTTCGAACTCGTTCACTAATTCATTTTTGCCACAAACCAATGATCAAACCCATTTAAATTACATGAGTTTCATCATTGGTTTTCGTTAAAAACCAGCAGACTTGGGTCGAACTCATTCATTCGGTCGTTTTCTGACACAAACATATGATCAAACCCATGTAATTCAAATGGGTTTGATCATTGGTTTTTTTCAAAAACGACCGACTGAATGAGTTCGACCCAAGTCTAAAAAACCAGCTACTGAATGAGTTCGATCCAAGTCTAATGAAAAATGCCTAGACTTGGGTCGAACTCCTTCACTAGTTCATTTTTGCCACAAACCAATGATCAAACCCATGTAATTTAAATGGGTTTGATCATTGGTTTGTGGCAAAAATGAACTAGTGAACGAGTTCGACCCAAGTCTAAAAATGACTCTAATTTGTTTTAAACAGACTTCTACAAGTGGACTTGTATTGAATTAGTGCAGTAGCTTGTCTTAGATACTAGACTTGAATCGAACTCGTTTACTAGCTTAGTATTGACACAAACTTATAATCAAATGAATTAAAATTACATGGATTTGATCATCGGTTTGTGTCTAAAACTGAAAGAGTTCAATTAGACTTGTATCGAACTCTTCAAGTAGCTTATTTTAGACACAAACCTTTAATACAACCCATGTAATTTAAATCTCGACTTGTATCGAACTCATTTAGTAGTTCAATTTTGATACAAACCAATGATCAAACCTTTGTAATTTAAACAGTTTACAGACGGTAAGACTTTGTGTTATGTGGGATCTCAAGCTATGTAGATGCGGTTGTCAGATCTTACAATATTGGTAGTTAAATGTGCTAAAAATTTCTTTTTTTTTACAAGAAAATACCTTGTCAGTACATTGCAAGACTGCCGCTGTCAACAAATTGTCAGACATCTTACAATCGTGTGAACACATTGTAAAATTATTTCTAGATATTTGTCAGAAATTTTAATTTTTAATATTATCAGATGTGGTGTCATTGTAAGAGAACTTTTTCTATGGGCGACACTGCATATATATAATATATAATAAAATATATGCAGACAAAATCATTGCAATTGTCCATAATAATTTATATTTTAACTTTTAACATTTAACACAAAAACCAACGATTGATATTTAACAATTTCTAACAAATGCTTTGAGTCATACGACAATCGTGGAAACTGACAATTTTTCGACTGACGATTTTATCAAATGAATTTATTGTCATACCAATAAATTGTAAGATTTTGTGACAAATTTGATGCAACCATGTAAACTGACAATATACCTTGTGCTGGCAATTTTTGATTGCCAGTACATTGTCAGCACATTGCCAGATCTGACAATCATCCTTACATAGCTTTACAAAATAATTTCTTTACATACTCTTTACAACTACAATGAGAGCTAAAAAAAAGTTAGCCAATGTAGTACAGTAAGAAAATAAAAAAAAAAACATGTTGATTATTGAGTTCTTGTTTCAACTTTATTATTTCTTGAGTTTCTCATTTGTTTAGATGAAAGTTTAACATAATAACTCTAGTTATTCTAAGAAATTTTTTGGTAAATGTTCCCTTATGATCTGCATTAGCAATAGTGAAATGCACATAGGATCCAGCTAAACCTCTCAGTAATCAATTTCAATGTATCTTCAATAAAAAAATATTTTACTAAATAAGTAAAATAATAATTTGGGATTATTAGTGCATTAACAAATGTTAAACTTAATTTAGATTCAGTAAAATCCAATATTATTATATGCGTCACCTACAATTTTGATTGAAAACTAGGGTTCCTAATTTTCTGAACTTTTCCAATTCCCGGGAATCGAGAAAAATATTTTATATTCCCGGGGATTTGAAAAACATATGAATTTAATTAAATGGCCTCAATAATAGATATAATTTTATGAAAAAAAATCATTATTTGACATATGTATGTCATAAGTTTATTTTAATTGAAATTTATTTGCTAGTGGATGAGTATTGTCTTTGGTTTTCAAAAATATTATTGGTTGTAAATTCTTAAACACTTCTTGAAAGTATTTTCATAGCATAACAGTTTTGTGACTGTTCAAAATTATGGCTGAAGTCTACTGATGATTTGGCTAAGCACCAATGAAGTATATATAAATACAATGCTTAACCACCAGCAAATAAATTTCAATTGAAATACAACATTTGAATTAAAAACAAAACAACTTCATTCGTTCCGTTTAAGAACAAAAATATTTCAAAAACAAAAATAAATAAATTCATAGTATGATATGATAGATACTATTTCCTATAAAGACTTTTTTCTTAACGATTTATTGTCTTTCATATGATATTTACATTGGCATTTACATCTTAGAATTATATTTAAATAGTTCAAGCTTTGCACTTTTTCTTCTTAATAATTCATAGTAATTTAAGAATTATATACATATAAACATTATAATTTTATTGGAGGCAAAATTTTAGAAAGACCAATTTGAACTTTTTTTTTGATATTTTAATTAAAACTACTTAAATTAAAGCCTACATTCTACCTAACCTGACGTCAAGTCATTGATATGGGTGTGTTCTGACCAAGAGCATCTAGAAAGAGTTTTTTTAGGTTGAAAATATTTCGTAACTCTTGTAGTTGTTGGAGTTACCTCGGAAATTTCTATTACATCTGTTTCCATACTTATATTATGCATTGTTGCAAAATTTTTATTTTTAAGTAACAAAACAACGAACAGCAATGTAAAAAAAAATCAAATCAAAAAACGTAAATATTAAATTCCTGAAAATTCTCGTTGAAAATTCTCGGGATTTTTTTTCCGCTGGAAACTATATTGAAAAATAAAATTATCATCTGCAGTTGCTGTTCAATCCATCCCTGATTATATCGCTTCAACAATATAGGCGCTATCAACCATCAAAGTTCAAAGTCCCTATTTATAATTGCTACACTTAAGCAAATGCGGTTCCATCGTCTATCTACTAATATTTGCACCGTCTAAACGCTCATTAAGCAACATACGTGTTCATAAGCCACTGAGTGCCAAATTTTATTACACTTCAACACACATTTTGCTGCAGATTAAAAATATGCTTCGCTGCTTGTTTGTTTTAGTGTGTGTGTGTGTGTGTGTGTGTGGCTTTTCTGCTTCTTGCTGCACTGTCTATGTTGCAACTAGAGTGCATCATAAAAGAAATATATATATAATGGTTAGAGTGGGGGATTGAACTGCTTAATGAAAATTTAATAATAAAATTCAACATTCTGTTTAACACATAACATACACATATACATACATATACATATATCGCTCATTTATTTGATCAATGTCATAACTGAAAATGTGCGAGTTTTTAGTTTATAATGCAGAATTCATCCTTATGCATATAAAGTCTCTCTGATGATCTAAATTAGTAAGAGTGAAATGCTCATAAGATCCAGCTTACCCCTCAATAATCAACTTCAAAATGTCTTTAAGTAACAACTTTTATTTTAATAAACAAGTTGAATATTTAGTTAATTTTAATTATTAATTTTAATTAATATTTAATTATTATTTTTATATTTGTGATTTGAACGGGCTAAGGTTCGTATTGCTTTTTAAGCCAAATTACATGTGATAATTATTAATGAACAAATAACACCAAAGTCTGTTGTAAATATTCTGACTAATAACACATAGTTGAACGGAACAGCCAGCCGTTTTCGAAGCCCACTAAACCTTCATCATCAGCGTTCTTTTGTGTTTGGTCCACTGTGTGTGGTGTCAGTAGATGTAGATTTCTGCTTTATATACTTAGTTGAATATTTAATTGAAAAAATACTCTTTTTTTAATTAAATGTGTATACATTGAAAACTTTAAAATGATTTTCAGTGATCAAGAGTGGAGTTAACAAGATATTTGTGTGAAATTTGTACGCAATATAAACAATGAAAAAAATTTCATTTGTTGAGTTCTGACGTTCTTTAAGTAAATGGCCGATATGTACATGCTTAATGTTTAGTTTTGTTTTATTTTATGTTTCAATTATAAAATTAATAGAAATAAAAACATAAAAACAATTGTCACAAATTAAGTATCAGCACACATACTTTATTTCATAAAGTACTTAATTTTCTTTTCATATTATAAATTTTCTAAAAATATGTTTTATAGTTTTTGCCAATTTCATATTATTTTTTTTCGTTTCTTAAGGTGTTATGACGTTTTGCTTGTATTTTATGTTCTGCTATTTTTTTTTTTTTTTTTTTTTTTTGAATATGATTATTATATTTTTCTTGTAAATTCCTGTGTGCAGACTTAAAATTTTATAAATAGCCTTGCATTTGTTCATCTAGAGAGTGGCCATGGTTTGTAGATGGACTTATATTTGCATATATGTACATATTCACTTGCATTAATTCCATGACCTGGCTTTTAGCCAAATACTGTATAAATTAAAAATATTTGAGATTTATTTATAGTTCGCTTGTTGGAGCAAATATATATTTCTGTACACATTTTTTTAATGTTGCTGGCAACATGTTGCAGTACAAACTATTTCCATCTTGATGATTTTTGGGAAGTATTACAATTGAGTTTAACTTTTGCTAACGTACTAATTATCCAAAATATTTTATTTATTCAGTAAAATATTTTTTCTGAAAAATACATAAAATACAGGGAACATTTAGCCAAAAATTTCATAGAACAACTTGAAGTACACTGTACACTGAGTGAAAATCCTTCGTAAATGCAATGATTTTGGACATTAGATTTATGATTTTGTCATTATTTTTCAACCAATGAAACGCTTCATTCACATTACGAAAATTGTTTCATTAGCTGAAAAAATGTCATGTATACAAGGAAATATTTTCATTCTTGTAACGAAATGTTTTTTTTACTAAAAAAACGTACATTTTCATATTTTAAATGAAAAATGTAATTATTGCAATGAAACTTTTTAGTTTAAGCAATGAAGTGAGTTAGTCAGTCTTATATGTTTTTAACGAACTATTTCATCGAATTAACAACATTCATTCTTCATGTATATCATGACAGTATTTCATCATTCAGACGTAACGTTTAATTTTTTGGTGATATCTATGATAGTACAACATAAGTCATTGTTGTATGTATAATGACTCTAATTCATTAATTTAATGTTTTGAAAATATCATTGTATATTATTAATTATTCAACTTACTTATGTATGTATATTGCAACAGGTATTAGAAAAATGCTTGTATGGATATGTATAATTGGCTTCCCCGGCCAAGATTTGAACTTAGAACTCATCGCGTGGTAGTCAACGCGCTTACCGCTGCATCCACAACAACATTAATTCAACATTATTTAATTTATTTGTAAGAGTTATAACTTGAAAATAAATATATATATTAAAAAATTATTTGACTTATCTTCAGGATTCGAACCTGGGACTACAAGGGTAGCAAACTGCCTACTAGCGAGCAGCAGAAGTTTTCTTCATTGTAGTTACGAAAATATTTCATTACAGTTGCATCAAAACTATAATTTCCATAACTCTAGATTAACTACAATTGTAGTTTGATCTTTGATCTATGAACTTTAAACTTTGATATTCTTTTATGTCACCTAATTAATTTAAAATATTGTTTTGTATGAATTCGACATAAAAACATGTATTTAAGTTTTTCATTACCCGAATGAACATTATTTCGTAACATTAATGATACTACGAAATGTAAAATATTAAGCACTAGAAAGGTTTCATTCCATTAATGAAATGTAATGTTTTATTTTATTAATGAAACGCTTTCAACGTAACGCTTTCATTCCCGTTACGAAGTGTTTTTCTTTCAGTGTACTATAATATATATATTAAACTTACATTTAAGGAAATGAAATTCTCAAATTATATAATTGTATAGATAAAATTTATAGAAAACCAATTGCAAAACACGGCTTTTTCGCAGAACTAGATTTTTGCCCCAAATTATTTTTTTATTTATTTGTTTTATTCTGGAACTCAAAACTTATCTGCAATATGATTTTGTTGACGACATTTATTCTCTTGCAATGCGTGGCAAGATAAATGGTACGATATAAATTTCAAGGAAATATGACCCGCAGACATAGAAGAAATATTCTGAAAATTCGAATAAATTATTGAATGTTTTGACAATTCAGATACTTTTTATAAAAATCAATTTCCTAATTTTAATAAAATCAATCAATTTCAATAGTTTGCCTGAATTCACATTTTTGGCATAATAAAAAAAAATCATTATATTTAGTTAGGTCTTAATTCTTGTTCGACTTTATTCGTTGCTCTGTTTTTGATTCGATTATGTTCATAATGCATAAAAACACTGACATGCAGAACGTTTTGCTAGTGTTTCTCAGAATATTTACAATTGTTTTCGGTGCAATTTGTTTTTTTTTAATAATTATCACATTCAATTTAACTTAGTCAAATCTAACTCTAGCCTAATCGTATCAAGGACACAGAAAATTTGTATTCGAATCAAATTACTCGAAAAATTTTTATTCTCATAATATTGAATAACAATTTTTAAATCATGTATTATATATATATATATATATATATATATATATATATATATATATATATATATATATATATAAATATATATATATATATATATATATATATAGTACTGAAATCAGACCTCGAGTAATTTTTTTATAATTGATAATATTCGAATATTTTAATTCGAATACTTTTATTTGAATAATAATATTTGAATAATTCCATTAGAATATATCTAGTCGAATAAATTTTTTCGAATAGAATAATGTCAGTCGAATAATCTTATTCGAATATTTCTATTCGTACAATCTGTCGAACAGCATATATCTATCTGTATAAAATTATTTGAATATTTCTAGTCTAATAATATTATTATGTCTAGTCGGTTAATATTATTCGAATAAATCTATTCCAATAATCTCATTCGAATATTTTTATTCGAATAATCTAATAATAATAATCTAATAATAATCGAATTCAATCATTTCTCATCGAATAATCTCATTCGAATATTTCTTTTAGAATTATCTCGTTAGAATTTTTCTATTCGAATAACGTATCGAATCAAAAATTTCTATCCATATAACATTATTGGAATATTTTTTGTCGAATGATATTATTCCAAAATATCTAAAGCTGGGGTCACACGATTGGCACAATGTACATATTTTCATCGGCTCACTGAAATAAATTCATAAGTAACAAAGTAAATTTGCCTTATTTCTCAACTAATTGAAATATAAATACATAACTGCACCACACTGCATAGTAGTAAAGCCATATAGACTTATTCAACAATTAATTAAGTAATAATGTCATTTTGGCTTATTACTTATGACTCTATCGCAGTGAGTCGACGAAAATTGGTACATTGTACCAATCGTGAAACCGCAGCTTAAGGCTTTATTCAGAAAAAATAAAATTATGTCGACTACACGTTTAACAAACAAATTTCCATACAAAATTTGTTTCGTAAACCTTTTGTAAATCTAAAGTATTTTTTCTGAATACGGCAGCTATTCAGTTAATATTAATCGAAGACTTGTATTCGAATAATCTAATTGGAATATATCCATTCGAATTATCTCTTTAGAAAATTTATAATCGAATAGTCCCATTCGAATTTTTCTAGTCGAATAATACTATTCGAAGAAAACAATATTATTCGAATATTTTTATTTGAGTATTTCTATAATAATTTCGAATAATCTTAATCGAATATTTCTGATTCAATAATCCTATTCGAATATTTCCAGTCATATTATTAGAATATTTCGAATATTTAAATTCGAATAAAATCATTCGGATATTTTTATTTAAATAAACTCATTCTAGGCGAATAATGTTATTCGAAGTTTTTTATTCGAATATTTGAATAATTTCATTTGAATATATATTTCTATTAGAATAATTTTATTTGAATATTTCTATTCGAATAATTTTATTCCAATATATTAGTGCGTGTAATTATTTTTCCAATATTTATGATCTAATAATTTTATTCGAATACTGGTACTAGAATGAATGAGTTTTAAATGAAATGGAATATGAGAAATGATCTTGCTTTACATAAAACTATTGATTTAAAGTCGACAAAGGCATTTATAAGTACAACCTTCGCACAGAAAAATTCGGCATTTCCCTAAAAAGGCAAAGTGTAGTAGACATTTTTTTACCTACTATAAAAAATTAACATAACTTAAAGTGTTACAAAAAAATATTTTATTCTATATTAAGAATTGTAAAGATTTAACTCAAGTCTAATTAAGCAATTATTCCGCGTTTGAAAAGTAATTATAGTTTAATTAAAATAATAAATATCATTGTTTTTTGAAATCGAGTTTTTTAAATATTTCCATAGAAGAACATGTAATGTATCGAAAAATGCAAAAATCTGGATTAAAAAAAAATAATGGATAAGGCCCTTTTTTATATTAAGGTAACAATATATACCAAAAAAATATTAAATATTTAATTGGAATAACCTTTAAAACTTTTTCAATATTACACTATTATGGTTTTTTAACCCTGTGAAATATTTATTTTTGTTATTTTTTTATTGGACGCTGTATTACATTAAGTTGTTTCGACCCTCATTAAGAATAATTGAACATAAAATCATACATTTATAAATTTGTTTGCTCGCATGTACATATTTTAAAACACACCTATAATATATTTGCTTTTTTTTGCTGTTATTGTTGCTTAATTTGCTTCATCTCCATCGACAGCAAACAGCAATAAATTTTGTTAAAAAGTTATAATTTTGAAAAATAAACGTGTTCATTCATATGTTTTTTTTTACACATGTGAAAATCCTCAAGTGACTAAATATGATGACAAACTATTTAATGATGTATTTCTAATGGCATTTCGAAATGTATGATGAAAAAAAATTAAATAACTATGTATGTAAGCAAAACAAAAGTAGAAAATTGAAAACCCAGGAAAAATTATTAAACAACTATAAAAATTGTGCAAAGATTAAATAAATATTTACAATTGGTTTTTATATATTTATTTTATGTGTTAGTAAAATAAAATGATTTCATTTTAAGAGGCAAAACAGACAAGGAAAAAAATTACATTCAAAATAGACAGGGAAAAATTTAAAAAGGAAAACACAATGAATTTCAATGGCGGTCAGTGACAAAATCAATTAAGAAATTTGAAGAAGATTTTTGAAGCGAACCTGTCGGATATGAGTTTCGAGAGAAGTGTTACCAGCGTGTAGGCAAAAAATCAGCTTAACAATTGAAAAATAAATTTGTATATCAGCCACTAGCTAGACTGTGAAATAAAGCAAATGTTATAATATTTCATCTGGGACATATTTAAAAGGGAAATAAATCCGTGTTTTAAAAATTTAGTAAAGTTAAACTAATAAATCGCCAATCCTTAAAGGTTTTCATTTAATATAATTATTTTTGTATTTTTCTCAACCTGCGACTTTTATTAAAAACAATTTAAATTTACAACTAAACGAACCAACAACTAAAATAAAATAATTTTTTTATATCAAATTAAATAAACTTAGTCTGTCTTAAAATTAAAAAAACAATATAAGTAATAACATTAAATTCAAACGTAAGCATAGGAAATGCTAAGCTTAGGCTGGCAACGCTGATTAAGTGAGAAACACACAGGCAACAAAATGTAATATTTCACTTTGTATCACATGTGCCCTTAACATATTGAAGGTTCTTTTTAACACAAATTTTGAACTTGTAGGCAAACAATTTACTAGAAAAAAGTTATTAAAAAATTCAATGTGCCAAGAATATTTTGAGAAAAACATTAAATATCAAATATTAAAAAAAAAATAAATAAAATATATCATACATATAAAGAAGGGTATAGACTTTTATTAAAAAAGCAAATATGATGTTATAATGAGCAGTGCCGAATCTTATAAACCCTTCACAAGTCATAAAATTTACATATGTGTGGCAATATGCAATAATCGCTTGAGTCGACTTAAGAAAATTTAAAATGTCAAAAAGCTCTCTTTGTCCATGAAGAAATTTATATAAAAAAAAATTTACAAAAAGATGAAAAATAAATTTATGTTACTGTCAATTAGAAATTTTTGTTACTGTCAACTTACATTTATGAGTATCCCATGACTTGTATATAGTGTTCACAAAACTATATTTTTGTTTAAAAATTGGTGAAATATAAGAATACTAGCTTTAAAGGAAATAACTCTTGAGTCAAGATCTTTCTAAACTAAAAAAAATATGCTTAGTTAATAAAGAACTAATTAGTTCGAACGTTCTGGGAGTCACAAATGTACTATTGGAAAAAATTTTTACTCCAAAAGAAAATTCCCATTTTCCAGCCCTGGCTGTTTGCATTTCAGCTAACGGCCGCATCTGAGCGGGAAAACTCAAAAGACCTTCAGACCTTATTAAAGGCCTGCTTAGAATTTTTTCTGATTTATTACTATTCTTGTCTAAGTGCTAAAGAATGCTTTATATACACAGAGAAAAAACTGCCTCATAGAATCAATAAGATTTTCTCTATGAAACGTTTTTAGGCTAAGGGGTATCCCAGCAGAAAGAAGCGAAGATTTTTTCATAGAGATTCCTTATTGTTTTTATGTGGTAAATCTTATTAATTTTATCAAGAAGAAAACCACATAAAATAAAGAAGAAGAAATCTTATTATTCCCAACTTTTTTTACTCAATTTCCGTTATTTTTGGCACCAAAAAAACACAATCCATAGAGAAAAACTTCTTGATTCTATTAGGTTTTCTTATAAATTGTAAAGTATATGGATTTCTTATTGATTTTATTAGGTTGCCTTATTGATTTTTTTAAAAAGGTTTTCTTCTTGATTTTATTAGGCTATCTTATTGATTTTTTCAATGAGGTTTTCTTCTTGATTGTATTAGGTTCATATATGATTATGTGTAAAGCATCTTATTGATTTTTTTAATAAGGAAATCTTCTTGATTTTATGAGGTGTCTTGTTATTACATATCTATAAATCGACACAGACAATTTTTTTCATGATCGTTTTCGTTTTTGTATAAGCATGTTTGCAAAATTATTTCAATGGTTATTCAGACTGCTTGTTAGCATATTGGTTAGAGTGTTTGTCTATCAGTCAGAAGTTTGCTGGTTCAATACTTGTCTCCTTTCAAAGTATATGGTATAGAATTTAAATGAAAATATATAAGCAAAGCACAAAGAATAAAGAAAGACATATTTTTTTTTTATTTTATGAGGTCGCCTCATAAAATCAAGAAGAAAACCTTATTAAAAAATCAATAAGATAACCTCATAAAAACTACAAGATTTCTTCTTGATTTTTTCAAAAATGTTTTCTCTATGAAATTAATAAGATTTCCTTATTGAAAAAAAACCATAGAGATTTCTTATTAATTTTGTTCTATTTTATGAGGTAATTATTAGGCACTGTTTTCTATGTGTAAGACCTCGACACTCAACTCAACTCAAATATTGTTCGTCTTGTTTTTTTTTACCAAATCAAAAGCAAGATCCATTAATTTGAAAGTTTTCAGAATTGCTAAGAAATCAAGAGAGGGCGGAAGGCCTACACTACAATGACAACACGTATAAAAAGATATGTTAGAGTGGAATGGAGCTATCAGGCCTTGTAAGTCCAAAACAAGTTGTGCATAGGCCTTCTAGAAGGTATTTTTAATATCTATTTTTGCAACTGGCTATACAAATAAATATCTTTGTACATATCGCTCATTTAATTCAAAAATTAGTTTTTTGAGTTAATAATGCAGAGAGATGCGGCATTTTGTATTTTATCTTGTGTAAAAATTTCATATAAATAGCTTGTACTATCACCTACTGAGAGAAGAATCTTTTTTCATTTCTCCATTGAGTTGTATGCAAATTGAAAACTTAAAACGCGTTTTCTGCAAAACTGGGTTTTTTGAGTTGTGCCACTATTGAAGTAAATGAAGGATATGTACTTATCCTTACCATTTTTTTGTGAAAGGCATAAAAATTAAATAAGCTCAGATACAGTTCGATTTTAAGAATTTCACTGCGTATAATTAATAAACCATTTTGTTTACTTGATATCACTCATACGCCTTCTTTTACATGTTATTGATGTTTGATTACACTGTGCAACAATAAAATCTAGCCTAAGTGATTTGAACACAGTATGAACGAATACTGATTTCCCTTTTTTAAGAATTAAAAATCACTCGAAAAATATAATTAAATTAAATTTGTCCAGAAAAATTAAATTAAATCCAGATTCTTCTTTGTTTCATGTTTTTCAATTTTATGCTTTACTTAAACATTTTTTATTTCTAGTTTTTGCAACAAACGGTGAATAAAATTGTTTTTGAACTTAACAAAAATTTCTAATTGTATATGTGTAAGGGTTCAAGTTCTTATTTGATTTAATTCTTCACTTGTTTAAAAAGTCCGGAATCTATATGTGCATTTATAAAAAGTTTGAGGATTTCATCAATATACATATGTATGTATATTGCACAAGACTATTTATAAGACCTTTCAAGACATGTGAGATTTTTTCAAATGCTTTACTACAGCGAAATATTCTAAAAGAATCTCTAAGCAGCATTGTTGGCAAGACATTTTTTCGGTTGTTTGTCTTACCAACAGTGTTATTTAGCGATTCTTTTAGAATATTTCGCTGTAGTAAAGCATTTGCAAAAATCTCTCATGTCTTGAAAGGTCTTATAAATAGTCTTGTGCAGGACACTAGTATGTATTCGAAAAAAAAGCGAACAAACTACTCAAAAATTATATCGTTACCTTAATGTAGAAAGGCCCTAACTCATTACTTTTTTGAAATCCAAATTTTTTGCATTTTAAGATACATTAGATATGCTTCTATCGAAATATACAAACAAACTCGATTTAAAACAATTATGAGTTAAGTCCTTTCTATAACAAGGTAAAGATATAAAAATCAAACAATTCTGCATGTTAAAGTTGGACGGAACTTGCAAACAATTAAAATAAAATAATGTCCATATATTTATATAATAATAAAAAATAAACATTAAAAACAATTAATTACCATTACACTTATACTCGACATTGTGATTGATTATCTTCCCGTAAATGTCACAAAATCAAATTTAACACAAATCCTTTAAATCAACACAACTATTTTAAAATGTCCATCAAAAATTTACTAATAAATCAGAAACGGATGACAATTGACTGATGAGCTGTGGCCTAGAAAATGGTAAATATACCGACTGAATTGTCTACAGAGGTACTTCCCGTTCCGATTAAATATTAAAACTAAACTGGATGTATGATGGAGATGCAAAAATTTACTAGGTGAACAATACATTTCATGTAGTAATAAGCAAAAAGAAAAAATAAATAAGAAAAAATCAGCCACCCATACACTTTTAAACTCAAAAATCTCCGATACACATTAAACAGATAGATATTCATATGTTGAAAAATTGCTTTATGACGTATTTATCCACAAGAATAATTAAATTTTGGCTTCTAGATGACAGATAACAAACATTCATAAAGAAAATGTACAAAAAAAAAAACACCAATTATTGTAATAAAGACATGAAATGAGACAAAAATTTTAAATACATAAATAAATAAATTTACTTTGGAAAACTACTATAAATCGCCACATAAAAAAATAAATTCGAGACACATACCCGCGGACATGGTCAACACTCTCAAAAATTTTGCTTAGTACCACAAAAACTACCTACAAAACACTAATAGACAACAGTAATGACAACAACAACAATGACAACATCGTCTCTAATTGCATCAATACAATTAGAGATTTAAAAAAAGTATTATTTAGCAAATACTAGACATGCCACCGTAAAGCAACAAAACGAAATACACATTAAGCAACAACACATTCCCCACCCCCCCCCCCCCCCTCCCAAACTTTTCAAATGATCAGCTTTTTATTTCATTTATTATATTATTTCCCCCCATCAAGCGTATTATTAAATATTTGAAATATATACATATATTGAACATCATTAGATTTTTCAAAATTGACAGATAGCCAACAAACCGATTACATGGCAAACGGCTAGATTAAGGGAAACTTCACACAAAAACAAACATATTTCAATCTTACTTTTTTATTTTATTTAAAACTAATTCAGTAGTTCTTTCATTATCGCTGTAACAACTCAATTATTTTAATAATCATATATATTTTTCCATACCTTTATCCTAATCCTTCAGATGGCTGGCTTGTGGGCTTTGTATAATGTAACCTGAACGCAGGGAAAAAAATTGTGCAATTAACACCTTTAACTGAAACAGATGTGCGATTGCTATACGTGAGTACCTGCCATTACGGCCTAATCTCACGTGTGCCAAAGCACTGGGTGTGGGTTAGACGCCAGACCAACGCCCCCATGCACCCTATTAGAATGAACCTATGGCCCACTCCATAAGGCACATAGGTTGCAATCTTTGAATATAGTTATCCCTGTACTATATTCAATTACCTTGCTGAGGTAATTTGAGCTATCTAAACTCTGCTGCTATGTCCGTGCCCATAGCAGCTTCTGTTGATTGACAACAGCACCTAGAATAGTGTCTGGCTGACCGCGTCAGACCAACCACTAGTATTGATTTCACACTGTGAAGCCAAGACTATTATCTCAGCGATTTTGGTAGCAACCACAGCCACCACGATAATTCTCCGGCTTCCAGGCCAAGGTGTTGTGTATACACCCATAGCGAGGTCCCCATGAGATGAACCCATGCCTGTGTCGCCAAATAACCAGTTCCTACTCCACACATACCAAAATCATCCTTTTAACCCCGTGAGGTAGGACGAACTTGGCATTTTAGCAAAGGAAACTGACGACCGCTACATGCACTCAACTCTAAGCAGCTCGACTGTCGGGCCAACGGCACCCGTGGCACCAGAAGTAGCCTCTGGTTAGACCTAGAAGTTCCACGACAAGGGCTTCACCTCTATCGTCTTTTGAACTCAGGGGCAGTTCTAGGTGACGCTGCACCTAATTGACATCAACAGGACCTGTCTTCCTTTTTTTATAAATATGTGCACATCCTTTGCTCTGTTTGTGTTCAGAGATCGGGTAGTAACACATAAGTTCTATGGGTAATGTACCAAAGGTACGTCAATGGAAAAAGCCACATCAGCCCAGCTGGGGCCCCAGGGTTGTCACACCCGTAGTCTATAATAGACTCCCCTGGGGGGCTTTAACTGAAACAGAAACAAGCAATCATTTAAACATTTAATTGTATCAATTATTTTTTTAATGAATTGATTAAAACCTCAATTAAAAATTTAATTCCGCCAATTAAACTTTTGCTTAAAAATTTAAATTGACACAATTAAACACATAATTCAATTTTTATTTCAGTTTTTTTTTATATATTTATTTATTAATATTGAGATTATAGTAATACTTAAATACAATAACAAAGGGGTAGAAGCACTAGCTACTAAGATCATCAGGTAATTTTTGTTTAAAAAATTAAATTGATTTAAAAAAATTTGTATATATTTCAAGTGACCTTTAGTCAAAATTGATATGAAAATTTTGTTTTAACAAACACTTTAAACACAAATACGACAGTTGAAGCCGTTATTGAAATTAATATAAATATATTATTCAAATAAATATTATTCGAAAAAAACATTCGATGCTGATGATTATATAAATATATATGCTTATTTCTGCATGCTTTAAACAAAATTCGAATATTTTTCGAAGTTAAAATTATTATAATAATATTCGAATATTGGTTTGAATAAAAATATTCGAATATTCATTCGGCGTCACAATTAATATAAATGCATACTTCATTCCGCATGTTATAAAATTATTCCTATATTCTTTGTTAAAATTTATATAAATAATAATAATATTCGAATAAATTTTCTTTGAATATTGGTTTGATTTTAAAATTTATATAAATATATGCTTTATGCCGCAAGCAATGTAAATATATACATATGTATATGTTCCATTCTGCATATTATAAAAATTATTCGAATAACATTTATTCGATTGCAAATAATTCGAATGTTGGATCGAGGCTGAATCTAATACAAATATATATGCTCCACGACGCATTATTTGTTCGATGTCAAAATTAATATAAATAATAATAATAATATTCGAATACAACTTGTTCTAATATTGGTTTGATTTTAAGATTTATACAAATATATGCTCCATTCCTCATGTTATAAAAATTATTCTAATAATAATTATTCGAATAATTGTTGGGTGCTACAATTAATATAAATATATGCTTCATTACGCATGCAATAAAATTATTCGAATATGTTAAAATTATTCGATGTTAAAATTAATGTAAATATGTAAATTTGTATGTGTATTCACCATTTCACATGTTTTAAAAATGATTCGAATTAAAATTATTCGATATTGATATTAATATAAATATATGCTCCATTCCGATTGTTATGAAAATTATTCGATTAAAATTTATTCGAATATTCGTTCGATATCAAAATTATTAATAATTTAATTTAATTAATTAAAAAAAACAAATTTATATAAATAAAAATAATATTCGAATAAAAATTAATCGCAAAATCGATCGATGCTGATATAAATAAAAATATATGCTCCATTCCGCGTATTATAAAATTTGTTGGAATAAAAATTATTCGTTGTTAATATAAATATATGCTACATAGCGATTGGTATGAAAATTATTCGAAAATAATTATTCGAATATTTGTTTGATATTTTAACATAATCAGGCTTATCATGAATAAAATTTCACATGGAAATTTCCGAACGTGTGAACAATTGGTGTCAAAAAACTTTATAAAATTGCGAAATATTTTGACAATTTATGAAGGAAATCATTCACAAAAATTTGTATGTTGGGAAAAGTGGAAATATGTAAGCTTTAAATTTTATTCGAATTTAAGATACGAAATTAAAATCCATGCGAACGAAAAATTTCATTCGGAAATTTTCACATGTGGAATTCATGATAAGGCTGAATATATGTAAATATGTACTTCATTCTGCTTGTTATAAAAACTATATGTATAAAAATTATTCTGATAATTTTATATATGTTAAATTATTCAGTTTATATTTACTCAAATAAAAATTATTATAATGCGCTTTTTTGAATATATTTATCATAGTCGGAATTGAATTGAAATTGAAATTTTAAAACTAAAAACTTTGACAAAACTTGCGTAGGTGATTTAAAAACGAAATATATTCAAGCTTCTGCTAAAATCAACTCTAACAATTTAATTAATGAAAGAAGTTTAAAGTATAAACGTGTTTTAATACTGAATTATTTTTGTTTGCCTCTTAAATAACTGCCTTTTATCAAATCATTTATTAAAATGCTAATAAAATAATATCCAGTAATTTTAAATTGAAAATGCTTCCACTAAAACGAATAGGTATTTATAGTACGAATATAACAAAAACCAACACATGCATAGTTTTATCTTAATTGTTGCACTTATACTACACAGAAAAAACTAAATTTCGTTTTCAGTAACCAAATTCATTGAATCAGTAAATATTTTGTGTGAATGCGGACCTACAAAGAAATTTGTAGATTCTGATAACAATTTTGTAAAAATTTAATTGGAAAAAAAATTTTATTTTTAGTTAAATTATTATGGCATTAGAGAAAAAAGTTAACTGAAACTCAAAATATTTTCAGTCAAATTTATTAATAGGAACAGAAAAACATTTCAGCAGATTTTTTTGTATTATTCAGCAAATTTTTTTTTTATAATTTACAAACACATTCACTAAAATTTTTCGTATTATCAGAAAATAAATTAACTGAATCAATAACAATTCTTAAATTTTTTTTTTAAATTAGTAAAAGTTTTATCTGAAAAAAAAAATAACTGAATCAAATGAAAGGTTCAACTATTTTTTTTACTTTCAAAAATTGGCTTGTTTTTATGGTTAAGCATTTCGTTACCGCTTTTGGAACTCGTCAGTAGACTTCAACCCAAAAAATTTTTGAATTTAGCTAACAAACTCCGTATGTATATCGTAAGACTCTTAATACTATATTGAGAATCCCAATATACAAACATAATAAGTTTGAAAACCGCAAACAAAAATCTTTAAAAAAAATAAAATGTTTTTTAAAATTAAAAAAAATCAGTTAAATTTTTTTACAGTATATAAAAATAAATTTAACTAAGAAAATTAAAAAAAATCAGACAAATTTTTTTACAGTATATAAAAATAAATTTAACTGAAAATAACAAATTTAAATAAAAAGAAATAAATCTAAATTTTTTTTTTACAAATTTCACTTTATATAGATAATTTTCATTCTATACAGTTTTTTTACATAAAATAAAATTGGAACAAATAATTTACTGGAACAGTAAAAAATATTTACTGAAACTAAATTATATTTCAAAACACACGTTTGTTTGAAAATTTTTTGGGAATAATTTTTTCTGTGTACAGTATTTACGTGAAGACTTTAATACATTTGATTTAAAAATTTGGTTTTTAATTTAATTTCTGTTTAAAATATGTTTAGCATTTGTTATATTGCTGTGGTTTATTAACTATGCCATCAACGCACTAAAAGCCTACTTCAATTCAACCACTTCAAGTGCTTGAAATAATTTAAATAAATAAAAGGTATGAATGAATGTATGCATGTAATATTTAAATAGCAAATCAATTTTGTATTTATTTTTTTCTTATGAATTACTTTTAAAACAGAATAAAAATATACTAAGAAAATAAATTGACACTTTGCTGTTTCTTTTTTTTAGAAACAGCTATAAATACGTGTATAAATTAAAAACAATCATGAAATAGACAATAAATTGAAGCAAACAAGTACACAAACAGAAAACTAGTTCCTTCATGAGAAAAAAAGTATAAATATAACGCAACAAAATTACAAATAGCAAAACAACAAGATGAATCAATACACTTTCTTAATAAACTTGACCCCTTGAAATACTAAAATAGATGAAAATATTTTTAAGATTGCATTTCGTTTTCTGCATAATAATATTTTTAAGCGTCTGGCGTCTAAAGTTATCGACCATATAAATTTTTTTAATTATGAAAAATTTTATTCGAATATTAACTTTATTTTTAAATAAATTTCTAATATAAAATATTTCCGATTTTAACTTAATTTGGTTAGTGGCAAAACTTATTAGAATAATTATACCAATTCTAAATTTAGTGAAACAAAATAAACTAAATAAAATATAACTATATAAATATTTGAACAAAATTAAAAAAAAATCGACCAAAGCAATTCGAATACAAATTAATCGCAGGAAAATTATTCGAATAAAAGAGATAGAAACAATTTATAAAAACAAAGTGAATAAAATGTATCAAATTAATATATGCTTCTACGCATTCGAATAAAATATGTAAACATGTTACAATTATTCGATTAAAAATTAATCGATTCAAAAATATTAACACAAGAATTAATCAAAAAGTATAAAAATGTAATATTTAAAGGAAATAAAATTAAAGCAATTAAAATGTTTCGAATCGCTATATTCGAAAAAATTTTCAAATAAAAACTAATGAAGAAAAAAGCACAAATAAAATTAAAGGTTTATAAAAAATATTATTGGAATAAGAAATTGTATTCGAATAAAATACTCAAAGAATAAAAATTCTTTATCCTTACTTATATGGAGAAAAGTTATTTGTGTGAATGTAGTCGAATAACAATTCAATTAAGTTGATGCGAGTAAAGATTATTTGATTAAAATTTAAAAACAAAAATTAAGAAATAAAATATTAACAATAAAAGTTATTCGCACCAAAGTTTTTTAACCATACTAAGTCAAGTTTTAGATTTGGCAGTTTTTCTTGAAGCAATTATCTTCAATTCTCTTTTAAAACTGCTCGATTGTTTACACACAGACGGTTTCTTGTTCAATTTTCCCATTGTTTTAATGCAGCGAATGAAATAATAAAAGAGAATTGATGTAACTTTTCTGTACAAGCAAGTCAGTGCCCCTCTTCTTTCTTCTTTCCTCTCTCTCCCATAAACTCAGACTTGCTTCAAGAAAAACTGCCGAGTCTAAAACACGAGTAAAGAAATAATGAACGATTTTCAATTAAAAAATTATTCGATTCGAAATGCAAAATAACATGAACAAAACTTTTTGGAACTTAATTAAAAATTTTTGAACTAAGACACTTGAAAAGAAATTCTTCCATCAAAAATTATAAATAAATTATTCGTATTGAATATTCTTAATAAAAATGTTGGAAAAATTGAAAAATTTAAATTTTTTACAACAAACACAGGAAGATAAATTCCACCTACAGTTGAGTTTTTAAATTCAACTTTTGGTGAATTTTTTCCCTGTGTTTGCTGTAAAAAATTACATTTTTCCAACAAAAAAAAAAAAAAAAAAAACTGATGTGAATACCTTTAATACTGTTAAAAAACAAAACAACAGCTTTTAGAATAAAATAAAAATTCTGAAAAAAAACGAGAAAAATTAAAAAAAATAGTTTTATAATAATAATAAAATTAAAAGTTGCTTAAATAAAATATATCGGAATTAATAAATTTTAGAGAAATTATTCTATTAAAAATTATTCACATAGATATGTAAATGGAAATTATTCGTTAGCAATTTGCAAAAAGTATTACTAAAATATTCATTCATATACAAATTTTTGAATAAATTTTATTCGACTAAATTTATTCGAATACAAATTTATATTAAAAATTTAAATGTAAAATAAAAAAGTTCTTTTACTAAATGTTTAATATTCTTTATTGAAAAAATTATTCTTCGATAAAAAGTAAAACTTTTTTAAAATTAAAACTTATGCCCCTATTACGGTTTACAAGTCAACTAAGTTTATAGTGTTTTCACACTGAAAGTTAAAAGATGGTTTTAACGTTAAAACCACAAACAGCTGATTTTGCTTTCACACTGCAAGTTTGTTAAATTCAGTTTTTAACTTACAGGCTAGGCTGTCTAATAACTTTGCTCAAAATAAAATAAATCTCCTGCCGAAATGCGTATATTTGTTGTTGCATTTTTTCTGCTTTTTAATAACACTTGATGGACATACTGTTCAACTGTTTTTGTTTGTATGAAAAACTGAGATATTTCACAATGCGCTCTAAAATGGAAATTATTTTATATTTTGTAAATAAAATTTATTTTAATTATGGAACTTCTTATACAGAATGAAGAAGTGCTTGGAAATATTGTTAATAATATAAAAATGCACAAATACATTATAAGAGAAACCTTTTTTATAGGCAGATGAATGTTAGTCATATTGTCTATTTTCACTTTCCACAGTTGAATTTAAAATATTTTCGTTGTTTTCCTTCCAAAAAACTCTTTTAATTTTTTTTTTTTTAAGTTGAAAATTTTTCAGGCGCCATCTATTGTTATTCACTCTCATACCATTACCAGCTGCTGTCGGTCATTTCAACTTGGCAGCACTGAATTTATCACAGCGAAAACAATGTTGCATTTCATAAAACCAACTTAAAACCAATTCAAAAATTGTTTTAATTTAGTTTTAACAAAAACAATTTGTATGGTAAAACCAGGGTTTAACAGTTGGTTTTAACGTTAAAATCAACTTTTATTAATACCATGTCAGTGTGAAAACACTATTAGTTGAAATTTTAACAACTTAACCTTAAAACAACTTAACTGTTTTTTGGCATTCTGATTTACAACTAATTTTAGTTGTATTAGAAACAATGCTCGAAAAGAAAAGGTTTTTATCTGTGCTATGTTTGTTGAAACCAAAGTAGCCATCACAAAACATTTTAAATATTTTTAGTTTTGGCCTTGTATTTTCTTTTTAGATTTCATGTTTTATGAACGTGGCAACAATATTGGTTGACAAATGGGATTGGTTGGCGTCTGGAATAATGAAGCAAAACTAATACAACACTCGAAATAAAAACCAAAATACAACTGATAAAAAGCAGTTGTCTCATGGTGAAAAAAGTTGCAATCCATAATAAAAATTTTACAACTACAACTAAACTATCCATTAAGTTTTAAATCATAATAGGGGCCTTAAATAAGCTTATTTTATACTTATGTACATTACTCGAATAATTTCATTCAAAGTATTATTATTTTTAATTAAAGATGATGTTCCTTTGCGAAAGATAGCTTTTTGATACAAAGTTATTGGAATAAAAATTATTCAAAGAAAGATTTTGTGAATAAAAATGATTTGATTAAAATTATAATTATGACATTAATCGAATAAAAATTGTTCAAGAAAATAAATATTGAACATAAAATTATTCGAGTAAGGCTCCTTAAAAAAATTTCAATAAACTTAGCTCAGAAAATATTATTCTGGTGGGTTTTTCTTATATGAATTATTTTTTTCGACTATAACCTGATTAAGCATTTTTTTTTTTTTATTAAATTAGTTGCATGAATATTTTTTATTTGCCAATAGCAGGCCTGGAAGAGCAGTTTATATAAAAAAAGTTGTCAAAAATACATCAGTGATTCATTCTACGCCTTTTTGATATAACATTCTCTTTCATAACGCTGCGATCAGCAAATAAAAAAAATTGCTTTCAAAAAATTCATGAAATTTCATAAACCAGGTATAAATATCTTTATGCGCTATATTTTATTCAAATATAATTTGTTGTGATTAAATACTTTTGTTTGTTTCTAAAATTTTAATTTAATCCGTTTTGCCTTTTAATTAAAACATGCAATAAGACTTTTTCAGATCATCATACTTATCATTTTGTAATCTGATGAAAGTACAGTGAATTGCATCTCGTTCCGTTTATTTCAAACTTTTATATTGAATTTGTCTGTTTTTAATTTTCATATCTCTTTATTAGAAAACTTCTATTTTGGAACCGGCCAATCACATCAGTTTTAAACAGGTATGTGAGTGAACAGTCAAAATTTAAAAAAAAATAACTTTCTTTTCTTCATGCTAAAATTTCGCAGGTGGCCATAAAGCATTAAATCAGTGCCACTAAACTACAAGTATATGTAGATATATATATAATCCTAAAGTTTTTAAAGAACAAAATCAGCCCACATATTTTGTATAAGAAAAAACTCCCGAATGTTTGTAAATAAATACATTTTTGGTGCATTTTTCGATCTGGTCATGCTGAAAGAAAAATTTCCAATTGCTTACACGTATTTGAATTATATTTTTAGACAGCCAGAAGTGTTTGTTTCTATCTTTAGAATTCCCCAAATTTTTTCTTAATTTTTTTTTTATTTCTTGCTTCTCTCTTATTTCAATGATGCATTAAAGCCATACAAGTATTTGCAAAAAAAGTAAAATTTTTATTGTTTATATTAGCTGGCGATGTTCCTTTGCTCTATTGTTTCTAATATAAAAACAGCTTGAGTGGCAAAATCGTACAAATTTTATTGCCAGAAATAAAAAATTTTTATTTTTTTTCTCATTGTAAAGAGTTTTTATTTTACAAACAAGCCAAATAGTAGTGGTGCTTTTAATTTTATGAGTGCATGTTTTCTACATTTAAAGTTGGTATTTTAAATAACATAAAAATTATGTCACATTGGCTGTAAAAATATTCTACTGCATGGAACCATAACCGCTAAAATAGGACTTCGTTTTTTTGACGAAAATCGATTATTTACGATCACAAATAATCGATTTTGGTCAAAAATTGAAGTTCAAAAATTATGTCGCTTAAGCTATTTTTTTTTTTAAAGAGAAGTAACACTCAGGCAATTAATGCCTACTACTATTACTAGGTGTTACCTTCTTTTAGGAAAGGGATAATGATAGAAGACATGTGGTGAAGGAAGAGATAGAAGAAAGCTTCATTCTTTTACAACTCTGCTTTTTGCACGCTTTTTAATAATGCAGTGTTGCAGCGCCTTCTGGTGTTAATTGAGGCGTATTAATTTTGAAGCTGTGTTTACTAGCCATTTTATTGGTTATTTTACTTCGCCGATGATTTTTGCTACACAATACCGATGAAGGAGGGCGCTCTGATGTTACATTAGGATTAGCATCTGCTGAAGTCGGTATAGTTCAGTGACCAGTGAGACTATGCCTTCATCACTTGAACTTTTCCCACAATAACTGATACAAAGGACATTAATGCACAACAGAAAAATGCGTGGTGTTGTTATTTTGATGACTGTCGGATACAGGGATTGAACCCAGGATCTTCAGTATTGTAGTCAACGTGCTAACTACTTCAGCCAACGCCAAGGCGGTTATGGCACGATATATGTATATCTCCGAATTTTAAAAGGTTGTATTCGAATAAAATTGATTCGATTAATTTCGAGTAATTTTTTTTTTAATAAGTTTAATTTAATTTTTAAATTTTATCTTATTATTTATAACATGAGTACTTTTTATTCGAATAATTTTTTTTTTCAAAAACTTTTCATTCGAATAAATTTTATTTTCAATTCAATATAATAATTTTTTCTTTATTTCGCAGTTCTATTTTATTTAGATATGTAGATATTTTGAATAATCCTTCTTGAACAGGAATCATAGACTTAAATTTTAAACTTTTTATTCGAATAAGTTTTATTTGAATATTTCGAATTATTCCAGTAATTTTTATTCAAATAATTTTTATTTGAATAACTGGCATGGAATAGATAAATAAAATTCTCCGAATGTGTTGAATGATTTTTAAGCACAGTCAGAGAAAAGCTGCTATTTAAAAAAAGATTACGTCATTTTAATTCAATAATTTTCTATTTAATAGAAAAATTATATTGAAATACAATCAATCAATAATATTAAATTTTAAGTTAATGTAGTTTAAGTTTATTTAGTGAATTACGTTTTAATCAATATTGCTTTAAAGCTGAAACATATTTTTTAAAAATTTTTATTTCATTAATTCATTAATTGAATTGAAATTTAAATTGCAAAATATTGAATTAATAAGAAACAACAAGTATATGTAAGCCATGTCAATCATAATACAATGACATCAATAAGACGACAATATTGTTCTTTAAGAATTCAATATTTATTTAATGGCGAAATATATTATTTCTACCTTGTTTCAATATTAAAGGAAATTAAACTAATTATGTTCCATATTGAAGTAAAAAATGTCAATATTACTGGACTTTTCTTAAATTTTCTTATTGATTCAATATAGTTTTTTTTTTGTTGATTTTGAGTTAGTTTTTTGTTTGTGTGTAAGCGATAATTTTACGTCAAAAGACATTGAATTTCCAGTTTCTAATTATTTAACTTAAATTTTCTTATTTACATCTTTATAATCGATAATTTTAGGGTTTTATTCACTTCGGCTAGAATTTGAATTAAAAATGATTTTAAAGGTTTCCTATTTATCTTATTGATGACGTTGTAAATTTTTATTTTCTAGCTGTTGTTCATTATTGTAGTTATTTGCTGAATTTTGCTTCTATTCAATTTCGAATTTTTTTTATGTCGACATTGTATTGTTGTTCTTATCGGTCTTATTTCATTAATTTTGTTTTTGGCAATAGTGTGCCCTTTGCTTAATTGAAATATTTTTAGCATTGAAAGGAAAATTTAATGCAAAAACAATTTCATTTAATTTGGGATGAGGCATCATCATCATTATCATAAACATTATCATTAAGCAACAAGTGGATGCTTATTTTTGCAGTGCTCAAAATTATTTTAAGTATTTAAGTCATTCATAAATAATATTTACAGAGAGTTGCAGCCGTATTCATAAAAATTTTAAACCGCGTTTCAAATATTGTTTAAGCAAAATTCGCTAAAATTGTATTCATAATAGAATTTTAGCTTAAAAAACGGTTTTTAAACCTTGCGTAAATCAGCAAATTTTAAAATTGACTGCCCCCATGTTTAAACCAATTTTATGGTGACGTTGTTGTAGTTTTGCTTCGTTTTTGTTTACATTTTGAACTTTACCTGTATGTACAGGGTGGGCCAAAAGAAACCAAGGGGTGTAAAAGTTTAATAACTTTTTTGTTTATTAACTTGTTTTTATTTTTTCTTTCAGATTATATAATATACAAAATGGAAATTTTTTTACACTAAGTATGAAAAATGATGTCTCTTAAATGACCACCGTTTTCAGCTTTGCACTGATGGGCTCTTTTTAGAGCATTTTCCATAACATCTTTCAAAACTTGTGGCTGTGGCGTTCGAATTTCTGCAACAATGTTTGCCTTGAGTTCAAGGATTGTCTCTGGCTTGTTCACATACACTCGCTCCTTCAAAAAACCCCAAAGAAAATAGTCAGGTGCTGTCAAATCTGGCGATCGCGCTGGCCAAATAATTTCCGAATTTCGAGAAATTATTCGCTCTCCAAAAATTTTACTTAAAAGTGCCATTGTGTCTCGGGCAGTATGGGCAGTGGCTCCGTCCTGCTGAAACCACATACCAGGTCTGTTTTCAAGAGCAGGACGTAAAAAATTTTCTATCATAAACCGATACCGCTCCCCATTTACGGTTACAGCACTTCCATCTTCATTCTCGAAGAAGTAGGGCCCAATGACATTTTTAGATGTGATCCCACACCATACTGTACACCTGATGGGGTGCGATTGGCGTTGATGAATGGCTCTTGGATTTTGAGAGCCCCAGAACCTACAGTTCTGCTTATTAACAAAGCCATTCTAATGAAAATGAGCTTCATCACTCATAATCAAATTTTCAATAAAGTTGATTTCATTTCTGGCCAACTCTTGAAATTTAACTGCAAAATTTAGACGTTGCCGATGATCTGCGGGTTTTAATTCTTGGACCAATTGCACCTTATATGGGTATAACTGTAAATCTTTTTTTAAAATGCGCCGTAGTGACGTACGAGACATTTCTAGCTGAGCAGAACGCCTTCTGCCAGATGTTTCTGGTGCTTCGTTAACACTTTGCTGTACTCGTTCAATATTTTCCGCAGTGCGACTTAAACGTGGACTACCGGTTCGAGGCAAATCTCTTACGCTGCCATGTTGGTGATGACGATTAACTAAGCAACGAATCATCGCTTCAGAGGGCGAAATTCTGACGTTAAAATGTCGGAGATATGCTCTTTGCGTTAAAATAATTGATCTCTGGTTTAAATAATAAAATTCTATTGTTCTGGTTCTCTGTTCAGTTGTGAACCTCTCCACTATAAATTCTCCAAGTGTTGTCTATATAATCTAAAAGAAACAATAAAAAAAATTAATAAACAAAAAAGTTATTAAACTTTTACACCCCTTGGTTTCTTTTGGCCCGCTCTGTACATATGTGTGTATGTATGTATGTACTTATGTATGCATGTATGTATGCATATGCCAGTGTTATTTAGAAGAAAACAATGTAATTTTTTTTATAGAAACTATTGCCGAAATAACAAATATACTCCAAAAGAATATTTAAAAGAAAAGGTGCGATACAGTTTCCATTCCCAGTCATTGTTTTCTCATTTTATGTGTTAACAAAAATAGTATAATTGTAGAAAATTAACTAGTGATGTACATATAAACCCTCAAAACAAACAAAATAAAGCTCGTTATTCTAGTGCTTCTTTATCTGCAATAAAATAAATAAAATAAAAAGCACTTTTAACAAAGATTTGTTGTGAACTTTTTTTATTATTTTATTAAATACAAGTTGGAACACATCTTTTATTTTATAGAAACAATATTTCTCTGAAAACCGACAAATAAACAAAATATATACGAGTACTTTGTGAGTTAACAATCGTTGTTTTGCAAAACTAATATGCAAGTGACAAATAAAGAATACAGTGTTGCCACGATATTTTAAAAAAATCTAGTTAATTGATTTTTAGTTAAAACACTGATTATGAATACCAATATTTAAAAAACGTTATTTAGCCTTAAAACGTTTTTTAACTAATATGAATTTTAAACATCAATCAACTTTTTTTTATGAATACGGCTGTTGGAGTTTATATGAGTACAACAAGGTTCTATGCACAGTAGTTTTCGCTTAATTGATCTACGTTTAAATGATTCACCAGATTTATTAATCCGGAAGCATGAAGTGAACACTTTCAATATCAATGTCTTAGGGGGAAAATTTACCGCTTAAATGAATTCCGTTCAATTTGGTTTTACCGCTTAATTTGTTGATATAATTGGACGCAATTACTTAAACGTCATAGAAGAAACTCGGGGCTGAAATGGTCTAAAAGTTTTTATAATTTTTTAAAGATTTTTCTTGTATTTTTCAGACTGTTGTTGTTTTGTAGTTTAAATTTCATCCATGAAAAATTTTTCAACGCTTGGCGTTGCGTTTAACAAAATTAGGTCCTTTATTTCAAACGCGTATGGAAAAGTTTTCGCACTTTTCTATTTTTCATATATATACGTTCGTATGTTTGTATATATTTCAGTATATATATATATCAGTGATCGGCAATGAATCGTTTTTTCGCTACTCATACTGACTCAAGATATTTTGAACATAAGTGAATAGACATCATTTAAACTCTGATTTACACATACCTACGATAACATTAATTTATAAGTATAGGTTGAAATAAATATGAATGCGACGTCAACATTATAGTCATACCACACTCACATTCATTTCTAATTTCAGGAACTACTACTACTCACATTGATTCAGCTCACTCAACTCATGCATGTATGTTTATTTAAAAGTTTAGTCATTAACAGGGAAACCGCAAATATGCAACTGCATGTTTTTTCTTGTGCGACGTATTAATACGAGAACAAGATATTTATTCGTTTCAGAACTTTTTATAAATTTTGGCATCGATTTGTTAGTGTATATTTTCGCATACATCAGTCTTACACGCATATTTTTAACATATTTTCTAACATTTAGAGCATAATTTACGCTTTTAGGGCATATTTTGATACTTTATGGAATTTTTTTTAATATGCTTACAAGCTGATCAGTTGGACAACATTTTTATTTTTAGTTTTCGCTATTTAAATCTCGTTTCCAATCTTCCATGTAGTATGTGGACGTTAGTTTAAATAAAAATTTGGGTTTGCTAGTTGTGACGGACTCTACCCCGATCACATCAGTAGACGTTAAAGGAACTTTAAATGTATAAAAATTTACTTAGATGTGACAGGCAACGATTTTTATTTGAAAATCTAGGTCAATATTTTGTTGCTTATTGCAATGAAATTAAAAAAAAAATGTTGGCTTAAGATGGATTCACCCATTGTTTTCGAGCAAAATTTTTGTCCGATTCATTCATTTTAAACATTTTGTCTGGAAAATCAATGCTGCCATATAAAATGCGTGTGTAAACAATGCGTATTAATTTAACAAGTGGCAGCACAGCGGCAAATGATTACAATTCGTTGTGTCTTTTTAAATGTTTATTGCAATTCTTTCGTTCAACTCCATATGTACATATATGTTTTATTTTTCAATTTTGCTTTATTTTAATTGTAATTAATGCAAGTATATTATGTGCTTTTATTATTCATATAACATGATGTGGCAGCTCAGTTCAATTTTGGCTGAAAAATTAAAATACTTGGCAGCTCAGTTCGATTTTGTCCGGACAAAATATAAAATTAAACCAATTCAAACTGAGAGTTGTTCGTAAAAAATATTTCCTCTCTCGCAAGAAGAGAGAAGTCAAACTACATATTAAAAAAATTGTGTCCGGACAAAAATTTTGTTCGGAAGCAATGGGTGAATCCAGCTTTACTTATCCAAAATACAGTTCCAAAGTTTTATTTCTGATATCGTGATCTCTTTTGAAATAGAAGTTAAATTTTTACGAGAGTATAAAAAAAATTGTATTATTTGCTTCAGTCAAAATTTATATGGCAATTTAACGTGCACTTCAGTCCTAAATTATTGTTTTTCATACGGCAGTTATTCTTTGTTAATTATATTATTTTTTCCTTTTTTTGTTTATTTTATTACTGGTTTATTTTATATGCAAATGTTGTCGAATTTTTAAAAGAAAAATGTATTTTCGTTGACAAATAAACCAATTTATTTTAATTTTAAGAGCATATTTTTTGAGTTTTTAGTGCATTTTTTAAGTTTCTAGTGCGCATAAAATACTTTTTTAGAGCATATTTCTGATTTCCCTGGTCATTAAACAGAGAACTTTAATGTTCGTATGCGAAGTTCGCATTGTGAATCATGCTTAATTTGTATCGTCCGTAGGCATTGTGTTGAGGAGAGTCAAATTCAACAACGTCATAAATGTTGCTAAAGCGGCCCATACACTACAACAGCATGCACGCACAATCAAGCGATTGAGCATTCATGCTCGAACCACACAACATACCAGCAAGCTGGTACAATATTCATTTCTTACAAAATTTCGGGAAGGGTGGTTATGAATAGTGGCACATATTTTGTTGCAATTATTATTGGTATGTTGTTAAACTTAGCAGCTATGTATAACTAAAGCTCTAAAATTCTGTTTACCATTGAAACAAATTATATTTCAACAAATTATATTACTTAAATGCATGTTTGCTCCATGACAACTTTGCTCACCTGAGCTAATTTCACCATATACCACACCAGCGAGCTGGTACCATCACCAAAATATCAAACTCTACTTGATATTGCTACAGCAAGCCGCACAATCGCACAAAATGCCCATACACGACCAAACCGTTGGCACAAACACTTGATTGCGCATGCATGCTGTTGTAGTGTATGGGCCCCTTAAGTATGAGTTCGATGCGCACTTCAAACTTTCGAGTGAATACGATTTATTGACGAGATTCCAATAAGTATGAGTGCTCATAAGTACATGAAATTATAAGTCATGATTCAACTCTACACACTTTTCTCTTATATATATATATATATATATATATATATATATACATCTGAAGTCAAACGAAAATAATTATGTCCACAAATCATTAAAAACGATACTGGATTTTCCAAAGCATTATTATGGGGGGTTTTTGTGGTTTTTAAATAATACGCAGGCATACAATCATACTTATATGTACATCTGTTCAAATTTGCTAGCATTGTATTAATTGTAAACTTTTCTTGGAATATTTTAATGAAGACAGAGATGGAGATTTCTTATATTTAATTTTTGTTTAATCTCCAAGGTAAAATAAGAATATTTCAGTATTTATAAAAGAGTTAAGAAGGCAATATTTGTTGCAGAAAAAGATGTAAACTATTTTTAATGCTTTTTAAAAAAAATGTTCACGTAACAAACAACGTCAAAACTTTTTTTCAAAATAAAAAAAATTTCCTTTGAATAAAGGGTCCCGATGAACCTTTGGTATAATACGTGTGGGATTGATATTTTACCACAAACTTATCAATCATCATTTTGTGAACAAACAAAAAATTGTTGTTAGAATTTAAGAAATTAAGAAAACCCCTATTTTCTCTACACTTTTTTTTAATTTATTTTTTGTTTGTTTTGCTTTATTCTTTTCAGTAAAGCATCAAATTTAATAAAAATACATATCAGAAAAATTAATAAATTAATTTTTTGTTCAATTGAACAATTTGCAAACGTTGGTAAGAATATTAGTTTTTTGTTTGTTAAATCAAAGTTTAGCGATATAAAATATTATGTAGCTTCATTATATATATTTTTAGGTCATTATTATTCATTAAAAATAATTTTGTTTTATAAAGGGTTTATAAAACCATTTTTTTTATGAAAACCCCTTTTATAAACCTCTTATAAATCAAAAACATGTTTTATAAATAATAAATTTAAATTTTTCTTTCATATACCTCGTTTATACGCAAATCTTATTTGCAAATAAAACTATTTGCAAATACTGAACTCACCGTTTATACGTAGATAGAATACATTACTATCTGTGAATGATATTGCCACACACTGTAAAATTTGTATTAAATTTCTTACAAAAAATAAATAATTGGCAACATTTTACACTTTACACAGAAAAAAATAGACAAGAATTATTTTCAATAAAACCATGTTATTGAATAAAATTTTAGTTTCAATAATATTTGTCATTAACTTGAATATTGTATTTATCAATTCCGCACATTTTAAAATATCATTTAATTTCATTTATTTGTGTTGGTGTTTTCCTTGTTTGTTGATTGACTAAACCTGGTCATGTGCCGATGTTGTTGTTTATTTTGATTGTTGGTGTTGTATTCGTGTGCATTCGGACAAGAAGCCGAAAAACGTCGTGGCTTGTTTTTTTTTTACTCAACAAAGTTATTTTTAGATTAGAAGAAACAAAAGAAATCATGTTTTGCGTGTATTCATTATTTACGTATTCAAAAGCGATTTGCTCTTTAGCTGAGTGGTAAGTAAGTTAGTTTATTAGTCAAGAGATTGCTGGTTCGACTCATCCCAAACACATTTAGTTTTAGTAGCAGCCAAGCAAAAGCAAACAAAAAGGGGTTGAAAAGAAAAATGTGACATTCGTCCACACACACACACACACACACAATAACAATTATCACTGAAAATAAAATTACAGTCAACAACTTTTTTCTTTGTTTCATTAAATTTCTTTATTGGCTGTAGAAAAATATTTTCAATAAACGTGCATACAATTTTATTTATCAATAATGCAAAAATCGTCATCACAGAAAATTCGAAAGATTTTTTTATTGAATCAACGATTTTCGTATTCAAATATCAAAATCATTTTTTTCTGTGTATTTGCAAATAGTGCGATATTTGCAAATAGTTTTCGTGAGTTATTAATTTACAATAAAAAAATTATACGGCAACCCTTTCCAGTTTTATTTGCAAATAAGAAGTGCATATAAACGGGATAATAGTCAATATTAACATTTGCTATCATATCAGACTTGCCATCTCTGAATCGAGCGCCTTAGACACAATTTACTCACTCGTAGCAGCTGTATATAATGCGAAACAATTTTGAATTATTATCAGTTCACTTCAACAATTCTTAAAGTTAGCATTTGTGTATTGGTATAAAAAAAATCAAACAAATATGAAATTTTGCTCAAGTTTTTATTTAATTTTAATCTCAACCTTATTGGCTTGTACTGTGGCCAATACCTCCAACTGTAATCCCGGTAAAGGTCCTAAATTATTGTATAGCACGAATGTTTATCGTCCAGCTATTAAAGGCTTAGCTCAAGATGTGTATGTCGCCTATCCTAAGTACGTAAGTTTATTTGATTTCTGTCTACAAACTGGATGTGTTGAAGAGATAATTAAATTTTTTTAGAGCGAACCTGCCAATCCCAATTTGGAAATTGTTCACTTTTGTGTCTCCGATCATGATCCTAATTTGTTTGGCGCAGAGCCCGTATTCGCTTACAATGTGGAAGATGATGTTGATCGTCAGTTAAGCAAGGCCACTATTATTTTGAGAGGTAAACAATCGCGTGGTATTAACTCAACTGTTCAATTTTATGGTTTTAATCTTAATAGTCAATAAACCATTCAGTTATAACGATACATACACAGAAAAAAAATGATTTTGATATTTGAATACGAAAATCGTTGATTCAATAAAAAAATCTTTCGAATTTGGTGTGATGACGATTTTTGCATTATTGATAAATAAAATTGTATGCACGTTTATTGAAAATATTTTTTTACAGCCAATAAAGAAATTTAATGAATCAAAGAAAAAAGTTGTTGACTGAAATTTTATTTTCAGTGATAATTGTTATTGAGTGTGTGTGTGTGTGGATGAATGTCACATTTTTCAACCCCTTTTTGTTTGCTTTTGCTTAGCTGGTACTAAAACTAAAAGTATTTGGGATGAGTCGAACCGGCAATCTCTTGACTAATAAACTAGCGTACTTATCACTCAGCTAAAGAGCAAATCGTTATTGTGTACGCAAATAATGAATCCACGCAAAACATGATTTCTTATGTTTCTTCTGCATGGAGCATTTCGGTGATATGATCTAAAAATAACTTTGTTGATTAAAAAAACCAATCCACGACGTTTTTCGGCTTCTTGTCGGAATTCACACGTATACAACACCAACAATCAAAATAAACAACAACATCAGCACTTGACCACGTTGAGTTAATCAACAAGCAAGGAAAACACCAACACAAATAAATGAAATTAAATGCGCGGAATTGATAAATACAATATTCAAGTTAATGACAAATATTATTAAAATTAAAAATTTTATTCAATAACATGGTTTTATTGAAAATAATTCTTGTCTATTTTTTTCTGTGTACTTATTTGCATTTGTATGTTATAATGTGTTTAATTTGTTTTTATTTGAATTATTGTAAATTTGAAATTCAGAGCTTAGTTTTGTTTGTAGAATTGGTTCACAAATTTTAAGTTTTCAAGCCTAAATTAGAATTTAATTTGAGAGGGAGATTAGTCCAAAATACATATCGTTTGTACATCTTTTCTTTTCTTTCTTAGTCTTTAATCAAAACTTAGGCAAGGGAGCTTGATGTTTCTGAATTTGACGAGTATCAATTCTGTAAAATTAGAAATGAACATGTTTTTTATTGCGCTCAGTTACGAGTGTCGTATTTCGATTTCGACTATGACGATTTTGTACTATACTAAAAAATATTACAATATTTTTTACTTATATAAACTCCAACAAAATTGTAGTCGTCGAAGTCAAAATACGACACTCATAGCTAGACCCATTAATTAAGTTTCTTCATTTTCTTAAGCAAAATTGATAACTTAAATTAAGTTGTATATCGTGTGACCTTGCTGCAAGAACGTCATAACTGAAAAAGTAAAAAGTCATATAATTATCTTGTATATACAGCAAAAAAATTCCTGTTTTAATTGCAAAAAAAAACCAAAAGCAAATAAAAATTTTATTGAGTCAATTAAACTTTTAATAAAATTAAATATTTAAATAAAATTTTAATTGAATCAACTACATTTTTAATTGATTTTTGTTTTTTTTCAATTAAACGTGGTTATCGCAGAAACATTTTTTTCTGTGTGTGTGGTGACATAAATTTAGTGATTTGCGACTTTGACCTGCACACGAAGGATTTTGTACGGACACTAAATATGTAATACTAAGGGAATGTTGTCCTATATCATAGAATATTTTACTTAATGCAGATATTTTTTTATTTTTTGGCGTTTTTTTAGTTTTAGCGCTTTTTTTCGTTCTACCGAATTTGTTCAATATTGGCAATTTTTTTCGATTTTTATTTGTTTGGTGCTTTTTCTCGTTTTGGCGACTTTTTTCGGTGGTTTTTTTAGTTCTGGCGTGTTTTTCGGTTTTGCGATTTTTATCGGTTTTTGGCGATTTTTTTTTAGTTTTTTTTGGAGAACTTTTTACTTTTGGTGATTTTATTTTCATTTCAGCGATATTTTATTTTTGGTAATATTTTTTATTCTAGTGGATTTACATTTTGGCGATTTTCCGCTACGCCAATTTTGGATTTGTTTTAGTTTTAACGTTTCTGAAAATATCAATGGTTTGCCTGCTAAGATACGAGTACATCAAGTTACCGAAATTACCTTTGGCGTACGAAACCCTAAGAAGACATCGTGTTAACGATTGCGTATTTACCATTCTCATGATGTCGACAACGCTCGTACTTTTCAAACAAAAACAATAGCCCAATTCACAGTCTTGTGCAAATGGTCTTGCATCATTTTATGTGCAAAATGGTGTATTATATTGATACTCACCATTTAACAGTTCTTAGTGGTGAGTATCAATATACTATACCATTTTGCACATGCAACGATGCAAGACCATTTGCACAAGATTGTGAATCCGGATAATATGTATATAAAAATTTTTTTTGTTTTGAATGTAAGTGTGCTAGACATCGTAACAAAAGCCCTTAATTTTCAGTCAATTTAATTGGAACTCCACTTTGGTCTAGTGGGCAGTGTGCTAGCCTATCAAGCCAGAAGTTGTCAGTTCAAATATATTAAACGTTCTGCCTTAAAGTAAAATATAGTTGATTGCCTTTGTTAAAATAAAAAACAGATAACTTTTCAATTATTACAGTTAAGTATGGGAATGACTATTATATCATTATTCTACACCGATAAGGTCCCTATAAGATAGCTCAGTGATAAGTCAAAATGTGCATAAGCAAACCTTCTATTAACCCCTTCTCTAACCATTTCCATGTAAAAGTCCGCTGCATAAGAAGTTCTAGAACTCGGACTGGTCTTCATCACCTGGAAACCTGCCGCATGAATAGTCTGGTGTCAGTGCCATTAACCTTAGGTTTGTTATTAAACTAAAACAAATGCTTTTTTATATTTATGATTTGATCAGGCTAAACTTCGTATTGCTTTGTAAGCCAAATTTCAGGTGATAATTATTAATGAACAAATAACACCAAAGTTAGTTGTAAATACTCTGACAACACATAGTTGAACGGAACAACTAGATGTTTCCGAAGGCCACTAAACCTTCATCATCAGCTTTCTTTTGTGTTTGGGCCATTGCCATTATTGCAAATGGAATATGTGAATTGTTTTTAATTCATCTTATTTCAAGTTGCTTAAAGATTTTTTGAAATGAAAGCTCAATCTTACCATCTCTAAATTTACAATAGTCTTGCCATTGTTGTTTGCTCATTTTTTTTTTTTGCTTTTTTTGTTTCATGACGTTTTTGCAGCAAATTCTTTGTAAATAGCAAAAAACTAATTTATGTTCTTGAATTAGCCAGTACAAGCGACTATGTGCAAAATTTATATACTTTATCAGATAAAATTGTACGCATGCGCATAAAAATACTATGAGTATTTATTCGGCTACGTATAAATATATACAGGAGTATTTTATTTGCACACACTTCAAAAATCAGTGCTGCCAGAAAAATGAATTTGTAAAACGCTCAAATGGCAACACTCTTCAATAGATTACATAACAGGGATGGAAAGTGAGATTTAATTAACTCTACTATGTTAAAAAACCTCATTTCTAACTAAAAATTAACTAGAAATATATGTAACACCTTACAGATTACAATATTTAAATGCATTAACAATTTTTGTTTGCAAATTTTACGTCAGAAATTTCAAAAATAATGTCAGTTATTTAAAGGTAATATTTATTTTAAATTTTATAATTTAATATAATAATTTAATTTTTATATAATAAATACTCTGAGTATCATGAGTATAATTATTTTGTCCGAATAAACATTCATACTCTAACTCTATTTCAGTGAGCCGACGAAAATCGGTACATTGTGCCGATATTGTGATCCAGGCCTTAGAAAATATTAATCAGTTAATTATTAATTATCTAAATTCGGATACGACACCAATGATGGCAATTTATTCTGTTTATGTAAATACATACATACTTAATAAGGAAAGGCCCTAACTCATTATTTTTTTTAAATCGGGTTTTATGTATATTTCGATAACAGAACATCTAATGTATCAAAATGCAAAAATCTCGATTAAAAAAAATGATGAGTTAGGCCCTTTCTATATTAAGGCAACGAATCATACGTACCCAGGTATACATTGCTTTTTTAATCATTATTAATGTGTTGTATTTCGTTTGTCAATAAACTTTAGGGTCAGAAAGAAAAAACAGCTTGCAATATTTTCTACTTCTCATATAGCTAATTATACTTTCATTGTTTTTTTGATCATTTAATTTTTGCATTTAGGAAGAAAGCTAAATTGACAAAAAAGTTGTTTTGCTAATTGAATAAATATTAAAGAAACTTTTTTAAGGACTTATATTAAGCTATTTTAATAAGTTAAAAACAAAGCAATAAATGTCGGTTTCATGAATATAAAAACCAGCTGAATAAATCTTAAGAAAACACACGATTGGAAAATGAGAAAAAAAAATTGCTTTTAAATATTGGTTTCCATAATGTTATATTTAAGAAGATTATTGTCTAAACATGCAAGATTAATTATTTTTTTATATTCATTTAAACATAAATACGAGTATAAAACAAGTATTAAAATAATAAGAAAAAACAACTGCGACCAACTTTTAACCGTTTAATATCCTTAATGATCATTCGAAAAGAAAAATCATAAAAGAAACACAAATATGATTTTAAAATAGCTGTCGAATGATACCCATTTTGATATAGTTCGCCGACTATTCATTTTTTCTGAATTTACAAAATGGCGTCTGTTGGCCGCCATATTGAGTTTCAACTACTATCATATCTTAATTGACATGCCTAAGATTAAGATAAATTTATCGATGTCAGAATCATCAAAATCTGTCGACGCGTTCGGTTATAAAGTGCCGCAAAGAAGCACATATACATACATGTGTATATACATACCCAGTCAGCATATGGAAGATTGTTTTACCAAACTGAGTCTCTTTCAACTGCCTTAGCATGTCGCTAAACTGAATATAAGGTATTAATACCCTTGGATAGTACTATCGAACTTATACTGTCCAGTACGTGGGTTTTTCAAAAAGTCTTAATTTGTTGGGTAGTGCTATAAATTAGTTTTTATATTGTTACGTAAAAAATATTCTTCAGGGTTAATGCAAAGAACTATCTAGAAGTATTTAACTAAAGCACTAAACATACACACATATTTACGTGCAACAACAATAATTGTGTACATAGCTACAGACATACACACATACAAATAAAAGTGCGAGCATGTATGGTAACCACCCTGTACTACCAGTAGCACACCGCATTGCCAACATAAGAGTCGTTACTTTGAAATACAAAAACAACGGCCAATCGAATTATCTACAAACGCCTAGAAGCAGCAACATGAATTTTCTCGATTGTGCTAGAGGGCTGTTTGAACATCTGGCTACCAATAGTAATTGACAATACAGATGGCGGCATGTATAGATGCCATTACTAACTAAGTACAGACATGTTATTACGCCACCTATCGGGCGAACATTCGAGAGCCGGTTGCTGTACTATAAAAAGTGGCAGCATGTGCGAGAATGGATCAGTGCTAATAAGAAAGTTGTTAGGTTAAGACCTCGTTGAAAGTGGATAATAACCATAAGAAGTAGTTAAGTAAAGACAAGTTGTAATTTGCTTCGTTAGGAATAAAAGGAAAAATAGTAGCTAATAAAAATTGTGTGTTATTTATTTTTATTTTTCAGCAATCAAAAGAACTCACACGTTTAATAAAATTTAAACGTAACATTTATTCGATTTGTAAATTTTATAAATTTATTATTGATTTGAAATCTCTTTGTGATTGGATTTCTTATTCTTTTTTCTCTCTCTAAAAACTAAGTTTTAAACAAAAATTAATTTATGTGTGTAAATATGTGAATCTTCTTAATAAGCAGACGCTTTTTGTTGTTGCTTTTGCTTGTTTACGTTTAATCAAGCTGCGCATGCTTATTTAGTAGTTTGCAACTATTCTACATTATTCGTTACATTGACCCTGTAGGAATATTTTCGCGTAACACTTACATTAACTCTGTTGGAATATTTTTGTGTAATGCTGCTTAACATTGTTGACGGCCATTTTCGTAGCAATATCTTATTGCTTCTTTTTGAGGTCGGTCTAATTTTCTTGAAAGTTTTACATTACTTTGAAGGACATTTTCACATATTAGAGCAGAATTTTTGTTCATTGCCAAGCCGCTCATGTTATTTATTTGGTCCTTAAAAATATCTTTTGGAAAGCAATTTATTTTTACAACAGTAGACAATTTTTTTTATACCATGAGTATTTTTTTAATAAACAGCTCTGAGTTGGAGAACATTTCTCGCGTCATCGTAATTATTTCTTAAGTGCGGTCAGGCTTGTGCGTGTTGTTTGGCCTTCGAGAGTTTTTGGGCTCGCTCGTACTGGTTAACTAATCCGCCACTGATAACCGTACAATCTTGCGGTTTTTTGTGAAATTTTTTTAACAACCACGTTGCTATTTCCTAGGTGAAGGCATATGTAGGTCTAGTTACTCCGCCCATATTTGTGCAACACCATATTATGCAAATTTACTTTGTATAATATGTATCAACAAATAAATAAATAAATAATACACAAACCAAAACAATTTACCTTAGTTTTTTATTGTATTTAACTGAAAATTAATTTAAACATAAATTTCTTAAATATTTACTGAACATCAATAAATAAATAAATACATATATTTTTTAATACAATCAATAATATATTTGTAATAAAAAGTAATGGCAGATGTATTACCAATCCAGAGAACTACCGATACCAGCGATATAAAACAGGATGAGATTATTGCAGACGATAGGAGTCCCCCAGTTAGGCTCGTTGTGCCTGGTTTTCACAGCAAACCCGTGCCTACAAAAATCATGATGCAGCAAACTATAAAAGCTTTGTCTAGCCAATTCCGTAAAGGGTTTTCCCTTGCCAAAATACGCAATTATATTTTGCATAATTATTTGCTAACGCCAACTGAAGCTAAACATCGTTTGCCTTTTATGAAAAAATTTTTCAAGGCCGCTTTGGAGAATGGCGATGTGGTTAGTGTTAAGGGAAACGGCCTGGCAGGGTCATTTCGAGTACCGGCTACAAGTTCTTTACACAAAAATTTTCAGGCAAATGAAAGAAAAATAAAAAGGTATCAAACTGGGAAAAACAAGGGAAATGTAGAGAAACACAAAGTCGAAAAGGGTCCAGTTCGAAAGCCTAAGAAAATAAAAAAAATACAGAGAACATTTTCAGCGAGTTCCTAAACTACGTTCTTTTTTTTTTGCAAATTTATTGGAAATATTTGGTTTTATATATGCTAATAAATAATGTTGACAGTTTACTTTATATACATATAAATCAATTCAAATGTATACCTTATTAACATTAACTAGGGTTTTCGATTATTCGACTTTTTCAAAATATTCGAAATTATGAAAAATCCGGTTTCGGTTTTTACAATTCAGGAAAAACCGGTCAACTGTTTTTTTTAAGTAAGAAAATTATTATACAAAAGCTGTGATTTTAAATGTTTTAGATTCTTTCGAGGTCAATATCAATTGTTGCTTTTTTAAGAACGTATTAGACCATATTTGGATGCAATTTGTTGACGGGTTGGTACCCTAAATCATAGAATTTTCAAACAAGTTGACGACCTCAAACATTTTGCACGTATTTTTTCATGCATTTTATGCCTGTATGTAGACTTTTTTCCGATGTATTTTGAATATTTTTGCCATTATAGTTGTTATTATAATTATTTTTTGTATAAACATATTTATTAGAATTTTAAATATTGGCATAATTAATTTTTTTAATTTCTTCCCAAGTTTCCTCAAACCTCAAACATGATGGGTGTATGTAGAGTTTATTCCTTAATGGTATATACATACATATGAATATAAGGACAATGTGGATATCTACATATAGTTATATAAAATATGAAGCAAAATGTCAACAAAACTAAAAAACACTTTTTTTTTTGGCAACTGGATTGACATCCATTGCACACCATAATGCCAATTTAATTCGCCTCTGCTATCACCTCATGAAATAAGTTCGCTTAGATTTAATGTTTCAGTATATTGTTACCATGCTCAAAAAACGCTTACAGCTTTTACACTGAAAGAAAATACTTAGGAAAATCAACAGAACCGTTGGTCTAAGTTTTAACATAGTAAAAACTAATTTTATTGCAAAATGTAAAAATTGAAAAGTATTCGACTCAACCGGTTTTTAAATTGTAAAAAAACCGGACTATTCGACATTCGAAAAATCAACATTTTGAAAAAACCGACAACCGTATTGTAAAAAACCGGGTTTTAAAACCGGTTGAAAAACCGAATCGATCACCCTAACATTAACATAACAATTGGGAAAACATTTTCCTTCGATTCCAATTGCCTAATAACCCATTTACCATAACTGAGTTATGTAAATGAGAAAAATACAATCATGTTATAGAACGCAATTCGGGTTGAAGACGGTTTCGATTCCGAAAGTCGAGGCTTTAGGAAATGAAAATCGAAAATCTTCTTCGGAATAAACCACTTGCAATGATCAAAGTGGTTTTCAAGGTCTATATAACCAGGTGGCAGCGCTACTTCAGCTGATAATTTTTTGCTCTATGCAGTTTCTAGCTGACGAATGTTTTGGTTTTGGTGCAATAATTTTTGTGCTTTTGACGTTCTTCGATTTTTTTACACAGATATGGTTGCCGTACTTTTGTATAAAAAATCCTTACGTAGTGACATGTATAATTACGCCATTGGTGGTTTTGATATTTTTTACTTGCTACCAATGTTGTTTTGTTTTGCAATACACAAAATGGTTTAGATTTTCTAATTTTTGGGAACGAAAACAATTGTTATGAGTCTCAAGAATCTAAAACAGAATCGATCAGAATTTCAAATACGGAATCAAAACCATTCCGATTGAAATTTCCGACACTGGTATCAAACTGTTATCAAATATGTACAATTGTAAAGGTCTTTAGAAAATGTGAATGCTCTGCAAAAAAATCTTTTTCGAAAAGTGGCAGCCATCTTGCGGAAATCTTTCTCATACTCAAGTATGGTATGGTGTGCATAACCTCTTTCACTTTCAAGCTCCGATCGACCTACACGATAATGTAAATTCGAATTCGAATTCTTCCAGATGTAGAAACCTAATCTGGGCGTCCATAAAAATTCGACATATTACTGGTTCTGGTGCGTTCACAACCAAATTCAATAAACCGGTTTCCAACATTAAAATACATTAAAATTGATGGTGACAAGCATTCATAATATCAGTGACAATAAGGACAAAGTACTAAAGTTATATTTCACTGTTTTGCAGGAGAGCACTTTTAAGCGTTCAAGTCGATTTTCGGTTTTTAAAAAATTTATTTTTTTTTTACAGTTAAATTAGGAAATTCTCTATTAATCTTTATTTTTTAAGCAAAAGTAATGCATTTAAGTTGAAATATACACAGAAAAAACTAATGGCTCGATTATGGATGGCAACCGAACTTCAGTTGCCGAGTTAACTAGCAACGCAACTGAACTTAAAATTTGTATTATGTATGGCAACTTCCTCCAGTTGGCAAAAAGTTATCGAAAATACGATTATGGCAGATTGGCAACTGAAAAAATATTTAAAATATAAGAAATACAAATGCTAAAAAGAAAATTACTGAGTAAAAGTGCTTAAAAACATTACTGATCATAAAAATTATTAGTTTAGTGGAATTAATTATTGGTGAAGAGAAGGAACTATAAAAGCTTAATCCATTAGACGACTCTTTAGAATTACCGCCTCTACTGTGAGTAAATGTTGTTGCCTAAAATAAGTTTGAACAATCTCTGTTTTAGCTGTAAAGCATATTTTCTTTACATATCCATAGAAGAAATTCAAAAATTAAAATAATATTGCAATTACTGTTTAATTTTTAATTTTTTGTGCTTTTAAACTATGCAGCAACTACAAATTTGTGGTTGCCAATATGGCAACTGAAATTACCAGCTGTTAGTTGCCAGTTGCCATCCGTAATACCATTTCGGCAACTAGCAACGCAACCAAAGTTAGGTTGCCATCCATAATCGAGCCATAAATTTCATTTTCAGTAACCAAATTCGTTGAATCAGTAAATATTTAATTTGAATTCGGTGCTACAAATAATTTTGTAAATTCTGATAAAAATTTTGTAAAAATTTAAATTAATCATATTTCGGCTGAGAGAAAATGTTATTTCAATGTGTTGGTGTTTATCTTGCTTGTTGATAGGAACAACGTGCTGTTGTGCGGTTGTTGTTTTTTATTTTGATTGATCGTGTTGTATACATGTAAATGCCGAAAAGTAGCCGATAAACGTCGTGGCCTGTTTCTTCTCTACACAGTTTTTTGGTACAAATTAATTTAGTGGAACAATACAGAATATTTACTGAAACTGAGTTTGATTTCAAACAAATATTTGTTTAAAAATTTTTTGGGAATAATTTTTTCTGTGTACTAAAGTATAATGTTAATTAAGCTGTTATTGCAAATGAGATTAAAAACCAAAAAAAAAAGATAAGCCGCAAGTCATTTTGCTATAACTTATTCAAAAATTGCACAAGTTAATTAAGATTTTGCCCATAGGTACTTCCAAATATGCAAATTACAGAGGTATCAATAACTCACAATCAGTTTATCTCGACCTAAGAACTTTTTCTTCTTTTCCACAGATATATATCAAGCGTAGAGGCTTGACTTTTGTTGTTTTTTTGTCTCACATCGAGCGGTAATCTGCTATCACTGGCTATAATATAAAAGCCAAATGACTCAGGTTGCTCAAATTTTCTCAGAAGTCAACTGCCAGTTGCTTGTTGAGAGGAGTAGAGGCTTGAAATAGACAGCCGGAGAGTTGTGCATTTAACACTTAAACATTGGTTACAATTTTATTCGTATTCCATATTTTTATAACATATTTACGACACAAACATTTATGAATACACTTACATAAGTACAAGTACATTTGTAAATAAGAAAGCAATCTGCAATCTGTAATCCTCTATACCACTTAGTTGCTAGAGAAGCGATTCAAAACTGCGGTAGAACTATCCAAAACATTTGAATTACGTTTGGGTAGCGGTGGAGGTGGCGGTGAATCGGGAGCCGTGTACTGCATATTGAGTGCACTACGGCGCGGCACACACGCATACTGATCGTGACTTAATTTGGGTTTTACATAATCATCATCAGCAAATTCATAGCTGGGAAGTATTTCCTCACAACAGGTTGAAGGTGAACTCTCTAATTCTTTTGCCGATATGCAGTAGGGTAGGGGTGTTTCCACAGGCGATGGCGTTTGCGGAGGTCTAGAAAAGACGAAATAGGAGTGATATATATATATATATATATATATATATATATATATATATATATATATATATATATATATATATATATATATATTAGAGTTTATACAATATTTAACAAATTTAATAATGAGTAGGGCTTTTATTTTTCAGCGTGCTTAATTTAATTTAATAATAAAGGATATGGCTATGATGGTATAACCAGCATTTTTGTATGTTTGTAATTGTTAGAGCACAAATTGTAGGGTACCCTAACGCTTAGATTGCATAAAGTGGATATACTTTCTAGTTTTTTTAAGTGTTGTAAGTACTCTTTTTACATTTGAGGGTGCCCCTGTGGCTGAATGTTAGCGATGCTAACCAGTCCAGAGGTCGTGGGTTCGAATCCCACCATAGACCCTCGGTGTTTTTCGCAGAGAAGCTAATTGCTTTGCGAGTGGTGTTTGTTAAGTAAATTTTTAAATTTTGTTTTTTAATTTCTTGCCGGACATTTTTTTAAATTCTCTTTTGTGCTTGCGTTTGCTACTTACACACATACACATACATACCATATGCTTTAATAATACACCAGGTATGATAAAGTTGGCACAATTGTACTTTTTTTGGTACAATTCAAACCCTAAAAGTACGTTGGTACCCATGACTCATTTGGTACTATTTGAAAAATTTGCGAGACTATCCCTTGTTTTTTCACACAAAAAATAAATCTGTATCATTTAAAGTATATATATCCCATTTGAGGGAAAAGTGGCGAATTTTATGTGTTGTTGAGAGCGACTACCTTGTTAGATATGCATTACACATGTTTGGTTTTTTATAAAGAACTGCATCTAACTTCACCGGAGTTTCGTTTGCAATGTGATAGCATTGTCTTCATTTATTTTACCTATTGTATTATTATAAAATGTATAAGAAATAAAAAACTTACTATATTAATATCATATCAATCGTTTAAGTGATGAAAATAAATTATGCTAAGTATGCTACATACATATGTAAACTTTATTTATCTTAAAATAAAATTAAAAGTTGTGTAGTTACGTATAGTTACGGATTTTAAAAGAAATGTTAGATAGTTCTATATAACCTCTTGCGAAACTAAATAAAATTAATTTTCATGACAAAATTTTAAACTGGCTAGCAAAATTCACTCCCGAAAATGTTAGTAGTATCTTAAATTTCTTATTAAAAAATATTTCCAAAAGAAAATGGAAATTATGAGTGTATAAATACGAGTTTCGAGCTTTAAAAAATTAATTGGATGTGCTAATGTTTCCGTAGCTTTCAAAAGTTGAAATGCCCTAACCCGCATTTTTTTACGAAATTGAGTTTTTCAGTGATTCCAATACATTTCACAAATATATAATTCGCCAAAAAAATGTATTGCAATAGTTTAAAAAATAACGCTTTTACAATCAGTTGTACAAAAATATTACAGAACGAATATTACAGTTTCTATTGAGCTTTTGCCTTTCCCTGCAAATTAACAATTATTTGTGTTAGGGGCTTTTTACTTGAGACCAACGATATGTATTTACCGCCTATTCTACTATCTTTAATTCTAATAATAAACTTTAATTTTTGAGTTTATGATGCAGATTAATCTTCATGTCGTTTTTTTTTAAACAAACACAAAATTTTCATTTTGCATTAAGTTGTGTGTAAATTGAAAACTTTAAATTTGTGTTCTGGCAAACTAGTTTTTTTTTTTAGATATGACGTTATTTGAGTAAATGAGAGACATGTTCTAAAAATATAATAAAAAAAGTTAAAACACAAAAAAACGAGTTTAGTACTATTGGTGTTGAAAAAGTACAATTTTAAGAGCTAATTGGTACGGAATTGGTTTTCTCATTTATCATCCCTGAAATACACATCAACAAGAAAAAATTTCGAAAAGAGAAACAAAAAATGTCCAGTACAGAAGGTCGTGTACTACACACTCTTTATCTTTGCCCTTTCTTCAACAAACTTTGTCTGTCTGTCTTTCAATTGCTCAATTCAGAGGCTGAAACCAGAGTAGGAGAGTAAGCGCAGTACAAATAAATCAGCTGATGTAAACACTTAGTGATGCCAAGTTTTATATTATTTTCAATGCTATCAATGATGTGTAAGATATGTTGCATGTTGCTTAGTAGGGTGCGTTGAATGCATTTAATGCATAGAATGCATTATGATGTGTAAGATATGTTGCATGTTGCTTAGTAGGGTGCGTTGAATGCATTTAATGCATAGAATGCGCTGACGTGAAAACATATTGATATGGTAACAAAACTAATACCCTTTCTTATAAGAATACCGAATTTTATTTATATGACCGAAGTCTTTAATGTATTAGTAATTTATATTTGCTTGTTGGTTAAGTGACGTCTGCATATGTATAAAGGGTGGGCAAATTTGAGATTAGGAAGTAAATTAGCTTAAAAACATATTTTTCATATTTTCGATACCTATGTAAAATAGAAATATGGGATTTAATAATTGAATATAATGTCGGGCAAATGTCCACCTCTAGTACGTCGGCAAACGTCCGCTCTTTTCAGAAAACTTTGAAACACATTTTGCAACAAAGCTTCGCATATCTCCTCAATGCAGCGAAAAATTTGATCTTTCAGAGCGTCAGCTTCTTTCTGGTTTGTTCACATTAACCCGGTCTTTCAAATTAAAATTCACAAATTTCACTATTAAAATTCTTTATTTATCAAGAGTGTAGTGTTCCATGTTTAAAATTTCCCAGCTTTTTAAAAATTCTTGACATTTCATTATTTGATAGCGAGCTTATTTCCTAAGCTGAAATTTGCCCACCCTTTATTTGGATTTTGCTCAGGAATCTCGTCAGTATGTGCCCATTACTCCACAGTCCCCACAACATATCATTTCTGAGGTTGTCCAAGATATTTTATTCTCTACTCTTCTAACACCCGCTTGAAATGTCTAATAGAGACCTGCGTAAACAGTCTTTAAATGTAAATACGTCATGATTTTTAAATGTATTCACGTGGCATGTATTATACTAAACCAATAATAAATGCTGTCGTACTATAAGCGAAGCACGATGGATGTATTGGTGTACGTGTATATCAGTGTTAACAAGCGATGTCGCCAAGACAGCTTGTTTGTAACAAACACTCAAAAGAAGTACTGTTGATTAGTGTATGCTTGTTATTTTTCATATTATACGTTTGAGTGTGTGTGTGTAATATGTAGATGGTAAGCTATTATGTGATTAACCGCATACAACTAATGTTAATGCATAGCATAATAATATTGCTATTATTTTTACCTTAGACACTACTGTGAAATCTGGAAGGTTTATGACATTCAATAAATGTGGAAAAAAATATATTTTCAGGGGAAAAATGTAACGTTTTTGAAAATACCCACTTTTTAAAAGAGTTTTGCTTTGTGCATGGCTTCCTTTTCTGCTTCTGATATTCTGTCTCTGAAATGGTGGCAATGTAACATGGCCGATCAGGTTGTTTAACTAGCGATATATGCTTTGAGCTTTCCAAAAGATTTGGATATGCCTTAATGCCAAAATAAGCAATCAATGCTCCAGCCGTCATGGACAACAGAAATATTAAACACAACATGCCGATGGTGAATTTCTTTTGGTCGGCGGAAATCCATACATTATCATAACTCTTGGCGGGCACATACAAAGGCAAACAGTTAAAGGGTGAAATACTACTCTCACTAGAGCTTATCAAACAAAATGTGTAGGTGGTATTTTCCTGTAGGGAACCAATTATTAGCTTAGGTGCAACATAACGCATACATTCATAGTATTTGGATTGCTCGTCGTAGCTAATTATCGATGACCCGAAGTTATCGCTGAACCACATGATTGAGCCATTAATTTTGTTTTTTACGTGTACAAGGACACTATTGTTTTCGCTTATAAAATCCAATTGAAGATCAGGACCTGGAAGTATGTCTTCCGCAGAGTTACTTTGATCGGTTTTCAGTGACTTGGCCTTAATTACTCCTGCTTGCACCTTTCCTAAGCTGTTAACTTCGGAAGACCGGCCTTGCACTTTTACAACATCTGAAGACGTTACATTATCAAAAACTTTAGCCCGAGAGAGTTGCTTTTTAGTGGAGTTTTTAATAAATAGCGCTAGAGTCATTGCTAAATCATTTCCATTTACTGCAGCAATCAAACAGTTTTCTTGGCTAAAATTCACTTTGTCCAGAGACACTTTACTTGAGTTAAGTGAAGTCTTACAATTTAGGCTATCCAAAAACTTTCCACGATAGGTCTTGTAAAGCTCTGCCAATTCCTGCAATTTGCAATTACAAATCCAGTCATTGTCGGCCAAACTTAATTTGGTATTTTGCTGGCCAATTAAAAAAGGACGAATAACCGCAGTTGCTAAAGTTTTCAAACGATTTTTTGATAGATTAACAAATAATAATTTCTCTGCTAAATCTTCAAAAGCATTTTCCTCTATATGTTGAATACGACTTTTTACTAGTATTAATATTTTTAAATTTGGTGTGGACTGGAATAGCTTTTTGCCCAAAGAACCATTAAAAAAGTTAAAGCTTAAGTCCAAGTGCTCCAAATTGTTTAAATAAACCGCACCAAAGAAATTTTCATTGCCATTGATTTTTAAATGCGCGCTCAATTGTAATTGCTTTAAGGTTTTATTTACTGGTTGCAAAATGGCCGGTTCAAATGTTTTCACATAACTTTCAAACGTTAAAATCTTGAGCCGGTGCAGCCCTTTTAAAGCCTCACTCTCCACGCTAGTTATATTCATCTTGAACAGGGAGAGCTGCAGGATATTTTGGAACATCGGCAAGTTAAAGGCTTCATTTGCAATAGTCTTTACATTACCGCAATATACAATAACTTCCCTAAAGTTTCTATTCGCAGCTAACCACATATTTTCTAAAATACCAGAGGGAAAGGACTGTCCTATGATGAGCAAAGATTCTAAAGAGCTGCATGTAGTAACCTAAAAAAAAATTAAAATTCAGGGTTCTAGATAATTTAACTATAACATTTAAAAAGTTACAGAAATAAATGTTTTTTTACCTTGATAGTTTCATGCAAACTTGCATAGATATCCATGGCATTGTAGCAAAAAACTCCACAATTTTTCTCATGGCAGCCAATGTAATTCCTTGTCAATACCTCTCCCACATCAGTAAGACTTAAATTAATGGCAAAACAAATTATTTATTGAATTAGCATATTCCTAATTGCAAATAAAATAAACGTCAGTCGTACAAAGTCATTAGAATGCGTTATTGACTTAACTCATTTAATTTATAGTTTTTTTTTTATTTTAATTTTCAGTGGATATGAATTCAATTTTATTTTATTAATATTTTTTAAACAAAAACATCGCGCGAAGCGATTAGCTTGTCTGCGGAAAACATCCAGGGTCTATGGCGGGAATTGAACTCACGACCTCTGGACTGAGAGGCTAGCATCTCTACCACCCTGTCATAGGGGCACCTACATATATGTGAAACTAGGTTGTGATCGCAATATGGAAAAAGTGCTTAAGTCATATTTTACTGTTTTTGAGCAGCGCACTTTTAAAATTTTTGTTCGATTTTAAAAAATTTATTTCTTTTACAGTTATATTAGGAAAGTCGGTGTTAACCCTAATTCTTTTAGGAAAATATCATTCTACACACTATAAATAATACATTAAAATTAAAACATACCAAATCATAAGCTAAATTAAATTATTATTCCATATGAGATTCTTAATCAATAACAAAAATTAGAAATCTTAAAAACCCCCGATTTTTTCAGAAAAGACGCTATATTTTCTTAACGGCTAGACCGATTTTCTTTAAACATAGCTACACTCAAAAAAGAAACTAACTAAAACTTTGGAAAATTTTCTAAATTTGAGTAAAAAAAAGTTGTCGTATGGCGCCAAAGCTGTTTTTAATTGAAATCAGTAAAATATTTACTAAATTTCTAGTTCATTAATAAACTAGTTTATAGTAATTATATTTTTATATTTAAGTAAAATTTTTCTAAAATTAAGTAAAATTTTCCCATAAAATTCGGTGCTTTGAAAAAAAAATTTTTTCATCTTTGATCTCAAATTTAGTAAATTTTTCAAGGTTGTCTGTCTTTAATGTCTTTAATTCTGGTACTTATTTTTATTTTTAATTCAATTCTATACAACATGGTATGTGTGTTATTATATCTTCATATTATATTTTTAATTAATTCACCATACATACATATTAATTCCTTGAGAGAAGACAAGTATTGAACTAGCAAAATTCTGACTGATAGACAAGCACTCTAACCAATTGCCTAAAAGGCAGCCTGAATAAGTATTGAAATTTTTGAGTTTTAAAATTTTATTTTATTTTCAAAAAAATTTATTTCAAGTTCAAATATTCCTCGAAAATATGAAAAACTTACTTAGATTTTTTGCTTAGTGCAAATAAAAAATATATTCTATAATTTAAAGAAAAAATACTTAAAATTGGTAAATATTTTTCTAAAATTTAGAATACCTTTTTATATCTTTCAAGTATGTCAAATTTTATGAACTAATCAGGAGTAAGTCATTTCCTAAAATTTATTTTTTGATTTAAAACGATATTGACTGGTTCTAAGGATACAATTTCCCTAAACTTTTAAACCATTTTCCAATTTTTGGTAAATATTTCCTTGAAGCCAGTAAACTTGTCCATGAATGTGAGAATTTTTGTGTGTATTTTTACGAACTACTTTTGAGAATATGAACTTTTCATTTTTTACTCATATTAAGTAATTTTTACTAGATGTTTGTAAAAATTTACTTAAGCTTAGAAAAAATTACTTAAACTTAGAAAATTTTTTTATTTTAATTTAGATACTTTTTTTCCTTAAAAATAGTATATGTCTTTTTTTTTGAGTGTAAGAACACTATCGATTAAGTCACATTTCAAACATAAAAAACTAATTTAAAATCCGTTCAGCCGTTTGGTCTGTACGTGCACAGATACACAAACACGCACTGCAATTTTATAACACCCCTTTTTTTAGTCGGGTGTTAAAAACAGATAAGCAGTAATAAGTAATTGCGCTATAACTTCCTGAAAAATCTCACAAAATAGTTAATTGAGATTGATATGAAGATTACAGGGATCCCATTAATTCAAAAACAATTTATCTGCACTTAAGCACTTTCTCCTTTTTGCTACAGAAATAATGATAATACTAATGTCTGTGGCAAAAAGTAAAAAGTTCTTAAGTCCAGATAAGCGGATTTTGAGTTAATGGTACTGCCGTAATCTGCATACTTAAAAGTACATCGGTGCAAAATCTCAATTAATTTATGCAATTTTTCAAGAAGTTAAAGCAAAATGAATTGAGACTTATCTTTTTTAGACTTCTAATCTCATTTGGAATAAAAGCTTAATTTAGGTTATACTTTAGTATATTTCAACTGAAATGTATTATCTACACTATGCAAGACGATGTTCGTTTGAAATAATAAGGGTTAACAGAGAATTTCTCAATTTAACTGTAAAAGATATAAATTTCTGAAAATCGACTTGAACGCTTAAAAGTGCTCTCCTGCAAAACAGTAAAATATGACTTAAGCACTTTTTCTTTATTGCCACAGAAAGTATTTTTTTGTTTGTTTTTTCATTAAGGGCCAATCCCACGATGTCGACAACGTTCGACTTGTCGCACACTTACATTAAAAACAAAAACAAATTGTCATATATTTTTGTTGTTTCAAATGTAAGTGTGCGACAAGTCGAACGTTGTCGACATCGTGGGATTAGCCCTAAAATAAAATAAATAAATGCTTACCGACCACTTTTATTTGAAATTGTTGAGCTCTCCTCCATACCAAATCGATTAATGTCGCATTTCAGAACTTCTGCTGTGGCTAATTTTTTGACATGTATGGCCAGATAAGAAAATGTTGCGATAATACAAAGACCCACTACAAATAGTATGCAGATATACAACTTTAAACGTTTTTGTTGCAACCACTTCAAACATTTACTGAAAGTGCATACGAGAATTTTAAATTAAAAATAAATACACATAACAATATAAGTCTGCTTGTTTTGCAAGAGTCGCGCGATAAATTCAGCTGGGGCCAGATTCCGCTACGATGAATTTTTAAATGTTTAACAATTTCAGTGTTCACTTGTTGCTATGTGCGTCCGAATGAATTATTATTTTGACAGTTATAGTGAACGCTAGTGAACGGTGTGTTGTCAGAACTTAAAATACGGCCCCTGATTTTAATAATCAGTGGTGCTAAGTTTTATGCTGTGCAAGATACTTGGTAGTTAATTTGAAATGTATAAAAGCGTAGAATTCGTAAGATATGTAAAATGCGCAGAATGCCCTTATGGGAAACCGCATTGTGCGGACTTTCATCTAATTCCCTTTAAATGCAAAATTGGAAGCATTTAATTAATTTAATAATTTAAGGGTAGATTTTGTAAATACAAACGATTCTTTTTGTTTTGAAAATTTGTATGGAAATATTATTTTTTTTTTAGAAACGAATTTTCTTTATTTTTCACACAAATTTGAAATGTTATGAAATGAATTTTTTATTTGCCTATATTGTCAATATATGTATTACACTAAGGAACTCTCTTGTGGTTAGACAACGTCTATATGAATTTTCGCTTATGAAATTTGTTAGTAGACTTAAACATTAGCGTGGGATAATTATTGTTCGTTATTTTTTAAATTAATACATTTTCTTTGAAATCATTTTCTTATTAAATATTATTAAAACTGAACAAAATACACTCACTTTTTTCTGTTCAATTCAGCTGCTCTTCTATATTCAACTTCTGGTTCAAAGTCCTGGTTATCCTCTATTACCGTCATTGCTTATTAACTTTCGTTATACAACTGTAAAATTGTTGTGTGATTTTTTATATAAGTTCATTTTTATATAATTTTATCTTATCTTTTGGTTTAACGGAATAGCTTATCGAGCGATAGATATAAATATATGTGTGTTGAGTATATGTTTATATAATTGCGTAGATATGTATGTTCCTTTTTATCGCACAAAAAACAGGTGTGACAAGAGCATGAAAAAAGTGGATAGAACATATGTATAAAAACTATCCAATTGTACATCATCATCATCATCATCATCATCAAGTAGCTGAAATAATTAAACTTAAGTGCCACTTTAATTGTTTATGAATACATTTCATAACTTGTCCTTACACGATTTCGATTTTAGGCTGATTATTAAAATTTGATAAAATACTTAAGGCCTTGTTCATAAAAAATATTTATAGGCAGATTTTGTTTCAAATTTGTATGAAAAGGAACATAAATTCGTTTCAAAAAATATTTTTTCCATACAAATTTCAAAACGAAAAAAATCGTTTGTATTTATAAAATCTACCCTTTAATATTCATTTTCTTAAAAATTTTATTTTATACATCCTTTGTAAATGAAAATTAATACCAATGAATAACTCAGTTATTGTACATCAGATGAAAGTCATTACTTTGGTGTCTATTTAATTAAAATAATATGTCAAAAAAAAGCAATGTCAGTCCGATCACAGAGAAGATGTGTAAACATCTAGTAATGAAAAATTTTTTTTTATGTTGGAAGTACTTATGCTTTTAGTATCTTTTTTTAAATTAATTAATTAAAAGTATCAAAACTTTCAATATTGTAAATTCATATGAATTTGTTGGTTTTTGTTTGTTTTATTAAACTTATTTGGTTAGTAAATGGGCACACTGCAGTATATGTATATGTACTGCATTCAAAATTGCAGTAAGCAGTAAATTTACTGATTACTACAAAAATTCAGTAAATTTTTACTGCTAATGAAATTTAATTTGCATTACTAGTAAAATCGTAGGGCCGTAGCAAGTGGCAAAGTTTTTTCATTCAAATTTTGAAACTTTTGAATGAAAAACATTTAGCCACTTGGTAGAATTTCATTATGAATACGGTCATTACTGATTACTGAAAATTCAATGCACCTCATCATATAACAAATCATTTAGGCAAGTTATAAAAATTGTAGAAAAATTTTTAGTAATCAGTAAAATTTTACTTGTTAAACATTTTTTATTGTTTTTACTGAAACTTTATTGGTACTGCAGTGCTCATCTATGGCAAATGCCTTTACTTTTACTTTTTAATTTTTAATTCCTGTTGTTCATCGTTTAGTTGTTGCTGTTCTTGTTGTTGTGTACGCATTGCAATTAAAATAAATTTAGTAAAGTGCGACTTTGACTCGCGCACATTCGGTTTTGATCATTTTTTTTTATTTAGCTTTCATCCTTTAAGTTTTTTTCAGTTTAAACGACTTTTTTTCAGTTTTATCGCTTTTTTCTCGTTTTGGCGCTTTTTTATCTCTCTTTGGGTTTTTTTAATTTTCGCAATTTTTTTCATTTTGACGATTTTTTCATTTTAGCGATTTTTTTCTGTTTTTTGAGGTTTTTTTCATTTTGGCGATTTTTTCTGTTTTTGGGGTTTTTTTATTTGGGCGATTTTTTCATTTTGGCGATTTTTTCATATTGGCGATTTTTTTGTTTAAGGTTTTTTTTTCATTTTGGCGAATTTTCCGGTTTTTCGCGATTTATTTTAGTCCTAGAGATTTTTTAATTTGGTGCTTTTTTCGTTTTGGCGATTTTTTTTTGTTTTTGAAGATTTTTTATATTTGGCGATTTTATATATTTTTTTTTTGATTTTTTAGTTTTACGGTTTTTGAAAATTTCAAGAGTTTTGCTCTTACGGTTTCCAAGGTACAGCAAGTTGTCAAAATTACAAAGTCAAAATTGCATTAACTGATGGAACACCCATTGATTTAAATTTTTTAAATTTAGTGTTAATTGTTGTAGTCTGTATAAAAATACACTAACTTTTAAAATTTCAAGTATATATATGTACATACAATTGTATGTATATTACATGGGATTTTAACATTTTTCATTGCTTGCTTTGGACCACCCTTTAGTTTTTAACTCTCATGTATTTGTTGTTGTAGTGGTCAAATGTCTACACATTGTGTCCAAATTTCAAGTCCGTAGCTCTTACGATTCACTTTCACCTTTGGTGTACGGAAATATACAGAAAAATAACCGGCGGCGGCGCACCGTCGGCTTCGAGCCGGTCGACTTGTTTCTCTGCTTGGTATTGCTTCTTTCAAACACTAATACACTCATACATAGCTCACACCGATTTGACAATGCAAAGAAATCTCAGCAAAGAAATCAAAGTCAAAAGATTTTACCCCCTAGCAGTGTTGCCATATTTATTTTTCAAAAATCTTCAAGTCGAGCAAAAAAAAAAATCCTTTTTTGATACCAAAAATCTTTTTTGTTATTTTATATTGAATGAAAATTAGTTAAAATTTATTTTGTTTCCTGTGAACTATTAAAAGTAAAGCCAAATAACACAAAATATTTACTGTGTAGAATATGTGTAAGATCATTATGAAGCAAATCAGAAAATTTGTAAGTACTTTAGTCAAAAAATCCCTCAATAATATATTAAAAGTACCAAAAGTAAAATTTTTAAAAATCTTATTTTTAGATAAGAAATCTTTTTTGTCCTTTTAACAGGTCTAAAAACTTCAAAAATAAGATAAATCTTCACATATGGTAACACTGCCCCCTAGCGTATAGATGTTTACACATCAAAAAGAAAATCATTAAAGTGCGACTTTGACTCACAGCCGAAGGGTTCCATTCGGGTACTATATATATATCATACTTACTGAATTTAGCCTATATAATTGAATATATTACCTAAAGGCTGGTACTCTGTTCAAAGTTGTAAAAAATTTTCAGCACCATTTATTATTTCGCGTGAAAAATTTGACATGTACTAAATGTAGCCCAACTCGGGTTTTTTTATAAATTGCTCGGTTTTATTGCTTGAAAGTATGCAACATTGTTAAAATTCCGTGTTCCGAAAAAAACACTACTCATGATGTTTCGCAGCAAAACTAAAATGATGCCAGACTAATTTTGCATGGAAAGACATGATTTTACGTGTTTTTCACAACAAGAACAGAGTACTACTTTTGCAAATTTATTTCGCAAATATTTCATGCCAAATACTTTTATATGTAGTTTGACAGCATTTCGCACGAAATTGTAAACAGAGTACCAGGCTTAAGGTAGAAAAATTTTTTTTTTTAATTTAAGTACCCGGGTAAACTTCTTTCTCGGTTTTTGGCGATTTTTTAGTTTCGGCTTTTTTTCGTTTTAGGTATTTCTCGATTCTTGGATTTTTTTTAGTTTTAGTGTTTTTTTTTCATTTTGGCAATTTTGGTCGGTTTTGGCAATTTTTTCGGTTGTGGCGCTTTTTTCGTTTTAGTGATGTTTTTGTGATTTTTTTCAGTTTCGGCGATTTTTTAATTTTGAGATTTCTTGGTTCTAGCTTTTATGAAAATTTCAAGAGTTTGCCTCTTACAGTTGTCAAAGTTACATAGTCTAAATACCATTAACTGATAGAATACCCTTTAATTTAAAAAATACAAAAAAGAATACACTAACTTCGTACATTTTAAATGCACTCAAAAAAAAAGACATATACTATTATTAAGGAAAAAATTTTTCTAAATTAAAGTAAAAAAATTTTCTAAGTTTAAGTAATTTTTTCTAAGTTTAAGTAAATTTTTAAAAAAATCTAGTAAAAATTACTTAATATGAGTAAAAAATAAAAAGTTCATATTCTCAAAAGTAGTTCATAAAAATACACACAAAAATTCTCACATTCAAGGTCAAGTTTACTGGTTTAAAGGAAATATTTACCAAAAATTGGAAAATGATTTAAAAGTTTAGGAAAATTGTATCCTAAAAACTAGTCAATCTCGTTATAAATCAAAAAATAAATTTTAGGACATGACTTACTCCTAATTAGTTCATCAAATTTGACTAACTTGAAAGATATAAAAAGTTATTCTAAATTTTAGAAATATATTTAACAGTTTTAAGTATTTTTTCTTTAAATTATAGAATATATTTTTTATTTGCATTAAACAAAAAATTCAAGTACATTTTTCATATATCCGACGAATATTTGAACTTGAAATAAATTTTTTTGAAAATAAAATAAAATTTTAAAACACAAAAATTTCAATGCTTATTCAGGCTGCCCTGTTAGGCAATTGGTTAGAGTGCTTGCCTATCAGTCAGAAGGTTGTTGGTTCAATACTTGCCCCCTCTCAAGGAATTAATACGTATGTATGGTGAATTAATTAATAATATAATATGAAGATATAATAAAAAACATACCATGTGGTATAGAATTTAATTAAAAACAAAAAAGTACCAAAATTAAAGACAAAAAGTAAAACTTTGAAAAATTTACTAAATTTGAAATAAAAGATGAAAAACCTTTTTTGCAATTCTCCGAATTTTATGGAGAAATTTGACTTAATTTTATTTAAATATAAAAATATAATTACTATAAACTAGTTCATTAATGAACTAAAAATTTAGTAAATATTTTACTGGTTTCGAGTAAAAAACAGCTTTGGCGCCATACGACAACTTTTTTTTTACTCAAATTTAGAAAATTTTCCAGTTTTTTTTTTTTTTTTTTTTTTTTTTTTTTTTTTGAGTGTGTCTATATAAAATTTTCTGTATGTGTATTACATTGGGATTTCAACATGTTTCGTTGCTCGCTTTTGAACATCCTATAATTTTTAACTGTCTGAGAAAATATCCTGTGATAACCAGTTAATATCGTAGCGAAAGCAGTAGGGTTCCGTAACTAGAAAGCAAAAATTTTAGTTTTTTTGGCAAACACATAAAAGCTTCCATACTTCCATCAACAGCGTGCAATGCACAGTGTGGCGGCTTCAATCAATAAGTGGCCAAAAATGGAAGGACTGAAAGTAAGCAAAGGAAAATTGAAATTAAGCGCTTCTTTAAATTTAAATAAGATTTTTAATCGATTTGAAAAGTCTATCGATGCCCTTATATCTGGTATATACAAGGGTAAGAAAATGTCTGTAGTGGCTTTGCCGGATGGAAAGCATCCAAAATGTTCAGGCCCTCAAATCACTTGTGCATAATTTTCAATGTGGCATGAGCTGTGTGACACGTAGTGCCGTGTTGTTATATATATCATTAAATTTTGGACAAAAGAGGTACGGCAATTAGACTACGTGACTACTGTCTTTTCGTAACGTATGCATTTTATTTGATAAGCGCCAAGAAACTAGTGTTATTGGTGTACATTTTTGATTTGAGATATCCCTATAGAAAAATGTCTGTAGGTGTTAAATCGGTATTCTCTTTACCTATTACAGATACATATATATATATATATATTTTAATCAGACATCTTAATCACTCTTTTGGGTTTTAATACTTGCACTAGTTGAATTTTATATGGGTAAGCATTGTCTATATATTTTATTGGTGCTTAGCAAAATCATATAATCAAATAAATTTCCATTAAAATAAACTTATGACAATATATTGAGTAATAAATTTCTTGAAAAAACTTTATACTTTCCTTATTCGAAAGCTTACAATCATCACAAATATTTTCCATGTTTTCTACGGTTATATCGGATTTTTTCAACATTTTGACCTTTTTTCGAATAAGGGATATATTTAATTCACTAAAGTAGCCAAATTACCATTTTTGTACAACTCTCGCACGCATAATACGCGGTGCGACCCAGATACTTGAATCGTACCGACTAAATTCCCATAGACAGTACTCTCTATGTCTTTCCCCCATAACCTATTTTCCCAGTTCAAGGACAAAGCATTGCATTAGTAGGGGTAATTTTCTAAGTAAAAATTATAAAAGACCCACACTACCGATTGAAATATACCTAACACTCTTCAGATTCGTTACGTTCAGGCTACAAGCTAAATAGATAGAAGCCGATATAATTTTGTTTTAGGTCATCATACAGGCTTATATTTCTATCGTCTGATAAACATTAGTATTACAAGCTGATTACTTTGTTTTACGCAGCCTCTCCCCCCATAATAATTACTTTTTTATATCCAAAAAAAAATTTGCATTTTGTGACAAGAGCCCTTTATTAAATAGCCTCTTCAATTACGAAGAAAACAGACTTCCTAATTAAATTTATCAGCTTAATTTATCTGCAACTTGAATATCTAATATAAATAAATGCTGATAACACCAATTTTATACAAAAACTTAATGTGCATAACACTGCGCTGTATGTAGATTGAACGAAATTACTGGACACTTCTGAAATCAAATACAAACAGTTGCACTCGAAACACGTAAGCGTATCGTATGGCCGGAAAAGCATATTTATTAGTAAAAGTAACTGCACAATGGTGAGGAAATACCAGGATAAGAAAAAACAAAAAAATGCTAAATTATACACAGCACAGAAGTTCAGGTAAGTAGCAATTATTAATATAGAATTTCGATACAAGAAATACTAAAAATTAAACTAAGAAAATTGTTTAAATCGCTTAAGTAGCAGGTTTCTCAAAAGTAAGTTTATATTTGCTTAGCAAAAAATCTTAGAGACTTGCGCGTTAAGTCAAAGTCGCCCTATGAGAAATTTAGTTTGTATAGAGAGTTTCTCCGGCCCGAAACGCGCTTGATGAGTGCAAGAGTTTTAAAAAATCAGAAATAATTTTTAGTCAGGCTCAAGTTCAGTACTTTCAATTCTTTATTGATTGAAATATTTTTATTAATTAATGTGAGTTTCTAAAGAAGAAGAATTTTTTTCTTTAATGTGATGATCGTAAAAGATAAGCAAGAGTAGTTCAACATACTTAGGTAGAGTGATATAACTTCGTGCTAACCAAATAGAAAGTAAAAAAATGGAAAAACAGAAAACGAATAGTGATGCTTATGAATGTATTTACCAATGGTAAATCAATAATTGTATACACAATAAGCATTTCTCATATTTCATTTCATACTAAATTTGCGTTAACTAGCTAGTTAATAATAATCTCTGCCTAAGTAGATAGACTATGATGAAGTGCGTTGCCGCACAGAAAAATATCGCTATTTCCCCCAGCTATAAAGTCTAAGATAAATTTTTCTTCTCTTCTTTAGAAACTCACATTAATTAATAAAAATATTTCATTCAATAAAAAGAATTGAAATTACTGAACTTAAGCCTGACTAAAAATTATTTCTGATTAAAAATTCACTATAGTTCAATTAAAAATCTAAAAAAAAATTGCATTTTTTTTAGAAATTGATATTTAATATGAAATTCTTCAAATTCAAATTTCAGCTTAAAAGTCTAATTTAATTTTTCTTCTCTTCTTTAGAAACTCACATTAATTAATAAAAATATTTCATTCAATAAAGAATTGAAAGTACTGAACTTGAGCCTGACTAAAAATTATTTCTGATTAAAAATTCACTATAGTTTAAAAAAAAATTCAATTTGGCTATTGTAGCAAGTGAAAGGTTCTGCAATATTTAAGATTTGCAAAACTTAAATGATGATCCAAGCAATCTTGTCATTCAAAAATATATCAAAGAATTTAAGAAGACTAGCACTACATTGGAAGAACTAAAATCAAGGCGAACGTTATAAACAAGAGTGGCAGAAAGTGGAAACTGTTAATCAATCTGTTCGTGATGATCCTAAGCTTTCAATTAGCAAGCTTTCAATTGCTTTTAAATAGGCATAGATAGTCATTGTATTTTGTTTTACATAAAAATGTGAAGTTCAATTCCCACAAAATTCAGTTTCAGGTTTTTCAGTTGTTGTTTGACTTCCCTGAAAAATGTATCTCCAAAAAGTGGTGACATAAATAGGCTGCCAGTAGTCTCAATTTATGTTAGGTTAGGAAGGACAGTGCCTAATAACTTCTACTCGGACACTCATTCATGTCTTTTAGTTGCTTTTTAAAACTGCTACTTAAACTATGTGTCTGTCTGTGGTATTTTAGCCTCGGACAATGTCATATAATGTATTCCAGTACTTCTGGTTCCCCCTTATTCTCGTATTCTTATTCTTATAGAAAGTGCCGTACATCACTAGTTTTTATGCATTTTGCTAGATCAAGCCGTGGCCATAAGGATCGCGTGACTCTTCAAATTTCCATCCTGTATATAGTCGCTAATTAGTGCTTTAATCGATTATCTACTTTTGCTACCTATACCTTATCTAACAAAGACTGCAATCTTGCAATTTATTGTCCGTCTGATTTCCTTCGACATTACAATGACCTGGGGGCAAATTATGGTACTCGTTATCGAACGAAATTACGAAATATTTCCATATAAACTCTATTGAAATATTTCGTAAATTCGTTCGATAACGAGTGCCGTAATTTGCCTCCTGGACCTCAGAATGGTGTTGCACTATAGTTGTTCATCAGTCTGTTTAGTGGCCTTTCACAGTCACTAACTAGTCTCTACTCTGACAAAATGTACTTATAAAGCTTTTAGCGCTGTTTGACTCTCGAAGTATAACGCAAGCTTTTAGACTTTTTTGGCCTTTAGTCACATTTGCGTCATTTGCGTAGCACTCTTGATAGAAGAAGGATTTAAGAACATTGATTTCCCTAATGTAGACCTCAACATGCGTTCATATGTATATCTTACATCCATTATTGAAAACAGCACAACCCTTAGGGAATATCCGATTTTATCCAAGAATTACAGCATCAAATCTGAAGTTTACCCCAGTAAACCGACTTCTTGAGCGCTTATAAAACACTCGCCAATTTGCAGCGTTATTTTAATTAACTCTGCAAACTTCGAAGATTGAAACCTTAGTTGAGTACATTCATACAAATCTTTATAAGATCATCTGTAGCAATTGCCGCTTATAGAATGGCTCTCGGGAGCTCTGGTTGTTGCGTAGATAATGTGCACTCATCGTTCCTGAGCACAAGGCTCATCATAGGGCTGCGAGGAATGCCTACTAATAGGATAAACTGTGAACTGAGCTTCGACAAGATATTGAATTTTACAATTCCTCCGAAGGCATTGTGGAATGATTACGGTCGCACTTAGGATTCCAGAAGCTTATGTTGTTATACAGATGGATCCAAAGTGGAAGATGGAGTTGGTTGTGGAGTCTATAGACTCAACGTAAAAATCCCTATGCTCGTGGGCCTACGGTATTTCAGGCAAAAATGCAAGCAATCATCAAATATGTTAAGTAGGGATAGTCAGGCAGCTTTTAAGTTCCTCCTTTCATTTGAATTATGTTCTGATCTTGTTTTGTAGTGCAACAAGGTTTTCCATTTGATGGATATCTAGCCACAGATGTCATTCGGATAGCAAGAAGTGGATGAAGTGGCCAAGAAAGCCTCTGCTGCTCTGTTTATGGCCTCAGGGCCATTTTGTTGCAAAAATTTGACTACTGCAATAACTACAATCAAGAGAAATGGTACTATAACCGCAAAGAAAATGTGGCTGACTTCTTCTGGTTTAAGGGAGGCCAAAGCATTTATGCAGCCATTTCAATTATTATGGCATTCTGGACCTCAACAGGAAAGATTTACGGCTTGTTATGGGTTTTCGTTCTGGTCATTTTGAGTTGCACTATTCTCTGTGGAAAAGTAACCAAATTTGTTCACCCTTGTGTCGTTTATGCTTAAAAGATCAAGAGACAACGGCAGACATTCTTTGCGCGTGTAACGCCTCATGTAACATGTTTTTTGTTCCAAGTTTATGTGTTCAGATAATATTAGGCGGAGTTCTCCAATCTCTGTAATGACTTTTATAGGAAGAGTCATACCTCGCTTGATTTAATGTACAAATCTATGGCAAAAAAAAAATCCATTAGGTGTAGCAGTGCGGGTCTTCGCACCAGATCTTTCACCTATTCTATGCTATTACGAAATCTAACTGTTGATCAAAATAAATTTTACTGCCCGATTATATGAGTGCTGCCGGTGCTTACATTTGCATCACATAATTTTTGTCAGAAATACGTTCCTAAATTTTTTTATTTAAGTACGTAAGCAGTTTTTAAACGAACCACTTAATAAGGAACTTTCTTTTGGGAAACCCTGTGTGAGCACACCATTAATTTCAATAATGTGTAAATTAAATGTGTTAAATTAATGTGTAAAGGCAAGATATTGAAATGTTTTGTTTTAATAGTGCTTCTCTTTAATATTTCAATAAAATAAAGTTCATTCTAAATAATTACTTTTATTGCAGATACTACAAATATTATAAAATTGGCCTTTTACTTGCCTTATGCATTCTACTGTGTGTTCTTTTCAAAGTAAATTTTGCAAGTGAAACGCATCAGTCTAAACTAAGAAATAAAAATCAAAATGAAAAAGTTATCTCAATGAAAAGTTTGTATACGACAAATACGCATAAATCAAGGGGATGGAGAACAGTCAGAGCAGCTCAATATGAAAGTGAGTATAACAAAGCAAATGAAATTTCTGAGAGTGAGAATATTTTTAGAGATACAAATACTAAAGACCTAGAAGAAGTCATGAAACCAGAAACGGCCACTTCTACTGAAATAATTTATTTTAACTCTTTAAATTTCACAGAGGAACCTGATAAGTATTTAGCTGCTGCCATCAAGTGTCAGGAATATAAGGATAATTGCACTTTATATTGTTTAAATGGCTCGGTTAGTTATATCGATTATGATCTTCAAAGCTTACAAAATAAATGCTGGAATAAAGATTTAAATTTAATAGTCACAAAATGCGAATTCAATTTTGGAATTTTACAACAATCATTTTTCTATGGTTACTTTTCACTGGCTTCCTTGTCTATAAATGAATGCAATCTGCAAAGCATAAAAGCTTCCGCTTTCGAGCATAGTAATGTTAAAAATTTACACACTTTGATATTAGTCAATAATCAAATAAGCTCTCTGCAAGCAAAAACTTTCGATGGTTTAAGTAATTTAAGGAAATTTGAATTTGTTCAAACTCCTTTAGCAACGTTGTTCGAAGGTGATAGATTTTTATCTGTTCTGGCCAATAATCTCCAAGAAGCGATTATACAAAGCAGCTTAAATGACAGTCGAAAAATAGATCCTTTTAGATTTTGGCAGCAACTACGAATGAATAATGTAACAAGTCTGGATATTAGTAATACAAACCTTCAAGGTGTTCTAAATAATGAGACATTTCAAGCCTTTGTTCGTCTAGAATACTTAATACTCTACAATTGCAATTTATTAAGTATTAAAGCTGAAGTATTTGATTTCATTTCGATTTACTTTAAATATCTAGATGTACGTTCTAATCATCTGAAAACTTTAGATAGCCAAGTTCTAGGAAAATTGGCCACTAACACCAGCATAGAGTTAAAACTTGATTTAAATGACTGGGATTGCGAGTGTGACGCGCAAATGTTGCAATATTTTACACATCATGAGGCAAAATTAAGTGAAGAGATTTTATGTAAAACTCCCGAAAAATGGCAGCAATTTGAGTTGGTGCGTGTAATAGAGGAGTGTAGGGAAAACGAAAGCATAAGTACGGCCACAATGTCTAGCACCACTACCTCATCTTCCACAACACTTGAATGTGTTGATGCTCTGAATGCAGATGACTTGGGAAAGCCAACTTCTACTACCTGCAGACCAATAGAAAATACTACTACCGAAGATGACTTGCGACAAACAGTTTCTACAACACAGCAAACTATTGAAAATTCTTCTGAAGTTGGCATGGAAAACCCCATTTCTAATTCCAGTGAACTAAATATTATTTTATGCTATTTAGATGCGCATAAAGTGGATGTAGTGCATATAAATATTACAAAACCTAAAGCCAATTTTACTCTGCTCAACAACTCCTCCACAAGTGTGACTGTAATTGTTCAGCCAACTAAAGATTTAAACAACTTTTCCATATTTTATAGAAATAACTACGATGGTAAATATTATACAGCACACGCTGCAACTTTCAAATTACAAAGCAGCACAGAAATTTCCAAAGTTTTTTATATATCAGCCCTATTACCTTCTGTAGCTTATATGTATTGCTTGGTTGCGGAATCATCTTCTTTAATATCACCCTACGACTGCCAGTCTCATATTATTGTGATAAAGGCTTTAAGTACTAAATGGCTTTTAGAATCAGACAAAGTTTGGTCTATATCAGTCACATGCTTTGCAGCTATACTATTTTTACTCCTATCCGTTTTTATAGTATACTTTCTGCTACGCCTAAATCCCCAATGGCTCAGCAATTATAAAACTTTTGGTGAAAATGCAAAAGAGTTACAAAGCACTTCCACAAAAGTTGAAGGCTAATAATATTAAAAATATGATATATAACTCTCAGCATGCTGTGCCTGTTCACAATGCCCCCCAGTTGCCAGCTGCATCTAAGATGTGTGCCATAAATTGCAAATTGTCCTCCGCAGTTGAAAATAAAACTCGACGTTCTTTGAAGCTGTGCTCTTCAAATATAAATAAATTAGAAAACATGGAGAGTGAGCCAGATTACACAGTTATTGATTATTATGAAGTTATAAATATTTAATGAAGTATAATAAATACGCTCCCGGTACATGTAAGGCGAGTAAATTGTTTATAATAAATATTGTTTAGCAAAGTACTGGAAACATTTTTGCTAAGAAGCCATAGATCTAGATCTAGCTCTAAATCAAGATCAGTGAAATGCACACCGTTCCGTAATTGCGGACAATAAAATCTTACACATTCTTCTGTCCCTTTAGTTAGTCGTCAATCTTAAAGCAACAAATGAAGTTGTTGCCTTATGTACGAATTTTTTCGTGATTTTTTGCTTGGTTTTTTTTAGCACACTATTCAAATTGAATAGATTTTTACAATAAAAACACAATACCCTTCTTTGCGTCACGCATTCGGGTAAAAAGGAAACCCATTTCTAGGGAAATATTATTAATTATTGCAATTTGGGGAAAAGAGAAAATATTTCGACAGAAAAACTGTTCAGGATATTTGTGATTAAGTAATAATAGAATCTTAAACTTTATTTTTCTTTTATATTTATTATTATTAAATGGATTCTTAGATTTTTTATTTCAGTTTTTAATAAAATCCTTATTTGCAAAATATTTCGTACCATTAAAGGTCACAGCATATCATCTAAATTACAGAACTTTTCTCCCAGTGCAACTTTATTTTACGCTAATTTTTCTCTTCAATACAAACATACTTTATTTTGCGGATCCCTGGCTTAGATATTATAAAAGCGAGTAATATGTTCATAAATCTGAAAATTGGATTCAAGACAAGGGGAATTCATATCAGGTGGTCGCAACAAATTTCTCAAAGCGAATTGAGCTGAGTATACCTTATATGAACCATAGCTGTAATAAGTGAATAGAATGAAAAATAAAAATATTTTTGTTCCAGTTAAAGTTTTTTTTTAAATTATAAATAATAAAAATTCAAATAATTATTTGTTATGTGAAAATTCAATATAATTTATTTATTTTAAAACGATTGAAATTTTTTAAATTTATAATACATTTCTCAAATCCATTTTTTAGAGCATTAAATCAATTTACAATATCCGAAATACAATTTTGTTCGTATTTTTAAAACAAAAGAAAATTTATTGAATTTAAATATTCAAAATTTGAATAAAATTCATTTCAATATTATTTGAGTACGAAAAAATCAAATAGTTTTCTCAGAATTTAAATTGAAAAAAAAACAATAAATTAATTAAATCAGGCTATTATATCTTGAATAGAAATATTTCTGAAAAATAAAAATAAATATTTATTAGACTTAAAAATATATAACAACCATTTATGATATATTTAGTTCTATAGTTGAACTTTTTTTTTTTTTTAAACGGACTCAGCAATGAAAAAGAGCACTTATTGTGCGAACGCGTTTTTCTGATCTCTTTTCTTACTACTGAGCCTCTGGTATTATATTATATTATATTTTTCACTATGAAATGTCCTTGAGTGTACAATAAAATTTGAATTTCATTTAGAGCTAGCACATAATGATTTCGCGCAAGTTTTGCAAAAACCCAATACCTTGTTATTTTTATTGAGCTAAATATTTTGTTATATGAAAATAACGTTAAAAGTAGACAAAACACGGATAGTTGAGGCAATAGATAATTGAGGCAATATGTGGAACCTTTTAGAGGTCGTCGCAGGAAAAATCTTCATTACTAGAAATCATTTTCAATCATTTTCAATAATAAAAGAAAATTATTTATTTGTACATATATGTTTTTACAATTTAAAACTATTTGAAACTATTTTTTATGAATTTGAAATAATCAATAACATTTTTGTTGAATAATATAAATTTGACTTATTTACAAAAAATTTTTTGAAGTTCAAAAACTCAAATGAAATAAAATAAAATTTCATTCAAACTATAGAAATATAATTTACATACCATTTACACATGCCACTATAGTGGCATGCCATTTCGAAAAACTCAATATACTCACGATTTTTCACTAACACACTCAAATTTTTCGCAATGGCAGCCCCAGTGGCAGCAAAATTTGCATGCGAGTGAAAATTTGGCAGTTGCATGCCATTGAATGTCAAAACGAAGAAAAGTGTTACCCTGTTAAGCATTTGATGCAAATTTATTGGATTACTGTGAAAATTAAATTAATATTTTAGCTTGTTAAATGTGTTATTATGATTTATTACTTGATTTATGTGTGAAAAACTGAAGTCTGTTAATTATAAAGAACTAATATTATTAAAATAATAATAATAATAATAATAATAATAATAATAATAATTTTTTTTTTTTTTTTTTTTTTTTTTTTTGGGTGCAAGATGGGAAAATGGTTTATGCATGATGCGCGGATCGTCATCCACACCGTATGCCGGACTCCCGTTGCGTAACGTATACCGGCTAAAAACCCACCTCACTCATTTGGATATGTTGCCCACCTGGGGACCGCTGTTACCGCATTACTTCCAGATGGATCCCTCTTGGATCCTGAGATCATCTTCTTCTACTTGCCTGCGTCCAGGCCCCCACTTTACTGTTGCGGTTGTTGAGCTGCAGCATCTAAATCAGGTTTTTTCGCCTTAAGAATATTTTCGCAGTACTTTGCTACTGCTCGCCATCTACTCTCATTTGTTCTCATATGATGTATGATGTTTCCGGCATTTAGTTCGCCCGTTAATTCCTCGAGTTCGCGTCTCTTTTCGGCCCACTTACTACATTGAAAGAACGTGTGCTCGGCATCATCTATTATGCTGTCTCTTTCATATATGCAGTATGGTGTAGTGCATTTACCTATGTAGTGAAGATATTTCCTGAAATAACCATGTCCCGTCATCATCTGGGTCAGATAATAATCAACTTCACCGAAGCTTCTGTCTAACCATACATTTATGTTGGGGATTAATTTTCTTGTCCATGCGGCTGTTGTTCCTTCATTCCATCTTGTCTGCCAGCTGTGGTAGGTTTCCTGCCTTATCGCATCTCTATCACTTTCTTCGAAGTTATTTGCTTGCTTCTCTATCCATATTTTCCTCCTTTCTTCTACGAGAAGGTCTATTGGGATCGCTCCCGCTAGAACGAGAATTGCTTGCGTAGACACCGTGCGGTAAGCTGAAGCTATCCGAAGGGCGTAAGTTCTTTGTACAGCAAGAAGAACGTTTTTGTTGCATTTCTTTAGCCCTTTACCCCAGATCTCACTGCCATAGAGAAGTATGCTATTGCTAGTCTCCATTAGCAGCTTTCTCTTATTTTGTCGTGGTCCTCCTATATTTGCCATCAATCGGCTCAGTTGAGATACTGTCTTTGCTGCTTTGCCTGCTGCATGTTGCATTTGGTTCAAAAACGTCATCTTGGTGTCGAGTCGGATGCCAAGGTAATTTACAAATCTTCTAGACGTGATAGTTTCTCCCTCTATTTCGACGCTTATCTCCCTAGGTATGTTTTTTCTCGTTAGAACTACAATTTCAGTCTTTTGGAGCGCTAGTTGGAGCCCTCGTGTGTCAAGCCACGTTTTCGTTCTAATCATGACCTGCCTTAATTTTCGTCTGGCTTCTTCGGTGTCTCTAGCACTTATTACTGCTGCTATGTCATCTGCGTAGCCTACCAGGAAAGTATCCTGTGGCATTTCGGTTTTTAGTATGTCATCGTAGCTGATGTTCCATAAATCCGGCCCTAGAATTGATCCCTGCGCAGCTCCTGATGTAAGTGGAATTCTTCTTTTTCCCTCCTTCGTATAATAATAATAATAATAATAATAATAATAATAATAATAATAATAATAATAATAATAATAATAATAATAATAATAATAATAATAATAATAATAATAATAATAATAATAATAATAATAATAATAATAATAATAATAATAATAATAATAATAATAATAATAATAATAATAATAATAATAATAATAATAATAATAATAATAATAATAATAATAATAATAATAATAATAATAATAATAATAATAATAATAATAATAATAATAATAATAATAATAATAATAATAATAATAATAATAATAATAATAATAATAATAATAATAATAATAATAATAATAATAATAATAATAATAATAATAATAATAATAATAATAATAATAATAATAATAATAATAATAATAATAATAATAATAATAATAATAATAATAATAATAATAATAATAATAATAATAATAATAATAATAATAATAATAATAATAATAATAATAATAATAATAATAATAATAATAATAATAATAATAATAATAATAATAATAATAATAATAATAATAATAATAATAATAATAATAATAATAATAATAATAATAATAATAATAATAATAATAATAATAATAATAATAATAATAATAATAATAATAATAATAATAATAATAATAATAATAATAATAATAATAATAATAATAATAATAATAATAATAATAATAATAATAATAATAATAATAATAATAATAATAATAATAATAATAATAATAATAATAATAATAATAATAATAATAATAATAATAATAATAATAATAATAATAATAATAATAATAATAATAATAATAATAATAATAATAATAATAATAATAATAATAATAATAATAATAATAATAATAATAATAATAATAATAATAATAATAATAATAATAATAATAATAATAATAATAATAATAATAATAATAATAATAATAATAATAATAATAATAATAATAATAATAATAATAATAATAATAATAATAATAATAATAATAATAATAATAATAATAATAATAATAATAATAATAATAATAATAATAATAATAATAATAATAATAATAATAATAATAATAATAATAATAATAATAATAATAATAATAATAATAATAATAATAATAATAATAATAATTTTTTTTTTTTTTTTTTTTTTGGGTGCAAGATGGGAAAATGGTTTATGCATGATGCGCGGATCGTCATCCACACCGTATGCCGGACTCCCGTTGCGTAACGTATACCGGCTAAAAACCCACCTCACTCATTTGGATATGTTGCCCACCTGGGGACCGCTGTTACCGCATTACTTCCAGATGGATCCCTCTTGGATCCTGAGATCATCTTCTTCTATTTGCCTGCGTCCAGGCCCCCACTTTACTGTTGCGGTTGTTGAGCTGCAGCATCTAAATCAGGTTTTTTCGCCTTAAGAATATTTTCGCAGTACTTTGCTACTGCTCGCCATCTACTCTCATTTGTTGTCATATGATGTATGATGTTTCCGGCATTTAGTTCGCCCGTTATTTCCTCGAGTTCGCGTCTCTTTTCGGCCCACTTACTACATTGAAAGAACGTGTGCTCGGCATCATCTATTATGCTGTCTCTTTCATATATGCAGTATGGTGTAGTGCATTTACCTATGTAGTGAAGATATTTCCTGAAATAACCATGTCCCGTCATCATCTGGGTCAGATAATAATCAACTTCACCGAAGCTTCTGTCTAACCATACATTTATGTTGGGGATTAATTTTCTTGTCCATGCGGCTGTTGTTCCTTCATTCCATCTTGTCTGCCAGCTGTGGTAGGTTTCCTGCCTTATCGCATCTCTATCACTTTCTTCGAAGTTATTTGCTTGCTTCTCTATCCATATTTTCCTCCTTTCTTCTACGAGAAGGTCTATTGGGATCGCTCCCGCTAGAACGAGAATTGCTTGCGTAGACACCGTGCGGTAAGCTGAAGCTATCCGAAGGGCGTAAGTTCTTTGTACAGCAAGAAGAACGTTTTTGTTGCATTTCTTTAGCCCTTTACCCCAGATCTCACTGCCATAGAGAAGTATGCTATTGCTAGTCTCCATTAGCAGCTTTCTCTTATTTTGTCGTGGTCCTCCTATATTTGCCATCAATCGGCTCAGTTGAGATACTGTCTTTGCTGCTTTGCCTGCTGCATGTTGCATTTGGTTCAAAAACGTCATCTTGGTGTCGAGTCGGATGCCAAGGTAATTTACAAATCTTCTAGACGTGATAGTTTCTCCCTCTATTTCGACGCTTATCTCCCTAGGTATGTTTTTTCTCGTTAGAACTACAATTTCAGTCTTTTGGAGCGCTAGTTGGAGCCCTCGTGTGTCAAGCCACGTTTTCGTTCTAATCATGACCTGCCTTAATTTTCGTCTGGCTTCTTCGGTGTCTCTAGCACTTATTACTGCTGCTATGTCATCTGCGTAGCCTACCAGGAAAGTATCCTGTGGCATTTCGGTTTTTAGTATGTCATCGTAGCTGATGTTCCATAAATCCGGCCCTAGAATTGATCCCTGCGCAGCTCCTGATGTAAGTGGAATTCTTCTTTTTCCCTCCTTCGTATCGTATATGAGCTCCCTCTCCTTAAAGTAGCTTCTAATTATTTTCGAAAGATACTTTGGTATCCGAAAAGTTCTCTCCAAAGCCTGCAGAACATCTGGCCATCTGAGGCTGTTAAAAGCATTCTTAATGTCTAGAGTAGCCAGGATAATAATTGGTCTACTAAAGTGATTTATACGTTGAGCGGCGTCAAAAACATCCACGACATCCTTTATTGCTCCAATAGTGGATCTCTTAGGTCTGAATCCGTGTTGTCTTTCTGACAGTCCTCCTCCCATGTCTATAGCTTCCTTTAACCTAGGTTTCAGAAGTCTTTCCAGAAGTTTTCCAGCAGTGTCAAGCATACAAAGTGGTCGATAAGCTGACGGCGTGTCTGGATCGCCCTTCCCTCTGCTAATAAGCACTAGTTGTTGTATCTTCCAGGTGTTTGGGAAAAAACCCTCCACGAGGCACTTGTTGTACATTTCAAGCATTAAGTGTGGCCTATTCATCACTATGTGCTTAATCACCTCTGGTGGTATACCATCTGGGCCTGGTGTCTTCTTCAAATTTAATTTATTGGCCGCTTCTTTCAATTCCTGTATCGTGAACAAAGGAGTGTCTACCGTTTCTTCCGTGTCCGTTTCATCCGATGGGATTTCATTTGTTGGGAAAAGGGTTTTTACAATATTTTCCATTTTTTCTGCGTCCATCAGCTGTGTTGGGTTTCTTATTCCAAGCTTCTCTTTGACTATTTTGTAGCCCGTCCCCCATGGATTTATGTTTATATCCTCTCGCAGCTCTTCCCACATTCTTCTCTTGCTGGCGAAAATTTCCTTTTGAAGTTTCTTCTTTGCTTCTTTATACGCAATCCTTTCAGATTCCGCTTCGCCTCTCCGTCTAGCCCTGGTGTATAGCCGTCTGCTTCTAAAACATTCATTTCTGGCGCTTGCAATGTCCTCGTTCCACCAATAGACTTCTTTTTTCTGCCGCGTGTGGCTTTTTACTCTGGGCATCGAGTAATCGCAACTCTTCCTAATTATTCGCATAACGTTGTCTACAGTAGTACAAGCGTCTGTAGTTTCCGGAAAATGGTTTACCCTGCGGTCAATCTCTGTGATCAGCGTTACTGTGTCCAGTCTTTTGACATTCCATTTCTGTGTGCCTGTTCTCCGTTGTCGCGAATTTCCGCTAGTCGAGCTGCTGGTGGCAATCGAGTACGATATATACTGGTGATCACTGCCTGTGTATGTCTCAAGAACTTTCCAGTCTGTTATTCGGTGAGCGAGTCTGTCCGATACTAAGGTAATATCTGGTATGGTGCCTTCGCAACCAGGTCGTCTGAAAGTAGTCACATTACCCACGTTTGCTACAACCATGCTTAGCCTGGATATCATCTGAACTACTCCTCTGCCTCTGGAATCTGTTGTCTGCATTCCCCACTCTACAGCTCTGGAGTTAAAATCACCTGCCAAAATAATGTGTCCCCTGATATTCCTCGCAAAATCTTCTATATCGTCTACTTTTTGTTGGAACTCTTCCCTGTGGTCACTGGGCGTTAGGTAGCAGCTAATGACTGTTACGTCTTCCAACTGTACCCACGTGTAACAGCTTCCCTTTCCCTGCTTCCTTGGTGCTAGGTTGCTTTGATTTGGTATCCATATTGCTGATGTTTTTGAGTCATCTTCAATCCATACGCCGGTCTGTTTTTTGCCGTACTGTTCACTGATTACGGCTATGTCTGCTTTTTCTTCAACGATTATTTGTGGCAGGAGTGCATCTGCCACTTTTGCTCTATGCATGTTTGCTTGTAGAATTTTTATTTTGCCCGTCTACTTGATTTACAGCCCTTTGACCCAGGTATGTGGTCCACGGGTGTCATTTGTTCCTCTATGCACAGACAACATTTTGGGGTGTTATTGCACTGCTTTAAAATGTGGCCTTTTTCCCCACATCTAATACATAATCCAGCCCCTTTTCTGTCAGGTCCCTTGCACTCTCTCTGAGTGTGTCCGAGTCCGAAGCATTTAAAACAGCGCTTTACTTCTTCGCGGTACTTAACTCGACAGTTCGTCCAACCGATTTTGATGCGTTCTGCTCTTAACAGCTTATTTGCTTCATGTGTTGGAAGCAAGACGAAAGCCTTTCTTTGATCCCGGGCATTTGGGTTTGATATATGAACTATAACATTCTCTTCTGGTGTGCCTGTGGCCTTTACTACTGCGTCCACAACTTCCTCTTTTGTCGAAAATCCGTCTACATCGTGGATTTCTACTGTGATCTTGGGTTTTAGATCTTTAACATCTGCCGCATCTCTCAATGTGTCCCTAATGGTGTCACAAAACCGTCCAGTCTTTCCACCTTTGGCAACTTCAAGGAGGATGGCTCCCGTTTTGGTCTTCCTGATTGATCGTACCGATATATCAGCTTCATCTGGCCTTACATTTTCTCTAAGGTTTTTAAGAACCTCTGCGTAACTATGCCCCTGAGTTGGTTTGATTATAACCGCTTCTGGTCTCTCTTTAGGTAATTTGAATCTCGTTTTCTTACTTTTCCGATTTCTCCTTTTCACGGATGTTTGCGGTTCTTGCTGTTCCTCGTTGTCAGGTTTTCGTACTAATATCGAATTACTTTTTGTTTCCTGGGTACTTTCTTTAAGCTTTTTGCCCGGCATTTCTGTTTCTGCAGGGCTAGTTGCCATCCTTTTTTTCTTAGTCCTTTCAGACTTTGTTGTCTTGTCAGCGTTGGTTGCAGTCTGTTTATTCCGAGCTGTTACTGGAGTGTTGTTTGCTTCTGCCATAGTTTGCGCTGATACTCTTTGCTCCTCGATCTTCCTGCTCTTTTCTTTCTCTGCTTCCGCTCTCTTCCAGTTTCTGCGGTAGTCGCTAAGAACATCGAAAAGTTCTTCGAGCTCTGATACTCCATTCTGGACATCCATATTAATGTTTCTTTGTCTGCCTATTGCATGCCTCATTTTTTTGGGAACGCTACGACATTGTTGAATCGTTTCTTCTTCCGAGCTTCTCATCTTCATAATAAATTCCTGTCGTGGAGAACTGGTGACGTACTGACCAATTTCTGTCCCAGGAGTTGATACACTGGTTGCATAGTTTACAGGGTGAAGGATTTGCGGAGAGCTGTTTCCCCTGTGTAAAGAGTTCAATGCACACTTTGCCTGTCTGTGAGAGCTATGTGCGGGTGTGTCTTTATTTAGCCCAATATCTCTATCTAAAGTTTCTTCTTGGGGCGTTTTAGGGTTTATCTCCTTTTCAGTTCCTCGTATAAGTGAAGAATTGCTAATTGGAGATCGCCTTGTCTTCGAACTACTCATAAAAATGATGTCATCATTTCTTTGCTCTGCTGTGCTCAATGGGGTTTGTGTTGTTTTAGGTGTCGTCATAATTGTGCGGATGGGTCCCATCTTGAAACCGTTGTCTATGTTCGTTATGCAGTCGCTCTTCAATGACCCCGAGGGTCCCTTTGCATGCAGTGAGGTCCTCGCGAGGGTTGACACAAGTCCTTATGGGAGCTTATGTTCAGAGCCAGGTCGAGCATTAGTCAGGATATCGTATCAACTGAGCCTGCATGGCCAACTTAATAGCTACGTAACACAGAGCGTTTTCCAAGTCCTTGCCAAGGTTTTAACAGGACGTTTAACAGGACGGAAGACAAGCGTGACATTAGCCTGAAAGCCGTTTCTACAAGATTTCACTCCGGTATAGTAAGGTAACAGAATGCCACACATGCCAGCCCAAATTCAAACTATTCAAATTCGTTGATAAAATCGAGTTTCCATATCGTTGCCAGGTCATGTTATTCTTTAGTAACAAGAATCATACGTCTTTTGCATATTTGATGATATTGATCACCTTCGTTCAATTTATTGTAATCGTGAATCCGTGTCGTTCCGCGTCTATTTGATCACGTTGCTCACATTTGCTAGTATTTCAACAGATGTTGAAATACCATTTCCCAGTGCCCACCTGCCCCGAAGGGTCGGAGGTTGTGAGTCTTCTTGGTTGGTTACAAAAACAAGGATTGGATCTGGACTTTGCCGAGTTAAAGCCGCTCAAATCCGTTACCTTGTATGTCCAACCCTGGGCACCATAATAATAATAATAATAATAATAATAATAATAATAATATTATTATTATTAAAATAATAATAATAATAATAATAATAATAATAATAATAATAATAATAATAATAATAATAATAATAATAATAATAATAATAATAATAATAATAATAATAATAATAATAATAATAATAATAATAATAATAATAATAATAATAATAATAATAAGTGTTAAAGCTTCCTCAAGAATGTGACTTTGTTACGTACTAGGTAACTCTATTCTACAAACAAAAGGAAAAGTAAAAATGAAAGCGAGACTGAGCCAGATCGCTTCGACGACATTTTTAAAATGAAGTGGCAATGGCATGTGTAAACAGCAAAGCAAATGGCAAGAGATTCGACTTTTTCGAACAATTTTTCGTTGATAATACGTACACAACACTGGCATGCCACTAGTGGCATGTGTAATTGCAGTGTTAAAAACATTTCAGTCGATGAATTCAAATAAAGCAATAATTTGTTATATTTTTATTTGAATTTCTGAAGGCGTGATTTTTTTAAATTTTCTGACAAAAAAATAAATTTACATTTGAAAAATTTTATTTCAAATAAATAACAACAAATTTTAATTCATTTCATGAGAAATGTCAACAGAAATAAAATTTAAAATTAATGTAATTTTAAGAAAAAATTCAAAGAAAAAAATCATATTGAACAGCTATGATATGAACTTACCTTGGAGTATACTTTATATAAATTTGCCTTGACTTATATGAATTTAAACTTTGGTAAAAATCCAGGCGAATCCATGAATTTGCTTGGGTAAAAATATAAAGGTTTCATACCAAGGCAAATTCATATAAGGTATACTTAGCTTAATTCGCTTTGAGAAATTTGAACTTGAAATGTCAGAAAAATTTACTGGAAAATGTATTTTGACATCCACCTAATATGAATTCGCTTTGGATTCATACGTGTACGCAAGGCAAATTGTAGTATGGATTCGCCTTGGGTGCACGTTTAAAATTGCCTAGTTTAAGATTTAAATATAAAAAAGCATTCCAAATTACAGAAATCCATAAATAAAACAAATTTATTACACAAACAAAATGACACTTATTAAACAGATTTTCGACTGCAAAAACTTTACACTTGACTATCCAGAATGTAGATGTTGCCAATGCGTGCATATTCTGATTTGGCTTGTGTTTCTCTAAGAGCTAAAGAGTGTGGGGCAGGATCAGCTGGAATTTGTGGAAGGCTTTCATAAGAATTGCATTTAGTAATACAAGGTTTCGCACCATGTTCCACAATATCGGGCGAACCAGTAAATGACTCTAAAGGGGTCAGATAACAATTCTCTCTGTCCTGACTGTTACTTTCAGCAATGACTGTAGGCTGCAGAGCACTCGAAGTCAAGTTATTGGAGCCATTCACCTTACGATTTCCAAAGGCCGGTATAACTTCATAAAAGCTTTGATAAATACAACTTTCATTGCTGGCCGCACCATCAATGGATTGGCGACGTTTTTGGGAGTTAAAGTGGAAGAGCCTGCAAATCAAAAATAAAATAACTAAATCATTATTTTTATCTTCCCTTTAAATGCTTACCCACATCCAAAGAATTTATTTTCCTTCTTTTTCTTAGATGAGACCTTCTCATCACTATTATTTGAATCCATGGCCGGTGTTGCTCTTTTGCTGTTTGTTAGCAAAAGTGGTTGACGTTTGAAAATTAAATAAATCATTAAGATTCCCGCAAATATGAACATAATAATGCCTACTACCACCAACGACAAGCCAGTTCCCCTCATATCGCTTGTCAACCAGGCACTACTTTCTATGGCCAGATCATCCCTCACATAAATGGACTTGCAGTCAAAAGGTGATACCTGCGAGTGTTTCTTCAATACTAGACAGAAAGTGTAGCTCGTTTTAGGTATGAGATTTTCTACTACAGTGAGAGCAGAAATGTTGCTTTTATAACAACCAAAACCATATTCACTGTAGTTTGCTTTCATTTGGTGGCACTGCATGATATATTTGCTAAACCAAATGAGTTTAAACGCATCATAGGTATTTAACGAAGGATTTATCACAACATTTACTGTCAGATTTTGCTGAGGTAACACCTTGAATTCTATTGAGGGCCGCTGCATAAGCAGAGAAATGTGTTGGCTGATATTGAGGGGATAAGCCAAACAATTTATATTCAACAAGGGCTTAGGTGAGCTGCCTTCGTCATTAGCTGAAGTGGTTACAATGCCTTCATTTGTTGTAGTGTCATTGAAGTCCGTAATAATTTCAGTTGTTTCCCCAGATGTGTCCTGGCATATCTTAATATCGAAAACTGACCAGCCTCTATAGCGCTCTGGCATATAGCAATTTAAACTTGTTGTATAGTAAATAAACATATTTAGCATTTCAGCTTGCAATTGACACGAACACCACCAGTCATTTCCATGGGCATAAATTTTAAAATCTGGCCTTACTTGTGCCCAGTCAAAGATATTTCGAGTAATGACTTTCAGTTTATTATGTGACAAATTTAGATATTTCAATGTCTTGGTAAGTCCAGCAAATATATAAACAGGCAAATACTCCAAATTGGAATGCGATAAATCCAATTGCTCAATCATTGAAGCTTGATTAAAATTTGTATATTTCATTCCATCCTCCAAATTGTTATGACTGAAATCCACGTATACTAAATTGTTTAGTAAAAAATCTCCACCCGTTATATTGCCAATATGGGTTAGGCCTGCCTGCAGTATCAAATATTTGATTTGATAATTAATGTAACAGAAAAAATCTCTGTGGACCCATTGCACTGGCAGTTGCGGTTGCACAACAGATAATTTATTAAGTTTGTGGGATATTCCCTCAAACATATCTTTTTTCAATTCCTTAAGCTGCAGACTTTCAAAGTAAATCTCTCGAAATATTCCACCCGCAAAGGCACCACCTTCAATATCTGTCACATTGCTGGAAGCTATATATAGAGCAACGACTTTGTTACTATAATTACCCAGGAAGCCGTGAGATATTTTATTGTTCGGAAAATAGTACCCATAAAGTCGCAGCTCCTCTATATGAAAGCAAAAATAATTCTGAAAATAAGATTAAGATTAAAAAACAAAACATTTCATATGAAATTTTTTTTTTTTAATCTTACATTCATCTGTGATATCATTAAAATGTCATTTTCGATTTCGGGCGCATTTCCTTTGAAACATACAAACTTACACATCATTTGTACGCAACTGGGAGAAATGGTGGTAATTTCGTTTAAAGTAGAATTAAGGTAAGGTCTGAAAGGAAAGCAAATTAATGAATAAGTTAAGTAGTTAATTTAATAAAAAAAAAATATTGAATTAATTCAAAATCTAATAAAAACCATAGGAAGTCAGCGGTCTAATTCGGTCGCTCTCGATAATGAACTTATTCGATCACGCTTTTCCAGTTTGAGATTATGACATTTGACATCGAACTATCCCAGTAAAAAAAATGGAAGTCATTCTGAAGGAACCACATTTTCATTGCTTCCAAAAAATTGATATTTTTAATTTGCCGATAGTTAGCAGAAAACCAAGTAAACGTTTATTTTAATTACACAAAACCTTTTAGTTTTTCCATAGTTTTAGTAAATACTCACCAAAATGTTCAAAAAATCGATTTTTTTTAAAGAAATTTATGAACTAATTTTGGCCTAAAATTTAGAAGTTATTTGCTCAAATTTACATGAAAACACTTTTTCGCGTTTAAATTCGTATAAAAAGAAACGAATTGTTAAAATATGTAACTTTTTAAAGTTTTTCTTAGATGAAAATATTGCCATAGAACACAAAAAACGAAATTTTTCTTAATATCGCTTCTAATTCGGTGACTAGGCATCGAAAAAGAGAACTTCTTGCAATAACAACCCTATGTAAAAATCATTAGATCGGATCGAAATTTGAACTACTTCCAGACTGCAAACTCTACATTTTCATGACTTCTTTGGAGTGTCTTTTTTTACTGGGATGTTATTACATTTTAAATTTTAATCATCCTTTAGTAACCTAAAATGCGGCTAGTGCTGCAACAGAAATTCTTTGCAATTTGCGCTACCAAAATGCTAATCGTGTATAAAATAACTTATAAATCACATAATTTTAATATAAGCATATAAATATTCTATTTTAGTTGTGCAAACATACTATCATTTCGTTCTTATCATTACTTAATTTATGGCATCGTTTATCAATTAAATGTGGGCCCTAAATGGGAGCTGTGTTTGATTATGTTTTTTACATGCCGTGGCTTTTTGCATGTGGCTTTTTACATGCCGTGTACTATAGGCTTAAGTTAGCTCTTTTTGCATATTTTTTGGGAAACCATTCAAAAACTTAAATATGTACGTATTATTCAACGAGGGTGTCAAAAATTAAAAATGTATTCAAAATCTAATGGAGATGTTATTTTTGAACAGATTTTTATATTAAACCTTTTTAAACTTATTATCTTTCTTAAAGTAATTTTCAATTAAATGTTGAGAGCATTTCTATAAACAAATGAAATTTCTTAGCTTCTTTAAAAAATGTTTTAGTTTAAAGTCTAGCAATGAGTTTCTTAAGTAGTAAAGAAATTCATTTAGACGACACTTAACCAACAGATAAACAAAGATTTGTGAAGTAACATTTTTAAAAAAGATCTCAAGCTCAATTAATGATTAATTACATATATATATTATCATAATCAGAGTACGAAAATAAGAAAAGGAAACGTTTGCTTTAATGTTTTCTTAGCTGTGAGTAATACAAAAAAAAGCAATGAAAATACTATATTTGTCCTTGAATACAAATTGTATTTATTTTAAACGTATGCAGAGGGAAAAGAAAATAATGGGAGACAAATTTAATTTATGTTTGTTAATTAATTTTCTCGTTGTAATAGAGAATTTACAGCCATATCAAATGTTCGCCGCTGCTTTGCTGAGTGGCGCTCATATAAAATATCCAACTTTCCATAAATAACACTGGCGCTTCACTTTCCAGACAATTTTTGTATTCCCCGTTCTCTCAGGTGTATACACAACCGAATTCGTTTTCTCGTTCGTGAGCAAGGATTTTCTTTTTTTTCCCACCCTTTATCTTATCTCAAGAATTTCCACATAAATATTTAGGCAGTTTAATTTTTTTATATTTCTTTTTTGATTTCAATGGGAATTGTCTTATTTATTCCCTGGCAGTTATTTCGTTATGAAATAAGTCCCAATATTTGGGGTCCATTTCATTTACAGTTTTGGGAGCAATTTCATTTTCTTGGGACTTATTTCATTAAATTTTGTTGGGACTTATTTCATTTTTGTGGGTCTTATTTCATTGGAGGTATGTATTTGCTGTACGAAATCGAAAAATTAAAATTTTTGAAGATATTTTTTTTTGCTGTACGTATTAGTCTCCTGCATAAGACATCTTATAAGAACTTTCAGGACATGAGGGATTTTTCAAATGCTTTACTACAGCGAAATCTTATAAAACAAACGTTAACAACACTGTTTGCAAGGAATTTGTTTGAGTATTGTGGGTTTAAGAGTAAAGAAGAAAACACTTCGTGACGGAAGAATTTGTGATATTTGCTTCTTTCTACGCATGAGCGCGTGTACAAATGTCATGCATGTATGTGTGTATGATTTTTTATTTTTCTGCGCACATGCAAAGGCACACACATGCATTAACATTAGTTGTATGCGGTTAATCACATAATAGCTTACTATCTACATATTACACACACACTCAAACGTACAATATGAAAAATAACAAGCATACACTAATCAACAGTACTTCTTTTGAGTGTTTGTTACAAACTAGCTGTCTTGGCGACATCGCTTGTTACAACTGATATACACATACACCAATACATCCATCGTGCTTCGCTTATAGTACGACAGCATTTATTATTGGTTTAGTATAATACATGCGACGTGAATACCTACATTTAAAAATCATGACGTTTTTACATTTCAAGACTGTTTACGCAGCTCTCTAGTACGTATTGTCGCCCCAGTGCAAATCGCCCGAAAAACAAAATTTGTTGTAAACAAAAATTGGGTAATTGTTCATCGACTTTGGGCGTCTCCACATTTTTAGATACTTGGCTATTTGTTCATAATGAATAATTGAATAAATAATTA